>CM023452.1:185580673-186103173 GCA_013339765.2 Haemaphysalis longicornis
GTAGGGGCGACGTGGTTCTAGAAAGCGGGCCACCGCTGAGAAAGTGAATGCGGCACTTTTCCCACAAAATACCCTGCCCAAAAGCAAAACTCCATCTTTTCTGTGCCCTCGGCACAATATAAAATTCCCGTTTTCATTGGACATTACCGTTCAGCGATGATGCGAACTTTCGAGGTAAATAAAGGGATATTTCCGTTCTTCACTAAGCTGCTCACGGCTTCAGCTTGCCCAGTCCAGGGAAGGAAAAAAACAACTGCGGTAGGTAATCGCGCCTTTGTGGCATATGTGGATTAATTGCACCGCGGATTTTTCGCGCAAGTAAAAGAAAGTGAGAAGAAAAGGATTGGTCATGGTAGGTTGAAACACGATGTAGGTGGGGATGGCAAAATGCAAGTATTCTGTAGTAAGACAACATTATGTGCGCTGGTACATTATAGCGTCGAATTGTATCGGAAACGATGGGCTGAAGAGGGAACGAGGTGACTTCATTTTTTAAATGTGCTTATTCTTTGGCACGTCGGTTTTGAAAAATGTATTTAGTAACAAAGAATATTTGTTAGCAAGGATCAAAGATCTTGGGCGATGTTTGATTCACGTAGCGCATATCTTTCCCCGTGACATATCTTCGCAGAAAAATAGATCAAAGAACAGCGCTCAGCAACATATTACCCTGTTACAGTTCTGACACACCACTTGACTCTAAGAAGTACAAGGCTGCGCTTTGTACTTGGTTTTTTTTTCTTCATCTCTGCTATATGCCTATGTGATTTAATATGCACCCCACCATAGCGCCGAATACCGGCGAACACGTATACCACGCTCTCAAACGGGCACTTGTGATGTCTGTCTTCATACTGAAAGAAAGTTTCCAGCTACAACTACCGTGCACCTGGGAGCGCCATTTCGTTTGAGCAAGCCGAAAACCTCCCTGCAGAGCCCACCCGTTGCTAAGCAATAACGTTTCTATCACAAACATCGCCAGGCATACCAGGCTCTGCTGCGAGGCTGTCCCATATCGCTAAACATTTTATGTGATTCGCTGTCTTGAATCAGGTTAGAGCCAACACTCGCTGTCTTGAATCAGGTTAGAGTCAACGCTTGTATGACATGTTCCCGGCGTAGTTATTGTGATATGTCTCTTGTTTTGTTTTCGGTGAATCCTGTACACGTTAGGGCTTAATCGCTTGTTTACATTTAGCAAGGGAGGTGTTCTTTTCAGTCAGTCGTGGATTGCCGAGAGAAAAAAAAAAACCTACAGACTTACGTCGCCTTTATCTCACCTACCAGTTTTTCTGTATACTAACTAATGGTAGCTGTTAGGGGAGAGGATGAAAAAGTTGGTGTGTAAGCATTCGTGCAAATGGTGTATTTTTGTTTGATATTTCAACTTTTCCGTTCCATTATTTTATTGTTGGCGCATTCATTTAGTGAAATCTTGAAGACATAAATGGTTGAGTGAATCTTGCTATCGAAGTCGTTGGGCCAGTCACGTCTCCGTCTCCCTTTCTTGCCTTTGTTTCTTCTGCTCCATATTTATTCGTTTTTATTATTCCAAGAGACTCCTGTCGTAATGGTTTCTTCCCTTTGTCGAGCCCCCCTCTCTAACGTTCAGCGCAATCGTTCGGCTAAAGCTCCCTTCCGACGCGGAGGACTGCGGCATCCTTCCCTTTGTTTCCTCATGGGGAAGAGGATAAGGATAAAATGCTACAACATCCCACGATGCTCACAGTATTGCGTCATTGCAGCGCCACTAGCGTTGCAAATGGATGTTACCACAAATAAATGCTGAAAGATACTTGCTAATTACTTTGCGGCGAAGCGTACCTTGGCGTTTCCAGCATCTTTCTTACTGCCTGCATTTTGTGGCGACATTTCTTCAAGCAACCATTGTCGGCCACGACGTTTTTTTCAGCGCCCTTTTAACGCACATGATAAAACAAGGGGACCAGGCTGGCTGAAATGAAGTAGCCCTTTTTACTTTCCGCACGGGACTGGAAATTGTCGAACAGTTTGCTACAGTAAATATTTCTTGGGACGCTGCACTCTCCCTCCGTCTCCTTCGTGAAATCTCGCTGCGGCAAAAGCAGCTGCCATAATATATGGTGGCCGGTACCACTGTGTAAACGCCCACACGTTGACACAGCAGCCAGGTAAGTTTACCGTTCCTAAATACTTCAACGTAATTCATACTAATCAATCTTTATACCCCTTAATCTTCATTTTTTCATCTTAATCCGCCTGATTTTCCCATACAGCATCCCATACACTCTTCCCATACAGCAACAACCGGTAAATCGTATTAGACAACGCCTTTACATTGTCAGTCCGCTCGCGCCCACTTTTCAACTACAGCCGCTATAGATCCGTACCCGAAGAACCGGGTGCGATTTCGACTGAAGGAGATGTTAGAGACTAGAAAGGAAGGAAATACCGAAGAAGGTGAGATGTTCGTATCGAAGCCACCGCGAGGCTCTTTTCTTGTCTTGTAGGATATCGAAGGTGAGACGGAGTCTTCCGCTTCATCTCATAGTCTCTCGTACGTGATGAGTGCCGGTCGATGCCTCTACGCGTCAATTAGCTAGGAAATAAATCGATAGGCAGAACCTACACGTCCCCCTACTCTGACTTGCAGCCAGATCTCAAATCTTTCTTCGCCAAGCCATCGGTATTGATCCAAGTAGACACGGGCTCTCTTCTCTGACGCAGCACTGGTATAGATTGCATGTTTATAACGTTGTCTTTCTGAATCGACTTTTTTCGGGCCAACATCTACGGAGGATAGGGAGCGAGGATTTGCTTCCGTTACAACTTAGCGGGGCGGCTCCTACAGGTGAGTTGTAGAAAACTATCGATATGCAGTTTTATTAGGCCTTCTCGCGGTTATTCCAAATGGTAATGATGTGTACCTACGATTACACTCGCACAAGGGTGGATTTGTCCCTATGGGGGAATTGATAGAAGTGGGCTGCTCCATTCGAGCCATTCGGAAATCTCAGAGATCGTCTTTCTATGTGGAATAAATTTATTAGGTATTTGCGCTTCTGTATGGATTCATGCATGACTGTAAACGAAAGATAAATAGGCTAGAAGTATTTGTAAAGGTTACTTTCTTAATTAGTGCGGCAAACTGGAAACTTTACTGTAGGCAAATGGACACTTTTGTTGTCTGGACTCTCGGTGTTGCCACATAGACCAGGTTTAATACATCGACTTAGTGTAAAGTAAATACCTCAAGTAACGACACGTAAGCTAGTGAGTTTAAGGCTTGTAGCGAACTGGTGCCGGCCATTATGGTCTAACCAGTGTACAGCCACGATCAACAGTTTACGGATCAGGATTTAGGTTATTTCTCTTCAGTAGTAGCCCGACAGACTACCGTGTGCATGTGGGACGTCGTATAGTAACTGAAGCAATGAAAAATACGGCACATAGTACCCCGGGCCGCCTTGGCACAGAGAAATACCCCAATATTGCTGTTTTCGTGCCCGCAATCTTTTGCTCTCGGGTGCATGTGGCAACCCGCAGTGCACAACCCGTGCCTTGGGGTGCTTGAATCACCAGGCCTCTTACTGCTCCCACGGGAGAAAAAAATGCAGGGAGAGAAAATGTAACACACGGGAGAGCAAATGTAACAGTTTTTTTTTGTCGCTCAATTCCTGCTCTGTATTAGACCCAGCGTTGTTATATGTCAGAGGAAAACACAAAAACCAGGTGTTTTTTAGTGGAAATCGTTGAGCACTTCTATAATAATCAACCTATGTATGCCCCTTGCTTGACGCAGTAACCGGTATAGATCTACAAACGTTTCTTGCTGTCCCAATTTCCCGCAGTCGCTCAAGCGATGATTGTACTCTTTTGTTGTTTTTTGGCCAATGGGCCCAAGAATACGGATTTACCGCACCGACAAAAATGAGCTCACTCCAACAAAATCAATACAAAAGAGTATGTGGAAAGTTTAGACCAAGTTTTAATAGCCCCATCTAAAAAGCGCCGACATCTCATGTGTGGCTTATGGCTTCGTTTTTTCTGCTTAAAGCACGCGCAATTCTGTTATCGTGTCTCGCCATAAAACTCCGGTAGTGGCACTTTAGCTGCCGCAAGAAATTTGTACGCAGTGTGCGGTACCTCGATATGCCCGGCATGCGTGAATCAGGGCCGCGCCCGCATGTTATTAAGAGCCCCGTTTATAGGGTTTCCTGGGTTGAGGTATTGGGCAGCCGTCGTGGAAGAAAACCCACAACATCATTTAATGGCCCCTCTTTCCTCATATTTCTATCATTTCAGATCTTCACCGGTAGATATTGATTGGAAGACGTCGCTGTTTATGTTCTCTAGATGTTTTTCGCATAACACGTGAAATATGCGGGTGTTTAATTATTGCGGTATCACAGTATCCATGGCTGGAGCTCGCGCACGCAGTCATCACTCTTATGATGGTATATAAGCGAGCTCCTCCTTATCATCTTCAACATATTTAGTGTCCACTGCTGGACGAAGGTCTCTCCAATATAACCTTAGCGGATCCTTTCTTGCGGAGCCGTAGTTTATTATTTGCACGAAACTCGGTATTGCTTTCCTCCATCGAGTTAACGTTTTTCTCGTAGTTCTAGTAGCATCTTTCGATAACCCTTCTCCTATCGTCACGGTCCATCTGCTCTCAGTTCTGCACTTGAGATTTCTTTCTTCCTTTTGTTTCTCTCAATTGTACACCTCTCTCTCGGTCCATTTTTCCTTCTTCCAAAGACCAGTAATTTTTTTTCATTTGAGCTACAATATCACCCACCCAACTTCGGGCCCTTGTTTAGGGCACATCTTTCCCCACCATGCGGGATGGTGCTTTTGCACTCCTTCCTGTTGCTTTTCTGGCGTACCTAAACTCTCCTAGAGGGATTTAAGTCGTGCGCTAAGATTCTATGCTACATGTAACTACTGACAATGCAAATTAGTTTCATAATATGGTTATATACCATTAAAGCCTTCCAATAAAGTCATGCCGCATTGATGCTGCCAATTTTTGCACGCCGGCGTCGGCTGTAAATCCCCTACTTAATAAAGTTGCCTGAATACTATGCCTGTGGTGGTGCCAATTTTATAAAAAATGTTATAGGCAACCTTATTTGCTGAAACGAAAAGCTAAAACAAATATATATAGAAAGAAAGAGGCAAAGAGAGATTAAATAAACGTAACTGAGGAGCGTAAGTTCTGATGGCAGAACACTCACTCGGTGGTTGGCGTCCCTGTTCTGGGATACCCAGGTTGCGACATGCCGTCCAGGACACCTTTACAAAGTCTTGCTGGTGTCCGAGGTTCGAGAATCACCCATTTTGCGCACGCACCAAATTGTCTCTTCTGACTATCGCACTGCCAGAAAAATACATGTAATTGTTTTATCTATTGATTTTTTACTTTATTTATTTATTTATTTATTTATTTATTTATTTATTTATTTATTTATTTATTTATTTATTTATTTATTTATTTATTTATCTATTTATTTATTTATTTATTTATCCGTTTACTACTGGGTTTCTTAGAAGGCCATTCGCAGGTGGGCCTAAAGAAAATCAAATCATAGTAACACTACGTAAGTGCATTGAAACGAACCACGATTAGCGTTTTACAAAAAATAAGGACGAAAGAAAACATTTAGGAATTGGTTTCTGTTGTGTATCCGTAATACATACCTGCAGAAAATGACTAAAGATTGTTTATTGGCTTCATTATGGGATTGTTCAATACATCACGGCTCTGAAACATAACATTTAAGCAGTTGTGTATATAACCTTTTTAATGCGTATTTTTACTCAGAGCACCATCAAGAGAGAAGTATAGACACGGTGTCGAACAGGCAATAGAAATAGGTTGCACTAAGTATCAAAAAGTAGTCCGTAAGATTAACGTTGCATAGATACGCCTAATTTACCATATCCTCGGCACACCCGCGAGATATGCGTGAAAATCAGTGTGAGCAAACGTAATCATATTTTGAAGCACGGACAACCAGCCGAATGACAGCAAGATGCTCGCAGAGCATTAAAATTGAGCTGCCGTGACAGGAATCAAGCTCCTGAGCTCTGCAACATATATTGCTCACTTCACTCGCTGCACCAACAGAACTTGTGAGTGGCAAAGCATATGCAATGATATATATAGCGCTCCAGACCACACGGCCACGGGCGAGAGCGCTACGCTGCACCAACAGTGCGCTAATGCTATTATTATAATTAGACTACAACTACGGGGTAACGAAATATTTATTTAATTTTATTTATTGAATACTGCCAGCCGCCCATTGGCCGCCAGGGCAGGAGTGGTACAGTGCAGAGTACGAGCACGGAGTTTATACGCGACCAGTAACACGTCCCGCCGTACACAAGGAAGCAATAATACAGTAAGCTTACAGATTATTACGACACACAAGCGCACGCAATGAATAACATGGTCCACGATACGCAAAGCAGCAGTAAATATCGTTACAAATGAAATGGCTAAATGAATATACAATAAAAGCGATAATGCTAGCCTAATGCAAAACACAAGTAACGTACACTACACGTATTGTCCAGGAAGTGCGACAAAAATAAATCTGACGTCGCCGTGGGAATATGGGAAAACACTGCGCAGAAAAATAGACGAGCAGTGTGCGGTAGCGGCATGGTGGCAAGGTAACGCGTAAAATACGTCAGCTGAACAGAACAGAAGGCGAACAAGACAAGCCCTTTAATCATACACAATTTTGATTAGCTGTTGAAAAAACATTTTGATTAGGTATGTTAGTAACGTCGCGTAAATATTGAACACATTGAGTTTCTAATGCTTGCTCATCCTGGGAACAAAGCAACTAAGCTTTATTCAAGGAAATAAATTAGGAGTCAAACAGGTTGGTAGCCTGTCCAAGCAAGGCTGGTTGTTTTTCCGGTGACCCAGACAGCAGGCAGGCATGCCATGAAGGAGAAGTGGGCCTTGAAAGGTTAGGTGATTGATTCGCAGAGTGGCAGAGGAAGGGGCAGGGATCAAGATTGATGTAGAGGGAGGTGATTTTAAGACAAATACGTTCTTAGAGTAATTTAAATTCGAAGACACAGGCAGCGTTTACCACAGTGTCGGTTGGCATTTTCCAGACTATACGAGATTGTGAGATCAACATAGCGGGTTATGGAGCAAGGAAATACAGTGAGATCTGCTTTGAGCGGGACTGCGTCGTCCTTTTTGGGCGTGCTAACAGGTTGCATCACAGAAACGTTTTATGTGAGAAAATATTTTCTACCCACTTAATTTCGTTTCGGAAAATAACCTAATAAATCATGATTTTCGTTATCAAAAAATGGGTAGAAGAAAGACTTGTTTAAACACACTAATAAGGGACATTGAAAATGCACTGGGCTTCACGCTGGTAGTTGCACGAACCGGTTTTACTTCCTAAGTGCAGAAAAACTCGTGAAACGTGTATTCAGTATTTATTCATTGAGACGTGACATCTTTAGTGTGTGAATCAAGTGTAACAAAACTCTACCTAATGCGTAGACATAAAAATATGGCAATAAAAATTTACCATTCATTCCTAAAAATAGCTCAGAGAAGCACGAAAACTAAAATTGCTACTAAAATTGCTTCCAACCCATCCTCAAACCTTCTACGACCCAAATCGAAAACGAAGAAAGAACTCATACGGCAGTTTTTAGCCCAGTAAGTGAGCCCACGTGCGAACGATATAAATGTATACCAATACGTGGTTTATGAGGTAAAGGTATACTTCTGAACTCGTTTTTCATGATGAATGCGTGTATTGCCTGATATATATAGAACGGTTCCTTTTACGCGACTTTTAAGTTTTTATTTTGACACGATTGAACCCCAGTTTTATGCACGCGTGGTGTGTCTAGAGATCTTATCAGAGATTTTCGGTCGACCAACTGGTCTGTGGGTAATGCATTAGTTTTTTGACTGAACAACATCGGTCCCACTAAGAAAGCCTGCGCTTTAGATAGCTCTGGGTCATCAATTACCTTCAGTATCTGACTCTGCTGAAATTCTTTTGTTTTGCGGCGTGCTTTTAGAAACCACTATACCTTTGCAAACATGAAACTATTTGTAAAAAAACATAAAAATCTCATATCCTGAATGACCATTTGCCAGTTTTGAATATGCATAGAAAGTGTCAGGGCTTAGCCTTGTTTTCCCAGACTTTCGCGGCCTCTTTCTCATCACAGGGATGGCATAACATCGAGAAAGAGAAATGGCAACAACCGTCAGCATAGAAAGCCCTTATTTTCTTTCTTATGGTACGCACGTCCGTCTTTTGTGCAGTGGGTCGAAAAACAACCTTTCATCCATGTTTTTACTGTCAGCCCCAGCCCAACCGAACAGCGGCAAGGCCCTTACCTCACATTTTTTGTGTGTAAACTCGAAACGCGATGGGGATAAATGGCCTCGGGCTTATTTTCTGCAACAACAACAAAAAATCAATTTGTTTTTTCCTTATTCGTGCTTTCTCATCTGTCTATCCTCAGTTTCTTCGCTGGAGTTCCCTGTGACTTCTGATTTCTTCCTTTCGGGAGCCAATTTGCGATTCCACGCTAAGAAGCAAACTCCTACAATGTCACTCGTCTGCCATCGCTGTAGGTAAATATTATCGCCGGTCGCACCTCAGAGCACCTACCAAGGTGGACACATCTTAGAAAAAAATATTTCGCACCACAGTAATATACATCACTACAGATGACTAAGTTCATATTCTTATTTTATTAATCACCAACTATACCAATCAGAAGTAGGTAAAGTAACAAAAACTACCCCTCCACGAGAAGGGTATACAACGTCATGACGCAGTTCGCGTGTTTATGGCATGTTAAAGGTGTTTACAAAATTCGCTTGTACTTCTACGAATGGCGCCGTCAGCAGTGGAATCTACTTCATTTTTTTAATACTCCCCCTTGCCCTCCCATGCTTTCACGAAACCGTTTTTCGCTATCGGCCTTAAGAAAAGTGGCACATTTAAGAGCTCCCTGAACAAAAGGGACGTTGGTGGGGAGGCTTCTCAACAGGCAGTACGCAACGTCGCTCTCAATAGTGCCCGCGGGAAGGGGTGCTCTTGGCAAGATTGGTACCACAAAAGAAAATCGATGTGTTTAGAATAACTCAATGCCTTTTTTTTTTTGTCTCACTTCTCTCTCCCTGTGACGTTCGCACTGCAGAGTACGCAATATACAAATAAGAACGCGTATAACGAGGGTGAAAAGGAATTTCAAAAGCATGGAACGTTTTGTAGAAGCAGAAATGTTCGGCGTTCTTCCTGTGCTTGCAGGAAAACGACGCAAAGGTAAAGTTCTTTTGGTAAAGGTAAAGCACTCTATTGACTATTCTATGTTTCTTTTTCTCTCTGTGGGATCAGATTCCCAAACTGGGAAGACAGACCCGCTAACTCGTTTTTTTTTTATCAGCGTTTTAAAAAGGGTATGTCATCCCGCACATCTCTTCGTTATGTTTTCAAATATCAGCCGAACGTAAATACCAACGGTGGTGAAATTTCCATTAGTTCCATCGCAATTCAGATGCCTGCTTGGCAGGGGTTGCTAGCTGAAACAATAGAGAAAAAGCTCAATCCATTTGTCGTATGCAAAGTAGACCGTGGCGCTGGCTTTCCGATCCAGCAGTATTTTTTTCTTGATGTGGGCAATTTGGTCTGTGTCCTGGGGCGTAGACGGGTCCACTTTGGCACCTTGTGAGGACGTTGTGTAACGTCCACGCCATTTCATTTGTTTGGAAACTTTGACGTTTACATCCCCTTGTTCTTCTTCATGCGATGGCGCGTACCTGTGAGCCACTGGAATTTAAAGCAAGTGTTTTGCTTAGGAAACCCGTTTTAAATAAGGTTCTACTTTTTGCTCCTTGTGTGCACTAAATCTGAACACACAGAGGGACGCGGGTTGCACTTACAAAGATGGAACGCTACGTTTTTCCCTTTCCGGCCTGCCGTAGAAATAGTTCTGCTAAGTACAAGTGAGCAGAGAAGAATAGTGGAAAGGGGGGGTGTTGATGGGCCAGGCTTTGCACTTTCAATGAGTTTTAAAGCCAACCATTCTGTGGCCCTTCCCCGGCCTTAGGCGTCCTTCGCCATTACTATCATCTACTAGGTTACGTGACCACTTAGAGCAGCTTCGCCTGCCCGTGTATTAGTGGAAGGGAAAGAGTTGCGCCCATTCACATGAACAGATGAGCGTATGCTTATGAATATACAATGTAAGACTGCATCTTACGTTCACCTATTACAGGCACGCAACCGGAGAGGAAGCCGCCCTGCCTAGACAATGCAATATGGCAGTGGGAATGGGCGTTCGGCTCAAGCATGGGAAGTGCCAAAGAGAAATTAAAGTAACAGTCGGGCAGTTGCAAGCCCATAGCAGAAGCAAGCCCCCTGATGTCGACAGATTTCAACACAAGCACAACGAAGAAAAGAGAGGGAGAGAACGATAGATAGAAGGTACTTCGTGTCAGCCCAGACTGGTAGAAGGAAGGGGCCGAGAGGAGGAAGCCACCTGGCCTTTCCTGGTTACATGGCGGAATGATCCCGTGGGCCGTAGTGGCATCTTCCTCCAGGTTCACGAGTCGTTGACGAACTCCGGGTGAAAACTGAGCAAGGCGGCCTACCATTGCTCTTGAGTACTGATGTTTAATGATTCATTACGGGGGGAAGGCTTCTTTTGGAATTTTTATATAATATGCTCTAGGGCACATTTGCCGGCAAAAAACTTGACATTGTCTGAATATGAGTGTGGGATATGTCGGTTGCAGAGGACGGGGTTGCGAAAAGTGTTGTATTGCCTTCTATTGCTTTTTTTCTGTTTTTTTCTTTTTTCTTTTCACCTCGGGCTTGCAGATAGCTTATGATAAGGACTCCTCGCACCGCATGTTCTGCTTATAGGTTTATGAGAAACTTTCCGTAGGCCGCCCGCTGGGGCAACAAACCCCTCTAATCCTTTCTCTCCAATAATTTCCCGGAATATCAACCCCCCGGCTCACTTCCCTCTTACCGACTTCGCGGCTCAAACTATACAAACCTTCTTTCCCCATCAATATTTCCGCCTACATACTCCCAAACCAATCCGCTTTCTCAATTCCACTTCTCTCCTGTCACCTGGGGACCTACCCCTATATAAACCGTGCAGGAGAGTTGGCTTGAGGTGGTGTGGGTAGAGTTCACTCGTCTGTCAAGCTATTGAACACCATGCGGCATACTCATCCCATCGGCATGTCCCATCAACTCTCGTGGATTTTTCGAAGGCCATAGCGTTTCCCCGTTTGGTTCTTTTGCAAATTCTTTCGAGCCGATGTTCCCAGTTACAGATCATTTACAGACCCGTTGCAAGTATCTAGTTCACTAGTACCGAGCCAGTGTCAAGGTGGCAAACGGATACGCAGTTTAGCAAACACAGTAAGGGGATGTAGAGCGCAACAAAGGACAAGGGACAGCAAGCATGCACAAGGACAAAGCACTTTATTCTTGTGCACCTTTATTATCCTACGTCTCGTGTTGCGCTGGCTGTACATCCCCTTGAGTATGGTCGACCAACCAGCCCAACTTCAAACATTATTAGCAATCCCACTCGTAAGCTGGCACGCTTGCGGAGTAGGCTCATGTTGGTGCATTCGGTGCGACACACGCAGTACGAAGACGCGGAGCGTGACATGGCTGGCCCAGGTAACATACAACGTCGACTGTGGACTCAACTGTACCCATTATGAGACCATCCTTTGGCAGGTCTTTGTTTATTTGCCTAATGTCGGCCTGCGCAGTTTATTGGTCCATGACATCGCGTCGCAGCCATGCGATCGCAAACCAGACTGGTTGATTCTGGGCAAAGTGAGCTCCTCGACTGAGTTTGATAAGCTAGAATGCAAATATGCCTAAGGGAAACATCTCCTAACTCCACTGACTCAAGATGGGACCCAGCAATAACTCTCCCAGGCAGCACAGGACTGTTCGGCCTTACTCAAGCCGGTGTACTTTGGCCGGTGATTTTCTGCCCGGCCTTTCTCCCGCAACCATGCTCGGCCCGTGTGCAAATGTGGGCCTTTTGGCCGTATACGGCCGTACTCACATCATTGTCCAACGGCCAGTGTCCGTCGGCCAGTCAACTGGCTTACGTTCATACGGCCAGATTCCAGCTGTAGAGCTCCGGCCATCCCAACGCCACCCGTGTGAGGCCGAAGTACGGCCACCGGAGGACAGCCGAGATGCGGTCGTCGGACTCCAGCCGGACTAAAGCTGCCGGAAATTCGGCCGTGCTACGGGCATTGTAGTTCAGCCACAGTACGTTAACTGTACTGAGGCCGGTGGACGACCACTGCATGCAGCGCAAGCAGATTACTCAATCGCGCTGTCCAGCAGCACAAACCCACGATTTTGGGTCCACTGCACCCACATCAAAGTGAGCCCGCGCGCAACCACCAGCCGTCCAGCCTTCAGCGCAGCCTGGCTTAATTGTCATCGTCAGTTTACACCAAAATTAATTTATTCAACAGTGCTCACAAATGGCCGTTCATTTAATTGCTGTGCCTCTTTTACTCTCGAATACAGCAAATATTCATTTCTTTGCAGAGCTAGAGTAGATGTCCAGGTCCTGATATCTTCTGTGGGGCGGCTTACCTGTAATAAACAAGGAAGGATGGGGGGCGGGGGGGAGGAAGAGGCGAAAGGCGCATACTTTAGTTGGTTGAATTTCACAAAGATGAAAATCCCGCTTTTAGGCAATTTCTTTTAAGACAATACTTTCATGCTCTGACTAAATCAACTATTTTTACAACAGCTGCTTGACCAGTTTTTTTGTATACAAAAACGGTGCCAATCCCTTTACGAAGCGGTTCGGTACTCCATAAAACACTCAGCAGCATTCAATATAATTTACTTCACACAAAAAGTATGTCCGGTATTTGCCCATTGTTCTTGCAAAGAAATTTTCTACACGGTCAACTTTTCTAGTGATCTTTCACAGGACTGATCCTAGAAGAGATCAAAGAAGTACTTTCAGTTTCAATGTATCTTTTATGTTATTTTCATCAGTTACGTGCACACTCCTTAATATTCCAAACGAACTTAATTTTCCTCTTAAGTCGTACTATGTTAAGAAAGTTCTAGACCTGTTGCGAATGACACCCTTCTTCAGATGGCTGCAGTTGTATCCCTCTGTGTTCACGCAAGAAACGGCGTAATAAAAGAGTTTCATATTTTCTTTCAAACAAATAACTTATCAATTGTAGTATTCATACAGCAAACCTTGCATACTGCAACGAATAAAACAATAAATATTTCATTGGTCAAGTTTGAATGCGTAGGGTTCTCAACCCGTCGGAGGTGAACTTGCGGCTCCGCAAGTTTATTTATTTATTTATTTATTTATTTATTTATTTATTTGTTTTGATACCTGCTTGCCCTTGCATGCATTACAGCAGGGAGATAATTAACACTAAGCATCAAATATGAGACCAAATAACAAAATAATTCTACAAAACGCGGTGAAAATCGTCATTATATACAGTGGATAAAATCATACGTGGAAGATAATTACACTCTCATCTTGATCTAAAACAAAATGAATCGCGCAAGGCGTCACCTTAAAGGAAAGTTAATAATTTGCTTCAAGCTTGCGATCCCACTTTGGGATATGTAGAATGGCGCTTGGATATACTTCTCCCCTTTTATTCCAGTTTTCGAATGATAGATATTACAAAAAACTTTCAACCTCAGGTTTCGTCTATTATCTTTCCCGTCTTACCATGTAAGTGTACTTTTACTTTCCCTCATCCTAAGTTGACAGTGCAATACCTAATACGAATCGCACTGCCCTATTCTGTATGTTTTCGAGCGTATCAACCAGCTCTTTGGTGTAGGGATTTCAGAAAACACATGCGTACTCCTACATTGAGCGCACATGAGTGAAATACGGTTGTTCTTTTAAGTTAGGTGGAGGTTCGCTGCAATTTTGTCTCGGAAATCCACAAACACGCGCAGCCGTAACTTTTCTGTTGTGAACGTGCCTATTTCTCTAACAACTCGTTAAATAAACTCCTTGTTATTTATATTCCCCGGCCATTCTTAAAGCAGTGTAATTCACTGTAGACGCATTCAATTGGAATGAAGGTTTTCTTGTAAAGTTGACGTTAACACACTTTTTAAGATTCAACGACTTTTTTGAATCAGCACACCACGATGTTATTAATTTGAATTAGGCTGCAAGTATTCGGAATCACGTTCATTCGCTATAGTCCTGTAAATTATACAGTCATTCGCGAACATTTTTAACAAAGATTTGAGGCCACACAAACCAAAGAGGGCCCGCAACTGACCCTTGCGGAATTCCTGAGGTCGCGGGAACACAAAAGGACGAACAACCATTGAGAGCAACCAACTGCTGTCTTAGAGAGATATACTCGGCTATCCATGCAATAACCGATTCATTCAGTTTATTGCCCGCAATGTACTAGCAAGAAGGGAATATGAAACACCGTCAAATGCTTTTTTGCCGCACAAGAAAATAGTCAGGCACTTTAAGCTTATCTATTGCTAGAGCCAAATCGTGTGTGAACTCAACAAGCTGTGTTCAGCAAGAAAAACCCGAAGAAATCCGCGTTTGCTAGGATTCTGGCGATTATATTTAACCAAATGAGTGATATTCCAAGTGTAGCTAATCTCTATTTCAAACACCGCAACTAAATTAACATCCAGGCTTCGTCATTCACAAGGCTCTGTTATGGCAAATTCAAAATAACACTTGTTTCCAAATAGGCAGTAATAAAATCCCATGAAGTAACATAGTACAGGGCACGAAGTTGAGCTAACCAATGCACGAACTTAGCTTCTTCTACGTTTATCACAAACAATATAGTGCACATTGTTTTTCGCAGTATTATTGTGAGAAGAATAGCCGGAACCTTGCGCTTTTGCGCGCCCTTGCCTTTCTTTGGTGGGGAGTCCTTCACATGGCACCGGTTTGAGCTCCTGCGTGGTGGCCGCTTGCTCGACACCCTTTAAGGCCACTTATTTTGGTGAACCACCGCCATCTCCTTTCGGAAATTGCTGCCGGGTCGATGCCTTCATTCGTCTCCATTTCTTGAGGGGGCGAATAGCCTCGAGCTGATGCGTCGACGAAGCCGACGGGCGAGGCCTTGTAGCGGCTATGACTGGCGAGGCTTAGCTCACCCGCGGTGTGGCACAGTCTTCTTGTGGCAATAAATGACATTTCGATGTCCTAAACGTTTCCGTGGTAATGTCCAGTGAGTCCTTGCACCTTGCCCGTTCACCTAGAACACTCATTACTGTTTGACAAACGTACTTCGTTCATTTAAAACGTAGAAACACCGAGCGGATGAAAAACGTGTCTGCGCCATTGGACTCCCTAACGGCTCTTTCTACACCCAGGGAAAAACCGGTCCTACATCGGCGGGTCTTCTTCCAAGCACGTCTGTGCCTGAATTATCTGCGCCCAGACGTGCGCCGTTGTTCGCATAATGACGTATAACCTGATACCTTACGAAGCCGGTCTCCTTTTGAACACCGGTTGCCGAAAATTCTGCGGCCGTTCGCTTGCCGTAATTCGGCCGAGGACCGCTAACCAAATAAAAACGTACATTCTGATGGCGTAAGTCGGCCGGTCTCCTTTATAACACCGGCTGCCCGAAGAAAAGGAATATTCTGCCGCCGGACGCGCGGTTCACCGTTGAAAGAGCGGATGCGCAGCAGTCGCGCGACGGCCGGTCTCCTTTCGAACACCAACTGCCACAACAGTGCGGATATCCTGTGGCCGGTCGCTTGCCGTGCTTCGGCTGAACACCGCTTCCCCAAGGAAAAACGGATGCCCTAAAGCCGTACTCCGGCCGATTTCTTTCTCAACATCGGCAGCCAAAAGGCAACTGAATATCTGGCAGCCGGGCAGCTGCCGCTGTGCGTCTGAATACGGGCGGCCGGAGAAATACCGAAGCGCTGGTTGCCGATTGTTGGCCGTTCATCGTATGATCAGTGGCTGCCAGAACCTGGATACTGGCCGGACATGCCAGAAAGCGGCCATAGACGGGCCGGTCTTGGGACACACTTTCTGAGCCGCCTGGGAGCTGTTCTTGCCCTGTAATGGTCCAGAAATATTATCAAAACAAATACTATCCAAGGGTTGACATATGGTTTATAAATCACATTTATGAATGCAGAAAGGTTTTTGCAACCTTGAATGCAACAGGAGTTGGTGAGAGAACAGGTGTGACGTAGAATCCAAATTAGAAAAAAAATGCGACAGCTTCTTGCCAAAGCAGATAGTCCTTCTTGGCTTTTTTAAACTAAGAATATCTCTATTGTTTGCGCATATTTGGGTCTTCAATAAACGCTCTAGCGCTTAAGAATTTATGCTACATAAGACTCAAACCAGGAGAAGGGAACAGGCTAGCTGACGCTGCTCAACCTTCCAGCTTCATAAAACCAGAAACAAAGCAACAATGTAAATTCAGAAAAGCAGCGCATAATTGTTAATATTTGGGCAGTCCTCGACAATATCATGACAGAGGCAACCCAGAAGTTTGTCTCGGGGAATGGAAATGTTCCAGTCTTTCTTGTGTGGAGCCGCAATAACTGGATTATGCTCCCAGCCTTTCCCAGTTTTCTCCAATATTGCCTTCCCAAGCCTGAACCGCGTCCTTATTAGATGTCGTATTGGAGGAATACTTTTCATACTCCTTTTTTCCAGAAAGCTGCAAAACAAGAGGTCGCTTTTTTTCCGCTGTACATTTATTGAGCGCACACTCAGTAACGTCCTTCTTACTTTGCACGCCGAAAAACTTGTGTCCTCTGCATGTATTCCGAAGACGTTAGGCGTGAGAGCGTTGCAATCTTCTCTGACGTCACTGTGCAGTACAGTGTTGCATGTATTGGAAAAGTCTCCTTGATTTGGCAACTTGTTTTCATTTTCTTGCACGACAAAGGCTTTGCTCTAAATTTGACTCGCCCAAAAACAATGCCTGACTCCTTTTCTTCGCACCGTGGTCGATGACGACGCTGACCGGGCGAAGGAAGATTTGGAATACCGCTGCACGTGCGCAAATTTTACCCGAAAATACGGTACAAGCTCATTAATTCTAATCGCGAGGGGGGCCGCCTCATTTCAAATTTATCAAATTTTGAGATGCCGAAAGTGAAGAGTAATAACAGTACACGGAGATGGGGAAGCAGTCAGTTTTTTTTATTTAATGACACTGTTAGCCCCAAGTGGGGCCGTTACAGGGTGGATTTACTCAAGACAACAAAAGAAGTAACGTTAACAAAGCTTCTCAGCCCTATACAGAGACGAATTGTCATACACAAAACCAAGAGCGAATTTGGGCACAGGTACCATTTGTACGCCGTGGCCAAGCTATACCGATAATGAAGACAAGCAAGACGTGTACAACCACAAGGTCTCATTGCCCAAACATCATCCCCGCATACAAGCGGCGCAGCAATCGTTCTCCAATGGATTGCGTAGGAACTACACCAAGAAATATGTGTACAGCGCGTACGTAAGACAGAAGCACAAGGAAATGCAAGAAAATACGAACAAAAACGTGACAGCAGCTATCAATCACTTAGAAATGAGAAATGTCTAAGCAAAGACGACTCAAACTGAATAACTGTGACGGCGGCAATTGCAGGCCGTGTAATTGCATTCCAGACTTCTATTGTTCTCAGTAGAAACGAATATTTCAAACTGCCTACCCTGACATTAATTGCGAGAAACTGGCCCGCGGGGCTACATCTGACGGGGCGACTGTTCCTTGATTTTAAATATGAAGTAGTGCCTGAGTTTAGGGAAATAATTTTCAGCACAAAAAGAAACTTCAACCTAGCAATTTTTCTTTGGTCTGAAAAACGAGGCAGGTTAAGATGCGCTAGCATGTCACCAACTGAATCCATGCGTCTAAATCTCGACAGAATAAACCTAGGTGCTCACCTTTGTATTTTGTCGGTCTTATCAATCTAGTATCTCCTATACGGATCCAATGTAACACTCGCATATTTTAGCGTTGGCCACACAAGCGTCAAATATGCCGTAAGCTTTGCTTTGGTTGATGCCAACTTGAATTCTCTTCTTAAAAACCACAGCTTCTTTTCTGCAACGCTGCATAAGTGATTAATGTGAGTTTTCCAACTAAAGTCTTCAGACAGGGTGACACCCAACCATTTAAAATGCGTTACCCGCTGTAACTCATGCCCGTCTAATCGGTAGGAAAACGCCAACACATTTTTGCGTTTTTGTGACTGTTATATACGAGGTTTTGCAATAGTGAACTTTCATTTTCCCTTTATTGAGCCAGTCCCCTATGATATCCAGTGCAGAGTTTAAAGCGAATTGATCTTCACGGTGAGTCATTCTTCAAGCCTAGTAGACGTAACACACGTTTCACCGCCTGGAATCAGCTAGGGTACCTTCGTTTAGGTTACGTTTGCTTTGGTAGGATAGGCTTGGTTATGTTATGTCAGGTTAGGCTATCCAAGTAAGTTGGCGAACTTAGTGAATAGGAAAAATGTACCCACCATTGGTGAAACCCTGTGGCCCCCCCCGCTTGACCCCGAACAGAAACGGAGATGATTGAGAAAGTGCGCTCCTGGCAGCGAGAGCAACGTTTAGAGCTACTTCGGCGTGTTAGCATAATGGTGTTCAACGAAAGAGTCCCGTGAAGCTGCGTAATCAACCTCTCAATACATTCTCTCTCGTAGGATGACGGATCCTCCCCAGAAAACTACCAACCGCTCCTATCCCGATTTTTGGAAAGCAATTCACGTCGTAAAATTTCCGGACGTCATCCTCAAACTAATATTACGTTCGTACTCGTCATTACGTCTCCGCTAGCCATTCGGTTGCTGGTGGGTCTTGCTGCTGTAAGCCTTCCTCGTCAATTAGTTTAGCCTAAGTTCACTTCATTAAATATTAATTGGAGCAAGGATTTGAGCTCGACTATTGTTCCTTCGTCTGTGACGCTTGTTTCCTAAATCTGAGGGTTACACTTTTTCATCCCACCTCCATTGGCCGATATATATTTCCCAATTCTAATTCCCAGAACCAATGTTTGTCAAGAGGGGTAAAATGCGGTAAGGAAGCCGCCACACAGAAAGAGGTACACAAAGACAAATGCAGCCGGTCTTTGTGTACCTGCGACTGTCTTTGTGTACCTCTCTGTGTGTGGCGTATTCCTTTGCGCAGATTTACCCCTTTTGAGAAAATGCACCAACTCGCCCAACAAATCCTTCTAAGCCAAATTTTAATTTTGCACGGGAAGGGCACGTTTCATGGGTAGCTTTATTTTAGGGACCGAAATAACAAACACGGCATCGCCGGTGTGGTCAATAAGTTTTCACCTCTTCATAGATAGAACATGCCCTTCAACGATATTCAAAATTTATTTCTGCGGTTTCAGTCATTTTAAGGGCTTCGAAGAGGGAAATGAGCAGCTTTGTTTAATGTAAAGAAACTAGTCATTTGTAAATTATGCATATCTATTCTATTTGCCAAGAACGTTCTTTTAACGGAAAAAATAAGAAACACGGAATCAGTTTGCAATTTCGCGCTACACTGCGTAAGATCGAACGGAACAGCGATAATGCTACAAACATTCATAAAATTTTCTGCTCCCTGAAAAGGACGAGCAGCCAAGTTCTGGTGAGATCGGCTCGTCCGTCTTCCTCCCTTATATTCAGAGCGGACGCCTTCGAAACTAACCGCTCAACTTTCCAAGCCCAGGCACGCACATCTAAACGATTCCGCACGGGTAAGGAGCTTCTGTCGCCTCAGTACCGCAATTCGCCCACCTTAGTCGTTTCCGGGCTTTCGCATAGCGCACTCTTCTGTCCACTCTCTAATACGTCACCCTTTATCGCAGTCACCGTGGCCAAGTACGGAAGGACCGTTTTTGTTGGACGCCCTTGTTACTACGAACAGGAAGAAGGCGCGTTCGCTCCCACATATATTAGCGAAAGCTGGCCGAGGCAAATGCACCTCCGTCCTTGCGGAAAGCTCATCCATTGAGGACATGCACAGTATCTGACGAAGCGCAATTTCACAGAAAAGAAGCAAAGTGCTCAACTTGTGAGCGTGGGCAACCCTGCTGAAACTTCTCCTTAGCGTGAATTGCGTTTCCTGTATTCCTGGTTTTTACGGGGGAATGTGTTGCCGTGCTTCTGTTCCTCTTCTGCGCTTCTGTTCCTCTTCTGCGGTCTACGTTCCACCCCTAGTTATCGAGTTGTCGTTGGGATTTTCTAGTTTCTTCAAATTAACTTGTTTTTCTTTTCTCGATTCAGCTGGTATAAAAATTCAGTAGCCATTCAACTCTGTGAATGTGTTCAACCGGATATCACGCGAAGCTGGTGCCCAAAGTATGCCCGGCGACCCCAGTGAGACGACAAAGAGAAATGAAATCCAAAATGGGGAACAAAACTTGCCTAGACAACGGAATACCCACCCCGAGTAGCCGGAGGAAATCAGCCTCAGAAGCGCTTCTAAAGCCTGCAAATAGGGGGTGGTGCGGGCGTATACCACCTCCTCGAGAAGCTGAATAAAACTACGCACGCAAATGCTCGTGCAGCAGACAAGTGTGGAAGTGTATACAGGGATGAGATGAATAAGCATGGTGTCAAAATCGTTTTCTAATGGCGTGTGAGTTCGGCGGTGACTGCGGGCTAATAGCACATGCAGGCTAAGACGTTCTCATTTTTCGACGCCCGAGTAGCGCTATGGAAATCCTCGCGCTTCAAAGACACGTGTAGGCTCGTGACGTCGAAGTACGGAGAACTTCCTGAGAGGCTCCGTAAATCCTCTCGGCCTTTAAGTGGGTTCATTTAATGGGAAGGCAAACCATTGGGGTTTCCCCAGGCGGAACTTACGAAAGACTTGTAAACCACGTCGCCGTAATTACGTCTTTTTGCTCGCTTTGGTTTCGTTGTTTTTGGGGCTAATTATTTCGGCAGGCAGACTGGTTATATTTGGCGCCCTATATTCCCATAGTCACAGTTCTCTATGGCTGAGACACACCTGTTTCCCTCACGTGCCGTCACTTTCGCTTCACAAGCAATATTACGCAAGTGTTGAACATGTAAGTCTGAGTGCCGTATTCTTAGTCCCCCCTGCACTCAATCTTCTCCCTCAACTCGGCTGAGGGGAGGATCCCGCAAGGCTTATGCATGGGGCAATCGATTTGAAGGGCCTCGTCCACTAGAGGTATGAGTAAAGGAAGGATTCAGAATACCCGACTAACTATTGTTCCGCCACCGAGAACGTTTTGACGTTCTAGGCGTTTGTCTAATGAAAGTAGTACGTAGTCCCTAGACGATGAACGCCGACGAGCTTTATCACAGGACGTAAGACAAACTGTGGTTTATTCTGGCACAGTTACTGACAATGTTTGTTCAAGAAAGCATCTGAACTATATCATGCAAACCTCTTTGGACCTGCGCCCTACAGCCAAGCTCCACTTGTAGCACCTGTGTCGAGTCAAAGTTCTACCTTTTTGAACTAGGAAGCGATGTTACCGCTTGGAGCTAATGTTACGGAAGACGAAATTTAGTCAGCAGTGACGGGTTTGAAGGATCAGAAAACGCAAGGTGGAAAGATTTAACAGCGAAGTTCTACAAGCAGTTTCAAGGCCACTTTGGTCTGATATTTCTTGCGTGTCTGCAATATGCATCCGAAGTGAGGCGTCTGCCAACCACTTGCTGGTATTTTGATGCTGCGTTTATACTAACGAGTGACTCCCCTACACATGGAAATCCAACTACCTACTTATACCCTTGAGCGATGTTGAGTATGAGGTATTTTTGAAAATTCTTGCTAAATGAATCGAGACTCTTACTGGCGGTATTGTAGACGCCCAGCAGTTGTGATGAATTCGCTGTCGCACTACTCCAACCAATGCAGACTTCGCTTCTTACATTGCTGGGCAAGTCTATGAGTGTTTCCTCATCCATACACCATTCCACAATCAATGAAAAGAAAAATTGGTTGGACATACACAACCAGCTTGTTCTCCCCCAATACCAGTCGTTTCAGCATTCATTGATTCATTATAGCGTTTAACGTGCTTAAGCTACACAACGCAACGTAGTGAAGGGCTCCCGATTATTTTGACCACATGGGAATCTTTAACGTGCACCCAAATCCCGACACACAGCAGGTTTTGTATTTGCTTCCACCAGGAAAGCGGCCGTCGCGGCCGGGAATCGAAGCACGTTCTTCGGCTCTGCAGCACAGCTTAAAGTTGAAAGTTGTTGAAAGTTCAAAGTTCAATAACATTTCAACAACTAATTCACTGAGCCACCGTGGTGGGTCCGTCCAGCATTCAGACATTTCACAAAAACAGTATCTCTGTTTTGATTCTTCCTGTTTGTGCGCCGAAAAAGCTACAACCAGAGCGCTCTTTTGTACCTTCTAGGGTAAAAATGAATTAGAAATCGGAACAACCTCCATTTAACCAAGGAGGTGTTCAAAACATATAAGAGAACGCGAGGTTAGACGAAGAACACAAGGGAAAAAAAGCTTTTGAGAATGACCGGTGTTTTTGCTACCTTTATTCGTCGTAAGACGCAATAACAATAGCTAGCGCTTGGCCGGGCACTGCCGTTTTTCCTCCAGCCATAAAGGTTTCACACCGCCCTCCCAGCCACCGCTGAATTTATTGCATAGCGCAGCCTCGCTTGGTAGCGCTTACTTCCGCAAAAATATACAATGGCATTTCATACTGCCCTGAACTGCGAGACTGAACGGTGGTGGAACACCTGGCTGGCGAAGAGCAGCGTGGGAAGACGGATGGCGCGGACGCTTTCGAACTTGGCTTGAGCGCAGTTTGTCTTCTCTCGCCCTATGCATCCTTGAGCATTTTTCCCTTTTATTCCGAATGGTTTTAAACAATTGCTGTCTTCGCTTTTCGCTGTGGAACAAAAGCACAGAACACACGGATATCTGTTCGTTCTTGGGCGTACTTTATTATTTCTTTAAGAGTGGGGCCCGGCTTGTGAAAGCACAGCCACATGCTACGAACGATATATTTCTCGAACCACAGCATGTTCTTACTTGTCCTTTTCCTGGCACAACGAAGTAGCGCTATATTTGTTTAGGATTGGTGGTACATTTGTACGATTGGAGACAGACTGTAATCTTTGTGTGCTACGTGGGTTTGTAAAGGTGTGAAAGCATACATTCTTCTGAAAGAGCGCTGAAAAAAACGTTATAGATTGAATTAGGCAGGCCGCAATTTTGACGTCCCCGAGGTTGCAGGCAGGGAGCCTTGTACACGCGTCAACAGAGAGGCGTCGTAAGGTTGGGGGAGAATAACGGGGTTCACTCTCGGTGCCCATTGGGTGGCAGATTTGCCTAAGAACCTTCACGTGAGGACAAAATAACCACACCAAGCGTTTTGTGTGGGGGTGCGCATGAGCGAGTGAGGTGCGCATAATACCTAACAGATTGGTGCAGAAAAAGATGGATTCGACTGAGCTTAACAGGCAAGAACTTTTTTCAGCAGCAGTATTCCGCAGCTTGTTATACCTTCAAGCTTGTTAGTCGCTTCGTTGCCCAAGGTTCGCTCGGTAATTCTGCATACACTCGCCAAGGCATAATAACCTTTTTGTGTCGCCGCAGTTTTTTATGTCTCCTTTCAATGCTGTTCTGCATGGCACAACTGGGTTCTCTGTACTTCTTCGTGGTGAAAAGTCCAGTAGTCTTCACCACTCTCGTACCTTATTTTTTTTACATCGAAAATGCTTTACCTTAATCTATATTTTTTTATTACAAAGGGATAAAAATTAGCCGGTCAGGTATGTTGCTTAAGTTATTACTCGTTTCTGACCCAGCAATCAACTACCTATAAGCAAAAAGATAACGAGGGGAGCACGTCATCCCAGCGTATAAAGCCAATTTTTATAAACAAATATTTCACGTTATTCCTTAACTGCTGCCATAAATTTGGCTTTATTATAGTAACGCTCGGGTTTGGTGTAATCTCCACATCCCATCTATAAACACGATCTCCGTGCTGTTACGTCAACTTTTGACGCAAGCTGCTTTGAACCTGTGGAAGTTGAAAGCATTAGCCCTCGCGCCACGCGCTGGAAGGGCGCTTTTTCTTTGTTCTTTTGAGTGACCCAAAACGTAAACAGCTTTATTCAAAAAAGCTTGACGCAGTGTTGACTTTTTGCGCTACAGGCTGCCTCATTACTTTAGCCCATGAAAGAAGTATGCGCCGCCTTTGTCATGGGCAAGCAACATGCTATATTCTTCTTGGCAAGTGCGCATGCGTTGCAGTAGCGTGTCGTCAATAGCGGCAGACACGCGGAAAAAAAAGTGAATACGGGAAAGCAAGCCATGAAGGTAGCCATGACAGACCTTAATCAAAACCCGAAAAAAAAACTGTTCCTCAACGGAAGGAGAACGCAGCAGAAGATTGACTTTATCATACTACATAGTCGCAATTTTCAATTCCCAAAGTCCAGGTCAATGCGCCGCAAGTGTCGAAGCACCTCCGTTATCTAGAAAACCCTTCAAAATAAAAAAAAACGCAGACGTAACCGTCTCTTCGAAGCAGATGTTGGAGATAATGAAACAGCAGTCATACACAATAACCCACGCGGTATTCAGAAAAATCCTACGGGTGTGGGAAAGAGAATATACGAAAGCAGTTTCGTACAATGGGAGGGCAGCATCGCATTCCGTGTTCCGCTCATGGAAGGCGGCAACACGATATCTGCGTGTTTTATAGGAAAAGCCATTCTTAGGCACGGATAGTATTCTTGGAGGACGGAATTCTTGGACGTGTAGCTTTGGATTAGGAGGCTGCGTATTTGACGAAGGAAGCCACGTCATTGGCCACGTGCTCACTGTTGGCGGAGAGGCGGTGTTCTGTTTCAAAGTAACTGCAGGCAAGGCACTTCCTGCCCGATGCAGAGCTTTAACCAAACCAGGTGAAGGGCTTCACTCCGCACCTATACCGATTAGGAGATAGCAAACCACCCTAATTAAAAAAAACAGACTGCATAGGACCGATCGAAAGGAACATTTTCACAATTTCGTGGGGTGCAGTTTATAAAAGCACGCCTCCGACAGCATTCTCCAACCTGTCTCTGATAATATCAAGAAGATTGCTTTTGCGTGAGGGACAGAATATATCCCGTACAGAACCAAGTATGTCGACGACATGCTACTTGCGTGCCTCAGCCCACATTTGTTTGATCTGCCCGTAAAACGTCTTGCAAAATTACAACGTATTAATTCAGCTCAGAGTTTTTGTATTCCGAGCTTTTTTACGCGGGAGAGTACAGTTCTCGAATCCGTTGTTTAAAATAAAAAACAAAATCACCAGGTGGGATATTGCTAATATAAACAACTCCGATGACGTGTTCAAAACGCTTGCGTGGCCTTAGTCATTTAAAGCCACGCTTTTACTAAGTCTGGGTGCAGTGCATCCCGTGAATGCTATGTGGCGCACCAAATTGTATCCCCTCGTCCCACTCCATTATTGCACAACTTACCTTTCCGTGGGATATTTCTCTAGTTCCTTTTCGTGAGACAGCTGGGTATGTTGCCAGCGGTTTACCACTGCATGTAATTTCCCCAAACACCATTGAATAAGTACAAAACTTCAATGGATCACACATGAAGAAGACCGACAGGAAGGTATTAGCGGGCTATTAATTAGGCGAAGCAAGTGCACACGTAGGTCTGAAGCAATAGGAAAATTTATTAACGGGGGGGGGGGGGGCGGCGTTTATTTCAGTCGCAATTCTTTAGGGCTTAGCAAAACTCGAACCGAATACGGCCATTCCTTTCGTTTTCTTTCCTTCCTACCCATATATTCGTGGACGACCTTGCGATGTTGCGATTGCTTTTTGGCTTGTTAATTGATAACGTTTGCGCCAGAACCTCGGGATATTGTCCCAGTGCTGGTCCCTGTGATGACAGGCTTTATTTCTGCACCCCTCTTCCAATGAGAAGTTGTGTCCTCGTTGACACCTAGACCGCTGCGTGCCTTCTTGCCTTTGTTGTCAGGCCAGACGCTCTGGTCTTGGCTGCCCGCTTCTTTTGGGGATCGGACGCCTTGCTCGGAACGATGGCGGCTCCCAGCGCATGCGGTGTATGGAGCGTTGAAGCAAAGCGTGAATTAAGCAAATATGGCGTTCCACTGCGCTTTCTTCCGGGAGAGCACCGATAACAAAAAAGAGGAAGATTACCCCGAGAGAGTGGAAGGATGCCCCGCTGGCGTACGTTTCCTAATACACCCATGTTGCTCCAACGATGTATAACTGGATATACGAACCGGGCGACCGTTGTATGGCACCACCATCTCTTCAGCGAACAGCGCTGCCCGTGGTAAACCGCTTGTCCGTGAAATGCCGGTGGCGGCCTACGCAGCGTACTTGTGCACGGCTTTCTTTCGTTCTGCTGCGGTGCCGCTTGCAAAGCGTAGGTAATCACAAGGACTTCTTTCAAATCGGTAAACTTTAAAGTAGCGGCGACCTTTACGAGGCATGCCATGTGTGTGATTTACGCCCATACTCAGTAGTTACAAATAGCAGACGATGCTCAATGCGCCAACGTGGAAGTCAAGCGGCGAGTGTAAGTCCGTTCCTTAGTGCAGGTATTTTAATGCGTGATGCAAACTGTCGTATCGAGGAGTAACTTGCAGCTCAATGCGCCTACGAAGCCGGTGTGTGCAGCCGATCCATGAATGCTGCGGCGCTGGACTTTGGCCCTTGATGTTGAAAGGGAGTCGCGCACAAAGGAAAGAAAGTTGTAGATTGACTTCTAATATTTACCCCAAAACAAATTGTGAAGGACGACACTTCGTCCCTTCATTAACTACGGTAGAAACGTGTTTACTGCACAGAAATGCGCTTACTACAGTCATCGGGAATCGTTTAACGAACAAATGTCGAATAATAGTAGAACGTTATGCTTGTCGCGGGAAAGCACTGCTTTACAGGAATTGCAGTGGTTGCTGGCTAGTTTGTTAATGGTTTTTCACAATCAATTCTTGCGTCGTTGTAGGACGAGAGACCGGAGGGTGCCGAAAACCTGTACTCAGTTTCACCACTGAATACTGCGTTCGGTTTACAAGCTGGCAGGAACGCTTGAAAAATCATGCACTCCTCCGTCTGACGATGATGATGGTTTATCGCAAAGCTTTCTCGTGCGGGTTCTCTTGGCTACCTTCTGGATTTAAATTTTGACTAGTTGAGGTTTAAATTTCACCAGCACGCAGTTTAGTCTTTTGCCGCAACGTTGACTTTGATCATTTGCCTTTGACTTTGATCATTTCCCTTTCGATTTCGCATGAAGAAAGCTTCGCGTCGTTCATAAACGAAATGCTGGATGATTTTGCTGTTACATTTTGCACTTCCAGGCACCCGTATCCACATTTTAATTGCTTCCAAGGTGTTGAAAATGCGTCTGTGCAGGAGACTCGGGCTCATGCACCGCTATTTGACGAACTAGTCGCGCGTTCTTGGTGTATTCACAAGGCATTACACGATGTTTTAGGTACTCTGTAAAAATACTTAAGCAGTAAAAAAACACAGGCTGACGTTAACGCTGCCACATATTTTACCATTGGTGCCATTCTTTATTCCACGCCGGTAGTAAAATGGGAAGCGGAGGGGGCATGGTTTGTGCTTGGGCTGTTGAGTGGTTGGATAACTTTGGCTCTTCATGAGATCACCACTACAAAGGTGGGACTTCCGATTGGTCTCTCAGGCTCCCATGCTGTCACAGTCTCGCTCACCAGACCTGAAGGAACAGAGCTCACGGTTACAATAAGAAAGTGTACTCTACCACGACGTTAAATTTCCACGGCCACACTGTAATCGATCTTGTTGGTAAGTGTCTTTCTATTCAAAGCACACGTATCGAGGTATCCCAGCGTTAAGGCTGGAGCGGAAACCGTAGTCATTGAAACCAGTGAAGATAATTTAAAGTCGTAGAAATTAATTCTAATATTAATCGTTTAATTCCTAGTCAGATTGCGCGGAGCCATGCGCAGAGCGCTGTAAAAGCTGTCTTGTCAATGTAGCCCATTCCAAACTTAGAAGCGTCAAATAAGATTACGTAGCCTTTAGTGCATTTAGGGAGAAATGAATACTGATAACATTGGTTTTATTCGTAATCAGAAGGGGTGGAGCCAAGCGTCGATAGCTGCAAAAGGCGCTGATGTCATTGTATCCCATACCCAAATGAGTTTACGTAGTCGCTAGCGCATTTAAGAATAAATGTATACTAACAATAGTAGTTCTATTTTTACTCAAAGCGGGTGGAACCAAGGATAGATGCTGCAAAAAGGGCTCATGTCATTGTAGCCCGTGCCTATCTTTAGAAGCGTCGGACAAGTTCTCGTTGCCGTTATTGCATCTAACAGCCCAACAGATATCTCGACTTCGTTTCACCGGACATATCGGCTCACTACGCCGCCAAAACATTCAAAGTACCAAAGCAAACTCAGCACATGCAACGGGGGGCTGCATAGTATAATCCACCGGCTCATTCCACTAGCGATAGAAGCGCTGGTGGTGGCGACATGCGTCCAGATGCCCGGTCCGTATGAAAGCGTGGTTTCTGGGTACGCCTCGCTACCCAAACAGTGTATCCGCGATTGCAGTGCAGACAATTGGTTCAGTCCAGACAGCCCGGGTGCCTTCCCGAAGGAAATAACATCCTCTACGAGACCTAACATCAGAATGCGTACCGACAGAGAAAAATGTAACTCTGCAACAAAGCCTCATCTCTGGTTATTCCACAATGTTTGGATTTGCAATTTGTGCTCATGTAGGTAAGTGTCTGAAGGGGGTACCTTTCCGTAACATAATGGATCCTTTAATGTCCTTCCAGCGCATTTCAAAATTTGGTTCATCACCTACCTGTGCAATGGGCCATGTGTAGCTATACGAGTAGAATTTGCAGCAACGGCATTATGTATGGCGTAGCTTTGGACACCAGCGTGTATCGCCACCCTTGAAGATTCGCATTCTGGTGTATGATGTCTGTTCGCAGTCCATGAAGAGTTGCTTTCAACTATAATAGGTTAGTTAATAGGTACTGTACGAGATAGGGATAATTGGTCGCAGTTATCCAAGCACCGGGGATAACTCGAGATCTATGGGGGAGGTCACTGCCCCGCAGGAAGCGTAGACAGGGTGATTATAATGATGGTGATGAAGAAGAAGAAGAAATGATGATAGATACAGCAGAAGCAGAAGCCAGTGTAGATTTCCTTTCACGCAGCCTATTATGTTACAATATTTCGAATCTATTTGCAAGCGGACGATACGATGCAAGACAAACGGAAACAAAAAGCGTGGTCGCTAATCATTCGCCGAGGTGGTGCTGCGCAAACTTAGGTTCCAATAAGGTGAGAGTCGAAATGACGTCGAGTACAACCTTTTGGGAAGAAGTTCTCGGCCCAATTTGAGATACGCAAAAAAGCACGTAGTTGGCAAAAACACGACCACCGTCGTGTGATGCAAGTTTTGTTTCCGTGTAGTTCCTGAAATTCGCAGCGATTACCGTGAAAAATTAGAAAGCGAAGGCTTAATGCGTCAGAGTTCTTGATAAAATGACGTGAGCACTGACTCAAGCATGCCCACAAAAATAAAACTAAAGAACAGACTGTGTAAAGTTGAAACACAGACTGCTACAGTGACCTACTTGCGTTGCCCTCAATAATTACTCGTCCGCACGTTTTCAAAGAAGGAAAGCAGTAGATGAGGAAGTAATGACTTTCTGGACCGCTTAGGTGCACGCCTTTCTGCAAGGTAATTTTTCACACTGAAAAATATTTTTCGGGTCGTCACAAAACTTTAATGATTATTAACGACAAGCTCGCGGGTTAATATTTGCTCTCGTACTTACTGCTAGCGATGTTGACCTCCGAGACATTTCAGTCACATTAAACGATGCTTGGGGCGGGTACTATTTATTGTTGCCATTTCTTCGCTGAATATTTTCTGCTTATTTTTCCCTGTCTGATGCACACACACCCACGCACACGTGCACATGCGAACCCACAGAAACGAACACTGATCAGCCTTTTTTTCTTATTTCATATTGTGACCACCACCGGTGCATATCTAAGGTGTGGTTTCCTTACTTCCGTGTCTGCGTGCGAGTGGAAGGAGGCCTTTGTTCCTCGAATTAGACTCGGAGATTTCGTCTCTTTCTATGCCATTCTCGCTGCTCAAATGCTCATTACAGGATAAAGCACGCCTGCTCAACGAAGCAAACGCGGGGTCGACCCTACCTATAGATTGGGGCATTGGAGGCGGCTGTCGAATTATCGATGCATCCTGGCGTTCCTTCTTCACCAAATAGCTTTCTCCTACCTCATTCGACGACTTCGTTTCTTCAACTTAGGTCTTCCTTTTTTACCTGTTTTCTCATTTTTTTCTTGCAAAAAGCAGACAGAGAATGCCTTATAGACGGAAACAAGTCTAAAAGAGCAGCAAAAATTATTCTCAAAAGAAAGGACGGAAATTCTCCTTTCTATACTTGTATTATCGATTGTCATCCCAAGAAGTCATGGCTCATCCCTTTACCACGCGAACATAAAACCACACTCGCGAATATGGGTGCACGTGTTCCGGGTACATGTAATTGTCGTAATTTTGTAGGGGTGTTATAAAGCGTCAGATTACGTTCAAATGACAGTCAGATATAACCATTACAAGCTATTTGTGCCGCTTAACGGCGAAAAGTTTTCCTTTTCACGTACTCAAATTTGAACACAGTCAGCTGAATGACACCTCCTCCCGGCAATTATAGGCAGGCTGGGAAATGCGAAAGAAAGGTGGCGACTATTATTTGAAGCTTGCTCACTGCACATTGGAGTGCTACGAAACGTATAGCGTTTATTTCCTGCAAATCCAAGAAACTACGCTAACCCTAATTAACAAGGGCCTAGATATTCGACTGCTTAACGGGTGGTATATTGCACGCACCCGAACGCAATGTGCCAAGACGATTTCCCTAGTACGCAAAAAACCTAGCATTAAAAGAACATGCCATCAAACCTTATAGCCGGAACCTCGGCAACCTCCTCTAATACAGCCAGAATAGCCCATACAGCAACAAAAGCCGTCACCGCTAGACTACTTTTTAGCCTCAAAGATGCAGCGTTTATTTTACCTAAGATCAAACCTCGTAGAATGCTCAATTTTCGAAATACAAATACCGAAAAAAAGCAGGCATTTCAAACACTCTTCTCAATCATGTGAGAAAATACTACCTAAGTGAACTGCATTATCACTGTTGTATAAAGGAGGTTCTACAACAAACGGATATATTCACCCCTGCTGCCCTTACAAATAGCGCGAATGAAAAGGAGCCAGGATGCTGGTGTGGCTGGTCCACTGGCTGTCAGTTTGGCAACTTAAAAGACAAACACTACTACACTCAATTTGAGAAAAGATTATTCAACTTCAGCTGGGTTCGTAATCCAGGATGCTGATTTTTCTACCATTCATGGTCACGACCACACCGCTTATTGTCTGGCCTCGCAAGACTGGCCTATGAAGAATCGCTGCAGAAGTAAAAATTGGAAGTATAATACACCGACACGTATTCTTCCGGCTGCAACGGTGGTGTAAACTGCTCACAATATCCAAACGTTTGCGGTATAAAAAAAGCTTGAGCTTCTTTCAGGCAAACTACAAGCACAGAACAGATGTCTTTTTGAATAATAAAACAGACATTTGTTTTGTTACCTAGACAAATTAAATTTACTGCATGTGGTTTAACTAGCGGCGCCAAATAGAGGCGCTGTAACTGTGCACAAAAAAAAGTTGTGACACACCCTGTAAGCAGAAAAGCTTATGGCAAAATGGCAAAAAGAGAAAAACGCGCCGCTGCCGCTTTATTGAGTCACTCCTCATCTGTCTTTCTGGTGATGTTGTCAATGGCACTACTGTGATCATCTATGACAAACATCTTAATACGACCAGCACTGGTCACCACTGATCAACACAATTCAGAGCACAATCCAACTGGCCGATTTTGATGCGGTGCATTCCTTGCTGACTAATCGCGGTTTCAAACGCCTGCATATCGGGCCTTCCTGCCTCATATCTCCATTGCATAGTTATGCCCAATACTGCTGCCTTCAATGTAATTAGCACTGAAGACGCGCACTGATCAATTTTTCCAAACAAAAGAATGCTTAACGCTTAGAGACAAGAACTGGAGACCCATTACGCCCGTAATTATTTAGCTAAGCTTGCACTCTAATTAAAGCTACGCTTCAAACTCGACAAATTGCGCGCTATCAGGTGGCGAGCGTGTTATCTGTTTCAAGTGTGACCAAAGTTTGCCGCAGAGCCCTCTTACAACCTCTTTATTTGGGATTTAATACCGGGTTCTTGCGGTGAAATTGTATGAGAATTCCTTAATTCCGATGTTCCATTCTTTATGCTACCCCAAGACTGTTTATTCAGTAGACATGTCTTGAATTTCGGGTGTAATAAAGTGGACTGACATTGTTATGGTGAGCACCAACAGGCGCACACAACGTAAAAATCCGAGAATGTATAAATAAATTCTCGAGAACCCCTCTCCGCTCTATTTTTTACATATTCGTTGCTTCATTCCTGTAGTGCCCTTGGCGCTGTCGGTACCCCTTCATACTCCAAAACGATGATCTCTCAGTAATTTCTATGGCAATAAATATCCCCCAAGGGCCTCGACTACACGAATATGTATCTCATTTAGGTTTCAAGCAGGTTTCAAGTAGTTTACGTTGGTGGAGTTCTGGAACTTACTCTAAATAGCAATCACGCATCGCGCAAACCACTGAGTCATTGCTGTACAAAAGGGACTATTACGGCTAATAAAATTATTCTTACTGTTACTTCGCCTAAATCGCTGTTAATAAATTTTCATATACAGACTAATTGATTTCGACCATTTTGCTTCCACATAAACGCAAGCGACTAATAAGAAAGGCTAAGCACGATTCTTCATTTTTGTTTCAGCTTTTCATTGTTTGCTGACCACAGTTGATTGAAGGAACAACGCAAAGCTATTTTAACACAACAGCTGTTTAAGCTGTTTAATGAGGCGTTCATATGCAGAAAAATACCACGATAATGACAAGCGCACGTCCCCCATGGGCATTGGCAGGAATCGGGCGTAAGGAATACTAATGCGGCCGCTACTCAAAACTCTAAAAGAGAAACGTAAGCCATTGAATGAAGAAAGAGCATATAATCCAACAGCTGAAACAAGATCGGTAATTAAGTTGGAACGAAAGAATGAGCTTTTTCAACTGAAAATAATAAAAGTTTACAGGGCCAGATCCTTGTCTCAGATAGGTATTCATGGTTTCGCGTGGGCTTCCGCCACGTGAAGGACATGGAAAACAAAAGAAAAAAAAATCCTATGCGCACGTGCCAGTCAGCGTTTCAGCAAACAACGTCGCCGACAAAACGACTGTCGTCTGGTCCTGACGTCAAGCTGGGCGTGGCTAGGAGAAACCGCCTGCTCTCATAAAACTCCTAGCCGTGGCGGCGGCGGTGGTAGAACTCTGTCCGCGGGTGATAACTATTTCACTGTGACTCCAGACGCGAGCGAAAGAGTGAAGGCCGTCATCGGAATTGTTGCAGAGTCGTTTCGAAGGCGTGACCTCGCAGGATAAGACCCGAAGTGTGCTATTCTGATATGACAGCGGAACAGCCATGCCAAGCCCCTGTAGAGGGTGCACGGCCGAAATATCAGTGATGATGCGGGGAAGCTACTGCCACAGCGAGAGCTGTAAATACAGAGGGTCATCGCTTCCTCGACCGTTTCTGTCCGGCGTGCCATCTTAGCAGCATGCCCGCTTGAAAGCGTGCAGGCTCATCATCCTGTAATTATTACTGCGCCCGTACGAGATTCGTTGCACCAGCGTGCCTGCGCGCGTGTTCCGGCAAGGGTGTTTTCGCAGGACCGTAGCTCTCACTATCGTTTCAACTAACCCCGTAAGTGCTAAAGTAGTGCTCGTGCTTGCCATCATGTATCTTTTCAAGCATGTCGGGGGTCAACGTCGGCTCCAATAAGTGCGGTACCGTTACTGGAAAATTTATAGCTATGGATGGGACACTGCAATGCAAAATACGGGTGCTGCTTAGCCCAAAGGGGAACGCACAGGGTCCTACCAGAATACCGTGAACTGCAAATAGGTTGTGAATGGCGACGCGAAAGCTAGCATCTTGCTTGATTGGGCAAATTAAGTTGCTTTTTTTTTTTACGTTTCTTTAGTAGGGTAACGCCATGTTGTTTCGCCCTAATACGTAACCTTGTGCAATTGTTAGCAAGCGTCAGTACTAGCCGGTCTGGCTGTGATTGGCTGTGTTTTCAACTGCGCATGCAGCAATTCTCGTTGTACAGAAATTTACTTAAAAAACACAATTGGAGCCTCAAATGAAAAATTCGCGGGTCGGTCCGTGTGCATCCAAAAGAAGGCCCAATTTTTTCTTCCTTTTTCCCGCACTGCGTATTCACCCTCGTTCGCACAAGGGTATACAACACGTGCACACTGACTACCAAAGAGAAGTGCCGTTCTATCTGCTGCCTTATTCAGTTTCATCCGCTGCGCAATATATTTGTATCTTTCACCACGCGCCTGCGTATCTCATGTGTGAACATCAAAGACGACCTTCACGTAATGCTCCCCTGAAACGTGAGCCGTTTCTCTAAATTTAGAAAAAAAAACGTGAGCCCACCTCATTCAATAAAGGAAAACAGGAAAATAAATTATTCGAATAGACCTGCAGACCGGCTCTGTGTGGGGGTCTAATCTGGTGTGTTATTCAGTTTTATCCACAGTTCAATATATTTGTGCCGCCGTCACTCCTGTGTGAACATCAAAGGCGACCTTCACGGAATGCTCCCCTGAAACGTGAGTCGTTTGTCAAAATTTAGAAGAAAAAAAACCGTGCGTCCACACCAGCCAATAAACAAGTGCGAGAAAATAAATTATTCCAATCGACCCGCAGACCGGCTGTGTGTGGTGGTCTAATTGACGAGAAAAAAATTGCGCTACTGTCCTGAGACCATGAAAAGGCTCTCTGGAGCGGAGGCTAGCAAGAAAAAATAATTTAAATACAGATGAGTAGAAAAACAAAGAAACAAACGTACAATTGATTCTGGGTATTGTCATTGTTTTCATTCCACACATTGCAGAAGCATCGCCATTCATACCAAAAGAGCAGAAAACTTATATTCTTACATGAGGCGTCACTTGTGTTGTATTACGGTGCCGGGGTTCTCAAGCACTCTGGTATTGAAATTGTCTTCAGATAAACTATTACGTTTAGCCTCTGTAGTGTACCCTCCATCGTTTTCAAATCATTCTTTTCTAACGGGAAATGTGGCCGAAGTACACAAATACGCGGCTGACTGTTTGTTGCGTAAGCATTGCTTCCCCAAAGCACGCATAGAAGTTGTTGTTCCGACCCATTCATTCTTACAGGTGGGAGAACTGCAAAAGCATCCGCAGTTTCTCTGCTTGTGCTCAAACAGACACCAAATGCACCGAAAGTGCGGTCTTATGTCCTGGGAACCTTTATGACTTATTTCGGGCTGTTGCTGAAGTGAATGATGTCTTGGACCAGCATACAACTACACAAGACGCGCGTTCTTCCTCTCGATTCTTGCTTGTTCAAACGCTACAGATGGAAGCAGGATCACCGCCAAACTGCTCCTCAGGAGCATTCGATCTTTATGCTGCTTTCTCTTAGTGGGCGGAATGCAGTGAATCTATTTCCTTTTCTGGGACAGTAGTGTTTTAGCTTTTCCTCTTCCTTGTCGTGATTCTTCTCTTCCTCTTCTTCCACCTAATTATTTCATCATCATCATCGTCGTCGTCGCGTTGTTGTCGTTATCCTTTTTTCTTTCCTCCTCACATCTGTCAAGAATACCAGGAAGATGAGCGAGCTGGTGATGAGGCACATCTTTCCTGTCGGCCTTCCACGGGCATGTGAAGAAAGGAACACCATTCTATATTTCTCTATATAAAAGATGGTGGCCTTACTTTTGACTTCTGTCCTCACATACTAAAGAAGGGTGCAAGGATGTCATTATAATTAGACCAGGACGGGGCCATCTGTCATTCCTCCCATATTCACCAAGGACAGATACGCTGACAGAGATGCAAGCACACGAGCAGAATTTAAATCTTTCGTCAATTAACAGAGTAATCACACGTTTTTAGCAACGTCAAAAGCGAGGATCCCGTAACCAACAACCACAATATGCTTAGGACTAACCATCTCCGTTGGCGTGCGGAACTCCTGGCATAAGATGATAATTTATATTAATATATTCGCTGGCGCAATATTTTGAGTGTCAGCCTCCCCTGTCGCTTCGCCTAGTCTCGCACCGTGCGATTCGTCTTCCCTTGGCTCAACAGAGCCACTGCAATCTCCTTGGGAATGGCTTCAACGGAGCAACAAGCAGGACAGTCGCTCACATAAGCCACATGCCAATCGGCCTCGTGAAGCAACGTTCCAGTCAATGAGCAGCCACTTCACAGATTCATCGAATCAGGCCCCCACTGTCTCCTCATGCTCGTGGGTTGTACTCTACGCTAACGTCCGTCACCAGGTAATGATACCAAGACACTCGTGTTTCATACGTGCCCCTGTGCGCAACGTATGCGTGATTCCGATTTTTTTTAAAATCTAGTAGTACGGATTCCCTCGAGCAGTCTCCGCAGTATTTTTAGGTTCATTTGTTCTGTCTACTTGTGCCGCCGCTCCGCACCTGGATGCGTTAAACAAGAGGCGCTAGAAAAACAGCGAAAAAGTTCACTCATTTCGACGGCAAGTACTATCTTCACGCACAGAAGGGGTGCATGAATAACGGATGCACCCACAAAGTAGCTCGGTTTCTCTTTTTTGTGAAGACGTCAACACTTCACTGAATCCGCCTCCTCTTCTCCTGGTGTCGGCTCGTAACCTATGTCTCCGTTTCACTTCGTTTATTTCTTTTGCTTTTCGCGGGATGCTTGCTCTTTGGCTTCCTCGCTAATATATCACGGCAGGCCATCAGCTCGGCTGCACTGCGGTGCAACCACCATTTTGCTTATTAGGCGTTGTTACTGGGGTTGAAATAACACTTGTGCAACCAAGCGCGTTCACCATCGTGATGAAGACAGGACGCCAAGGAAGAAAAAGCAAATTGAGCGTGGTATACGGGAGACTCAAGCTAAAAAAGCGTCGCTTTGTCCTCGAGCGCAAAAGATGAGGTCAAGGAGAGAATAAAAAGCCTTCGCGGGAACGCTTGAGGTGAAAAGTCATATTGCATTTCTTTATCGTGCCTTCCGGTTACGCTACGAATGCTGTGGGCAGCCGCAGGAAACAACTAGGCTTTTCGGTACGCTGTGCAAACGACAGGCTACGTTGAAATGAGTTGTTTTTTCCAAGGTTGAAAATGCCTATCAGAAGCATAATTTTTTTAGAGAGTGTTACGGGTGTACCTTAAAATACGTTGGGCGTTGTCCTTTTGCATTACCCTCCTCGTTACGCTCCTCGCATCCTCGCATAAACAAGAAATGCATAACACGGCACCCGATACAGCATAGAGCAGCATAGGATATTTGAAAAACTTTCCAGGTCTCCTTATCAACCTTCAAATCTTACTGGTAATTGGCCTTCTTATCGATGTTGAACCGGCTTTGTTTCACTTGTGTCTTAATCATCCTCACTTTCAAGATGCCGCAGTGTCTGTTCAATTCGTGCAATCGCGCTTTCTTGAGGAAACTGGCAATAGAGGCAGCCAATGTGGAAGTTTTGTGTAGAGCGCAACGGGAGCTATTTCGGGCACGAAATGAAGACATGCTTTTGAATTGCCAGGCGAAGAAAAAGCGTTTATACTGAAAACATATGTCGTCTAATTAAATATTTGTGAGAAGAAACATTAAATCACACGAACCAAGGGAAACCATTAACCTGTGACCAAACGATGGTTATGCAATCACAACGATGTGTGTCCAAAGGTGGGTCGACAAGGAATTTTTCAATGCGTTGCATTCTTTGCCGAGTGCCCCCCAGCCAGGACCTTGTAACGCCAGGCATTTCAACAAAAATGCAGATATCGCCACATTTCCTGTTGTAAACGTTATGATAGCGTAAAGGTAAGCGTAATTTGTCGAACGAAGTTTTGGAAATCTAAAAAAATAATAAAATATAAAATAATTACGGGTAATGGGGAACAGTGTTAGGCCGTGCATTTCCGCAACAATGCAGATTTCGCGAAAGTTCCATATGTAATCGTTACAATAACGTAAATGGAGATAATTGGTCGGGCGAAATTTTGAAAAAATAAAGAATAAGAATGATGTTAAGAAATTACAGACATTGGCAACACGTATACCACATGACATTACCACAATAATGCAGATTTCGCGAAATATTCCCGTGTAACCATTGGGATAGTGTACGCAAAGATAATTGGTATTTTTTTTAAACTAAAAAAAATATGGAAAATATAAACTAATTACGAAATATGGCGAACAGTGCAACGCCGTGCGTTTCCACAACAATGCAAATCTCTCGAAAGTTCAAAATGTAATTGTTATAATAACGTAAATGGAGATAATTGGACCGATTAAACTTTGAAAAAATTAAAAAAAATATTTTAAAAAATTACGGAAACTGGCAAAACGTATAACGCACGACATTTCCACAATAATGCAGATTTCGCCAGAGTTCCACCTGAAATGTCGCACTAGCGTAAACGGAGATAATTGGTTGAACAAAATTTTGAAAACCTAAAGGAGTGAGAAAACCAAAATAATTACGGAAAATGACGAACTGTGTAACGCCCTGCAGTTCCACAATGACCCAGCATTCGCGGTTGTTCCACTTCGAATCATTATAATAGCGTAAATGGAGATAAATGGTGGACAGGATAGAAAAACAAAAAAAAAATGGCTGTAAAAAACTGACACTCAAGAGAAGCGGCATTAGAATGCCACGCATTAGTAGATAATTATCTGAATTTCTGCGGATTTTTTTGCATACTATCATAAAACCATTCAAACGAGCGTTCCTGACTAAATGGACTGGGGCGCTGCCGGTTCATTACCTACACTTTGCCTCAAATGTATTTGCAGTTTTTTCCTTTGGTTTTGTTAATTTTCATGAGTTTCGTAGTACACAATGAACGCTTGCACCATCTCAAATGCAGAGGGTGGCTCACGGTCAAAGAATGCAGAGGGACATTCCGTAACACTTAATTAAAAACAAAAAGTTGAGATGACTGAATTTCACTAAAAATAAAATACAAATAAAATGTGGGGCTTGGGAGTATGAGTTCAGTATGTTTCTGAAGTCAAGCGCAGAAAAATGAACTGAACTGACTGAAGATTATATGTGCGTAAGGTGATCTTCTATATTACACAGTTAATTAGGCTCCAAATAATACGAAATCTTGGATAATTCGGTGCTCGGACCTCAATCCTTCAGAAATGTACTTTGCCCTGTGGCTGCATACCTTCAATATTTCAGCACAAATTTACGCACAGACCGCTCAACAAGGGCCAACGCCTTCTGGAAATTTGAACCACCACGCAACGTCCTTCGGTTACCGCGATACGAGCGTAAATCGTGGCCACCAGACAGTCGTACTGTAAATAGGCTTGGCGGGTTTTACTGCAAAAGAGGCTGTCGAAGTTCTAACTGTTGTGGAATAATTTTATTATAATTCTCCGTGCAATGCTCTTGCTCTGCACAAATTGTCGCACGTCTGAAAAATTAGTCTTTCCACCCCGCTGTCTTAGGAAAGAAAAGCTATCATCACCGTCTTTTTTGCAAAGTAAAGGTATACCCTAATAAATTGCAAATGTCCCTGTTTTGTCTTTCATTCGATAATTCAACGCCCGGATAATTCTTAAATTTTTTTCCTACCCTATAAATCTGAAATAATGAGGTTTCACTATGTGTGCCAAGCATATTTTACCGTGCAGGGAAAAAATTCCAATGCTAAGCAATAAAAAATATTGTTGGCCCTTACTCCCTGCGGACACCATTGAGAAGGAAGCCTGATGAGGGATGGCCACACTGTTTTACCTAATGTTAATCACGCTGGCACATTGAAGTTTTTCCGAACTGTGTTAACTAAATGACACGAACAGCTTTATTTTACTTTAAATGCGGCTTTGTCCCCTTTTGATGACACGAACACGCTTGGCTTAATTTTATCCGAGTGTTTATTTAAATGCCGCCCATGCGGCTTTGCTCAACCTCATCAGGGTTGTAGTGTCGGCGCAACGTTGAGGCTCGCGCTTGGCAACGCAGGCCCGATAACCCGCTGTGTTCGCGGAACTGTGGCAGCGTGGGGACTGATGGCGCTGTTCTCAGCGCCGTTAATTGTACGCGACGTTCCCCTACTCCTGTCTTAAGCTACTTGGTAAACTTTGCATCATGTCCACGCACATTACCAATATTCAGCAGTGTGTTCACGACCGAACTCTGAATGGAGCCGAAGAGCTGTTCTTAGCCACTTCCTCCTTTGTTATCATTGCTTTAAGATAGCAATTGCTGGAGTATTACAACAATTATTCCTTCTCTTACTTCTGACTGTACTCATATTTCAGCTTCTTATTCGAACTCGGTTTCTTTCCGCGCATGCGCACTTGTGATCTCCTGACCATAAACAAACGGACTCTTTTCTTGGGTAAGGCGTCCCCTCTCAGCTCCGCTGCTAAAGGAACGGATTTCAGAGGCCTTCAGTGGTGTACGATTTTTGGGAGTAACGAATTTGTGTGTATTTGACGCTTGCAGTATATAAGCAACATCTTTCTTGAAGTAGTAGCCCGGTAAAAGTATAAGTTTAAGTTCTTCACACATATAATTGTGCGTGTCCACACGTCGGGGAGACCTCCGATGAAAGGTGTAAATACGGCGTTGGAAATATAAAAGTACGCACTGATTGCCATCACGCTGAACCGAGAAGCGACGAGGAAGTGCAAGGAGTCTGTGTGATGGTTCGTATTGAGAACTAAGCTTTTCTATCTGTAAATTACACCGCAGTTCATGACTGCGTAAACAGGTAGCTATACTTTTACTTTCATCCCCACCAACACCAACAGTCAACATAAGCCATCGCCTATCATGGACCAGACAAAAAATAAAACCTGTGAGTAAGCTAGAGTCAAGCGACAAAAGATGTGTACATGAAAATTTCTATCTGTGAGAAAATGTTATTCGCTTAGCTTTCGTGACACGTAATTAGAGTTGATGAGGAAGTTTCCATGAGGCAATAAAAGTTTCCTTTCGCTTGTTTGTTTGGTTTTGGTAGAAGTACCGCCCAAAATACAAAATCGTCTAATCCAAATGTAAGTTCTAACACCGTTTTCAAGGCGCTCTGTAGACTCGGGCCCCGTTTCCAGCGCATGCCAACCACTCCCTGGTGCTGCAGCCTAACTAAATGCAGCCAGTTTTACCGAAATGCCCAAGTAAGGGATTGCCAATTTGTCACGCACTCTTTAAACTCCACAGCGGAATCCAGAAAATTCCCTCCGCGTCGATGGATTGCTTTTTGGGATGTGCGTCCTGCTTGTTTATACCGGCATAGGCGAAAATACTTTTTTCTTGTCTGCTTCTCTCCGTCCGCCACTCGATTTGGCGAGGAAAGTAATGGTGAGCCTGGTCACTGGTGGGTTCCTTACCCAGTTGGATTTGGTGGGCAAGTTACTTGGGGGAGGAAGAGGCGTGTAGTGTTCGAAGGAAAGAAGGGAATGTTGTGTAAAGAGAGCGAGGCAAAAGAATGGGAGAAGAGGAGAGGATGGAGACGAGTGGGGAAAATACTACTATGGGACTAGGGGGATGAGGAGAAAAAGGCGTGGGAAGGGAATGCTCACGTGGAGATGTGGGATTGGACCAGTGGCATATCAGCGAATGGAGGCTGGAAATAGCGAAGAGAGGGACAATGGGGCAGGTTGGGATAGGATGGGAGTAACAGAGGGGGAGAGAAGGAACAGCAGGATATAAAAAGAAGGGGACAGAGGACAGAGATGAGGGGGAAACAAGAGCGGTGGAATCGATCGGGAGGAGGAGGGAAGGAGAGATAGAAGTGTTAGGGGATGGCAGAGCGGAGTCACAGCAGTTGGAGTGGTGCAAGATGAAAAAAAAAACATGACAGGAAATTTTAGAGGAGTAGGGAAAAGAAGAGTGGGGGACGGTAAGTGTAATGGGGGGAAAGAGAGTATATGAGAGGAGGAGTGCGAGGTACGTCGAGAGAAGGAAGAACTCCATCTCGCCATATGCGGGTACCTCAGATCCAGACACAAAGCAACATCAATAAAGGATACATCTACACCATCGTCTGTGTTCACATTGGCTAGTGGGGAGCCGAACTGCACTGACCTCACCCATGAAAGTTGTGTCGCCGTTCCAAAAAGTGGTGCCTTCGAAAACCTAAGCCTTCCGGACACTAGCCGCAGCACTACTATAAGGGCAAACATTGCGAGTAAAACACGCCTAGACGATTGGAATAATATCGGTTTGGCTTCTTGCGTGTTTTGCAACATCCCACACCTCAGCAGCACTGACTCAACGCCACAGAGTTCAATCGCACACTAACGTGGGCACGAAGCCGGTGACATGAAGCAGCGACAAATTATGTTCATACATTCCCGCATCGTTAAACAAAGTTTACGTCACCTCGCAGTTATTTACCCAACGTCGGCACGCGGCGACCTCTACACGTACTATTTTGGAGGAGGAATGAAAGCTGTTATGAGAAAATACAAAGATAAAGAGCGATTTTGAATGCAAAGCTTAGCTTAAAGGACCTGTAAGACTCTACGCATGTCAATCCCAACCCCAGGCCTACGCTGACCTTCCACACTGCCTGACAAAAACCATTTTCGAAGCAAACTTCCGTCGGAGGATTAAGTGCGAAGGTTGGACTCAACCTTTTTTGGGAGCACCGTGCGTGTTCTATAGAGAGCGACCGCGTTGCCTGGGATTTTCCGCCAACGCTCCGAAGTAATTGAACACATCGTAGTTTTGTGGAAGGTTTTATCATAGCTCATTTACCTTGAAACATTTCGCGGGCTGTCGTACACCCTCGGAGATCATAAACTGCGTTGCTACAGTTAGGCATACTAGATGGCAAAACCAGACATGTAGCGAACAAAACGCAATCGTGCATACCATGCGATGGAAGGCATAGTTGTTACCGAAGTCCACTTTTTAAAGTCGGAAATCGTATGCATATATGCAAATTCCTCGATGCGTTAGATCGCTGCAACTCGGCGGAAGACTTACTAACGTCACTTGGAGGAGCCTCCTGGAAAGTTCTCTATTTCTGAACGTCCAGCAAGTCTTCCCAACTGTTTATGATCCCTTGGTTGATTCGGCGGAGGCGGTGTCAGGTGCGGTATTATGCGAAATCCCGCATCTTCACTATGCGACGTGGTAGCCTAAGCCCACTTGTAGATTTTGTAGTTTCATCATCGCGCTGCGTAGGATTTAGGATTTCCAGCCAGCTTAGGGAGAGTTGGAACGAAAATGTAAAAAAACCTCCGATGACATCTAGGCACATCTGAGCTGTGAGTGAGGAAATGTATAGTCTCAAGAAACGTCCAATTCTTCGAGTTCCAAGCTGCTTGTATTAGACACTGTGCAAGTTTCAAGCCGAAACGCAATACCCACGTTCACAATTAATCGGCTGTTGTGACAGAGCCACCCGCCGATCTTCTTGGAGCAATATCTGTGGGAACGAAGCGTTTATACTGCCCAAAGTTATCTTTCACAATGGTTATACCTTATCGATGCGCGGGTGTGCCTTCCGGAATTTTACTTCGAACTTGTGAATTGTACTCCTCCTTAAACTTTGAATTTTGTTTAAAAGACTGTCTGTAGATTGCGCCTAGTAAGCGCAGGAATTTCGTATGATTGCTGTGTAATAAACAAAGAGAGAGCCGTATGGGCCTCGGGGTGCACGCCCGAATCCCGTTATGAAAGCCATGGGTTCGATTTCAGAGGACTCTTAATTTCAGTAATTCTGATTCCGAGTCAATTACGACATTTACATTTTGTTTGTACCGACGCACATTTTAGGAGCCGTTACGCTGCTACACACGCTGGCAGGTGGAAGCTTTGTTCAATGGGCCATTTTATCAGCCGTCGCCATAAAAAGCGGGATTCGTCTGTAGCAGGTTATTGCTATCTGATGTTTACGCTATCACCACGTCCTCTCGAATGCGTTTTCTTTTGACGAAATTCACACTGTCAATATATAGCTCTATATCTCCGCTGCAGGCGCCGCGATGTTCTCGTTCACAATAGCTGAAGAAGGTGTAATGGTTGTAATGATGCATGATCATTCATCTCCTAGTCTTAGTGCCAATACTCTGAAAGCGAGGTACACATCTTTGTTATAATGAGCTTATAGAACTTGTTTAAAGTTCGGGTCCAGCTAGTAAGAGAGAGATATCCCGAGAGGATCTGTAATTGGGGGTTAGAGAAGGGTACCTTTAGGATCCTAAAGGCACCATAAGAACACTAGTCGAAGTTGTTCGAACAACACCAGCCAGTGTTTCTTGCGTCCTGAACTAGTTTTTAAGCGCTATGGAACGCAAATATTGCTTCTCCCTCAATTTGGCTTCCGCACATCTCGCATGAGCTTTACTTGAAGTAGCTGTACAAACATTGATGCAATTGCTTTCGGCACGGGCAACGTATGGCACGAAGATTGGGTACTCTTCTTCTGGAAACTCTTGCCGCAAATGTAACATGCTGAATAAATTGCACCAATGATTTTATTAGCTATAGAACCGTAAGCGAACTAGTTTGCTTATAAAAGTGCGGGCGTCGTTTGTTATTTTAATTAACGCAATAATGTAATACCTATATTTTATTATAAATGTTATTATTTCCACTTCTAGCGGTATAATTATGGCACTGCGGGTTGCGTTACAATTTATTATCTTTTTAAAATAATGGCACGTCTCTGGAAATGACACTTCCATCTGCTGATAACAGACCAATAAACTTACTACATGTATTTAGCCCGGAATGCGCATGGTTATACGGTATATGTTGCGCATGGAATTAGAGTTTCCTAACTTGTTGACGTCGTAACTGCGCGCGCCTCTACAACGTAAAGGCCGCACTCCTTAGCGAATTCGGCGCACATAATCCAATGCTTGGAGAAGGATGTTTGGATATCACAGAGCCAAGCGCGCAGGACTGAGGCTCCCGATCGATCGAACTACACATACTACTTAAGAAAGTCAGCGACACGTGCTACCCGAAGCCCTTCGGGCAGTACGTTTGCTCTGCACCAGCCGGCCACGTAGCAGAAACTGTGGACATTTTACAGCACTGTACAAATCCTATCGGAACTACTGATACGGCCTTTGTGAAGTTCAGATCTGTGTTAATGACTACTGAAGTCAATCCATTGTCCGCTATTTTTATGCGTCAGCTACGTTCTCTTGTTGCCAAAATTAGTTAAGAACCACGATCGCTAAAGCTTCCCAATGCCTCAAACCATCGCTGTCCTGGAAGTATTTCTCCTTCAATATTATGAGCTTTTTGTTCTTTGCACTTTCATTTGTATAAGTTCGGATTTTCGCGCATTTCGGATTTCGCGTTTTCCACATACACGGTAACAAACTGTGGTACATGTGGACTTGCATTCCTTCCAATTCTGCCCCTAGGCGGAATTGCCTGTGTTTAAAATATTCATGGTGCTCCGGTTGGAGCTAATCGGTTTAGTTTAGTTTATTCGCCCCAAAAGTAAGTAGGAACGTAAGAGAAAAGAACCTTCAAAGCTTGCATTCAGTCAGATTTCCCTCTGTTTTGAGGGTTTTAAAATGTTTCTTTTGGTGCTTCCTTTGCCTTCCGTTAGCCATGAGAGAGAGAGAAGGCTCTTTATCGAAAAAGCATTAAAGCCGTTTCACTCAATGTGAAAGCTACCTGAATTGCAGAGCAGTGATTCGCCGCAATTGGTGGTGGCGCCGTTATCCGCTCACTGCTACCACCCCTCGTGCTCTTCTCCGCCCTGCCTCACTCCTCTTTTGATGAATATACAATTCAAATTTCCCGCCTTCGCAGTGCTCGCGTGCCCCCTGCCTGAAACTGCGCCAGCGCGAGTTCTACACTTTATTTGCTTGCTTTATTGTCGTATGCTGGACCTGTTTTGCGTCATTTCGAACGTGTGAGTTTTTTTCTTGCGTGGCTGGAGCCTTTCTGCTTGATTTCGAATGCGCCATTTTTCCCTTCGCGGCCGCTTTTTCCGCTTACTATTGTAAAAACCAACCCAACGAGCGTTCCTAACTAAATGAACGCGCGGGCTGCCGGTTATTTGCACAGATTTTACCTGAAATGTACCTGCAGTTTTTTTGAGCTAAAAAGTGGGTAGATGTATGATAAGCGCCAGTGGTTCACGAGGTTTGAATGCGTTATGTCTTAGTTAAACCGCGTGGTTTTCGAAGCCTCAGCGTGACTCTCTGATTGTGGAACACCAGGCTCACTTGGGTGCGTCATCTCACGCTGCCGCCTGATTCCGGCAGCCGCTTGACATCGCCGTGACGACAAAGCACGCCCATAAGGTGCTCTGCAGCAAAAAAGTGTTATGCCGGCGTTTAATATCACCTGCAGGCTTCTCTGCAGAGGATTGGGGATGAAAAAAAAAGGGCCCTCGGAGGAGGTACACAGGAATAAAAATAGCATGGCTTGGGCTTTGCGAGCGAAGGCAGACTATTTTTTAACTAGCGTCACTAAATTCACAATTTTGAAATAAGGCCAACGTCGTCCAAATAGGAGCACACTTGTCAGTGCTTGGCGCTGCTTCAAAGGGCAAGTTGCATGGTCCAAGAATAATCTCTTTATTTACAGGTCCTCGTTCTAGGCGTTCAATTTGCAGAAAGAAGTGCGATTTAGGGGAAATGTAGCCCACACATTCTGTCAAGAGATTTTTAACTGTTTCTACAGAAGAACAAATATCGCAGTAGGGGTTTGCCTATAGTACAAGGCCTAAAGGTATCTGTTGGTGAGGGGGAACTCTGTTCTTAAGGATGTTATAAAGCTTCCTTGGAGGGAGCTGTTGTGGAAGTCTTGTTTGTTTGAAAATGTAGGTTACAAGGGCAAGTTTAAGTGAATTCGCATTGTCATCATTGCTATCTTCATATTCGGCTCATTACGTTTCCATTCCCGCAATGTCAGTGGAAACACCTCGGCGATCCGCATTCCCTATTACACGCAGCTTCTGAAATAAAGTACAGGCAGCGTGGGCCCCATCAGGCGCATTTTTCTACAAGAAACGGCTGATGAGGGTCACAAAATTATCACACAAAGTATATCTTCCTTTCGATCAAGTCCTTGTACAGAACCCAACCCTCAGAAGTATACCGCATAGCTTTTCCCTCTATCAGGCAGTAAGGTTACAGTGGTTTAGTCATGCCCCGCATTCATAAGAAATTTCATGTTTGATTCCGAACTGCAAAACAGTGCCCTTTTGGCTGACAATAAGGAAAGGACAAAGAGATGGAGAGCCGTCCCACGACACAAGGAAAAAAGGCAAAGTTTAAATCTTGTTTCAGCACGTTATTTTCAGCTCAATCTAAACTCCTCCAATGCTGTGCCGTTTGACATAAAGGAAATAATGGCGGCTTTGAAGGGAGAGGACAAACAGCGTATTGTAGGTGAGTCAATACATCCCGCAGAGAGCAACGTGAGTGCTTCCAGCGGCAACAATTTTATCTCGTCATTGAGTTGCGAGGCAATTGTGAATTTCGCACTTCCGATGGGATTCGTAACTCTCGCATCAAAGGCATAAAAATAATTGTCTGGATATATAAGGAATGTCTTTGCGACACGTGCCTCTATAATTTGCTACAATTTCATGTTTCGGGGAGAGAGTTCATGGCTGTCATGAAGCATTCCGTATAAGGGAGAGGCCAAAATGGGGAAGAGAAACATAGGTGGAGACATTTGAGCCGCTCAATTTGAAATTGTCTTTTGTTGGTACACTGCACCTTGGGTATTTACCCTAAATCTGAGTGGAACAGTGCGCAGCCTGGTGTGCAAACAAGTCCCCTACTACACGAATCGTAAAACATATCAAAAGCTGTAGAGACCAGAGTTACTGGATATAGACAGTTGCGAAACTCCCATAGGCCCCATGTATCGAAAGCCGGTCTTCGGTTGCCCCCTGCGCCGGGCAAGCACGGGGCAAGTTGCTAGGCCTGTCGTCCTGTCGGCAGGACGTTGAAGCAGTACTCAGTGCTTGCGGCTGCTGCCGTAAGTCATAAAAAGAAAAGCCGCAAAAACACAAGTAAATTTTACGTAATTATGTGTTTTAATTTAAAAAGCAATCTTTATTTTACAGAAGAATTTGAATAATAATAGTTTAGCGAAGTTCCTGTTTTTATCTCCTAGGTGCCGCGCGCGTCGACTTGCCCCTCAGCTTCCACGGAGTGGGGGGGCTAGCGCCGCCCGGATTCTGAAGCGGAGTTTCCGCAACTGTCTATATTGAGTAACTCTGGTAGAGACAGTGTTCGTGAATCTTCCTTACTCAGAAACAATACATGGGAAACTCGGAAACGGCGCACGACATTTACAAGCACTGTCTGCCCCGGCACATTGAGTTTACCAAATCTGTGACACAAGCGTACCTCTCCCTCCCACTCCCCTTCTGGTAGTTGCTCCTACTATTTATTTTGGCAACGAGCTTAACCTATTCAACCACTTTTCATTGCCATGGTCACTGACAAGGCAGAAGAGCTGAAAATTTAGGGCTGTATTTTGTTCCGAAAGAGCTGGCAAGAACAAAATGCGAAAGCGGGTGATTTCATTTACACATTCATACACGGCGCTTGAACTGCTGCTCCAACAAGTCTGGAGCGAATGACAGTTCACTGTTCATCTCGATAAATTGGAACATAATTAAGATGTCCCCCCCGTTAAATGACGTATCCCAGCCACCTCGGTTGAGAAAGACAGTGGCCCCACTCCTTAACACAGGGCCGTGCCATTCCATTTTCCCCCTCACGCTACCTATCGACCACTGTGTGATTTGGGGTGTCACTGATCTCCTCGTTTTCCGATACGCGACATTGCGTTCCCAGATAGGCACAAGCCCGGCACGGGCAGAACGCACCCAGCGCCATTGACTGGATCGCTTGAAACTTTGATGCTTTTCTTTTTGTTGAGAAGCCGCTAAAAGAGTGCAGTCGTTTCGCCTCAGTAGCCTTAGTGTAGAATCGCGGGGTTTGGAGGGAACAGCCTCAGTGCGCAGGTTCCTTCATTCTTTTACTCGATAATGTTCTCTAGCTCAATGCTAGGCATTAGTTTTATTGTAGATACGTACGGCTGGATAACTTGTAGTTCGGTTTATAGGTACGTTTCTGCATTGTACCGGAAGTGCCGGGATTGTACGTAGTACGGAACGGATTATCGTAATACGCTTCCGATTTCAACTCCCATCACGTTTGCGCCAAACTTTTGACGCCATCTATATTTAGGTGATGCCTCTGACTTTTTAGAGCTCATTGCTCGGGGTCTTCTCGTGTTGTGGTCCGACAGAAATATGCGATTTGCGGCAAAACCCAACACTCGTGCAAGTGCTCTGTAGGTTTCAATATAACGTAAATATGTTGGAAATAACTAACAGCCAATTGACGCTACGGCGACTCGCCACGTTTTTACTCCTTTTTCCTCACTTCTCACAGCGAGTTCACAGCGGAGTTGTGTACAAATGGGAAATCCCATGGTTCAGAAAAGAGCTGTAACTTGGGGTTTAAATGAACTTTCCAGAAACAAATCTGATCATGTTGGACAGCTCCAACCCGTACATAACCGTGGGAAGTTCGACCATATCAGTTGGCATGAATAGCCATTGATTGATTATGTGGTTTAACGCACCGACGCTACACAGGCGATGAGGCGCGCCGTAGTGAAGGGCTCCTGATTAATTCTGACCACCTGGGGATCTTTTGCGTGCGCCGAAATCTCGAATACACGGGCGTTCTAGCTTTTCGCTTTGACCAGAAAAGCGGCCACCGCGTTGGGGGACCGAAATGAATGAATAGCCAACAGTTACAGTTTAAAATCACATGCAACCGCTTCCGAGCCGTTCCACCCGCATCAAAAAGCTCTAAGGACGAGACAGCTTCATATTCGTCTGCTGAGATAAAACTTTAGTATATCGAAGTTTTATTAACCAAATTTGATGAAAAGAATGAAAACCTGTAACTTAAATTCATGGCGTTCCATTTGCACGCATTGGGAATGCGTCCCGTGAATACGTTTTAAAATTAGGTATAGTTAAATTAAACTTCAAAGGGCATTAGTAGTTTCTTTAATAATACACCTTTCATCGATATATTAACAGCTTCATTTTAAAAATTTGTGAGCATGGTTGAGGCTAGGCCTTTTTTGTTCATCTCTCAAAGTAAAAGCAAGAAAGAAACTGTTAACGGAAAAAACTAGCACATATAATAAATAGACGTTTCCAGGCCAACGAATAAAACGCCCCTCTATTGAGAAATGTCTTCCTTTATTCCAGTTACTAAAAAAGCTGTTACAAATAGCAGAAACAAGTAAATTATGCATCAAACCAACCATTTTCTTCCGTTTAACTAGGTGTCGCAAATAAAGAGACACGTGTGACGAATAGGCGCTGTAGAGGAATTCAGATATTTTCATTGCCTATATGTTAAATAAACAATAATGGTGAAATGGGAAACTTTAAAATTGCTTTCGTATTATCTCAGCTGCCATTGTAACGGCTCCGTGTTCTTCATATTATATTGGTGATGAAGATACCAGCATTCGGATACCGCCTAACCCTGTAACACGTTTTTTATTTATCTGCGCCGCCTACGCAAAAGAACAAAATGGTTGGATCGAGGCATAATTTAGTAGCTCCGATTATTATACTCTATAGATATTGTACTAGCTGGAACAAACATTTTTTTTATAAATCAGGGGTCGTTTCTTGTTGGCCTACAAAAATCTATTTAGAGTACACGCTAGTCTTTTCGTGTGCAATTCTTTTGTAGATTTTATTCCGTTATCAAATATAAGATAATCGCGAAGTTTGGAAATTTAAAGTTGCTTTCGTATTATATTACCCGTGATGGGGACAATTGTCAGTTCTTTTTAATTACGAAAGAGCACTACCATTTTTTATGTTCTGTCCGCTAGCTGAATCCCCCATTCTTCAGCTCTTTTTCCTCTTGCTTGGAGTGCAGTTTTGGTTCCCAGTCGGTCTGAGGGTGACTTTATTTATTATCGTCATCCGAAGGGTCAGCAAAGCCGGTCGAACGACCTCGGGGAAGAGGGCGATGGCAGGGGTAGGCGAGACAGTGAGCGGACGGGAAAGATGGGGGGGGAAGGCGGGGGAGGGCGGCTTTTGCGGTAACTACGCTCGTCGTAACGAAAACATTTTATTCCCGCTTTTTGCGGAAATCTTTTGTTCCGCTGTTGCGCAATATGTCTTGAGCGATTCGAGAAACCCTCGTCATAAAAGGATACTCTCAGCCTTTGCACGGTCGTAGAAGAAGTCTTGTCAGGGCTTTAGGCCTTTCACGCCGAAAGAAAAACAATATAAGAACGCCGATAGGGAGCAGCAGTTTTACGGCCAATCGGGATAAGCGACGCCACGACTGCAGCAACAACTAAAATATATCAACTACCCGATATCAACATTGCTTGAATGCCTTTTCACAGGGCTAAAATTTTCGGTTTGCTTTTCGATTCATCCACTATCCACCCCGCCTCTGTTTTTCTTTCATGGAACATACAGCAAAGGTCTTTGACCGGCATAGCGTAACTTCGTCCTTGGAAGAGCAAACGTTAAGATGACGTGGCGCTCTGAAATTGCTGAATTCCAAGCCGCCACTCAGCGCCATAGAATGACCGATCACCGTGATAAACCAGTCAAATCAACGGGATAACATCTGACACGAACCTGTTAGATCTAACCTGTTCAGTAAATATCAAGTTACTGATCTTGATGCACCTCCCACCAGCCGTCCAACTGCAAAAAATTGAAACCTTCAAATGAAACCTTCAGAGGCGGCAAAAAACAACCTCGGTTCACCGAATCTAACGGGATGGCTCGTTGCTTTCGCCTCACAGGAGCTTCCCGTGTTTTGGAACACCTTCGCCTCTGCGATATGTTTTGCACAGTTTCATGAAATGGATTTCCAGAGAATGTATTACAGTGGACGCTCGACCCATGTTGTGTATTGACTTCTAGTGGCAGTCCAAGAAGTCCCAAAGTAAAGAAAGGTTCCAGTAGGTGGCGCGAGCAATGACAATCACTAAAATTGAATTGCCTGTACCAGCCCTCAACCATGTTTGTCGTGGTAGAAGCTAGACGAGAGGACAAAATCGTGACAGGTGGGGGAGCAGTGCAGTGGCTTTTAGGTGTAAGCGGCGGCACATGACTATCGTTTTTCGGCTACGTTTGCAGCGAAGTCAGCAGATACGCGGCCATTTTCAAGGAAGATTTTCCACTCAGACGCAAGCAGTGACAGGAGTCTGCTTTATGGCTTTGTTTGCTCTTTCGCTCTGACTTTCACGGGAAATTTTTCGCTTCTACATTTCCATTAGCAGTATCTTTACTATGCCGCAGGTAGAAAGGTGGCCAGAAAGTAGAGTTCTCGTTGACCTGGTGGCAGGCATTGAGAAATAGTGTGCTCTCTACGATTAAAAAAATCATTGCAAGCCTGTTTTTCACGTAAACCTCCCAGCTCTTATAATTTTTTCCAATTTTTTGTAGACCAAGGTCGTGATATTTTTGTATACATTGAGGACAAAAGTTGGAGCATAATAACGTTCTTTCACCTATCCTTGCTTAAAAGGCTTATTCGTTATCATCGCCTATAAGCCCTTGCTAATAGAGTCAAGTTGACTTGCGGAGTGCAACTCCAATTTTTTAGGTTCAAGTAGCGTCAGTTAACGTCTCCGTGCATGGTGTGTTTGTCTGTGGAAACAGATTCATTAGAAACCACAAGAAGTCGGCCATATCAGTTTGTATAACGAATAAGTAAAAAGTGAAAGGAAGATAAAGATAAATGGCGCGAAACATTCGCCATCTCCTTAACAATCGCAAGGACCCTCGTTCTCATTTTAACCGCGAAGCTATTTAGCAATTAAAATTTTTACTGCCTGCAGTTAAAAATCAATAAATTGCTGAGCATACCCACTTAGGCAGATTGGTCAAGATTGCTAAAAAAACTGAAAAAAATGAAGGTAGCTCACACTCATGATGGAGTAAAGGTCGTTGCGGCAGCGAAGAAGAATCGGCTACAATCATGCGCTTAAACAATCGTGATGGTTGTTAGCGTTGAGCACAGCTTTGCCTTTTCCAGTGTTACGCGCTAGGTTGAGCTTGCTTCATTTTTTTCGTAGGAAGGTGATTTGCAGCCACCCTTAAGTAATCATCCCTAGCCTTATAAGCCTTACAAATGAGCATGACTTTACACATTCGGGAGTTTTAAAAGCTGGCGCCCGTTTCACGGCATTTCACACGTTTTTATCAGTCGAAAATTGGGGCGGTAACATTGGAGATGCACACAAACGAATTTTATAAAATAATCGCACCCGATTGAAGATTCAGTTTTATCGCAGTTTGATGTGTAATTGAAGGTAAATAAAGTTATGCAACTTGATATCTCCAATAAAACAGTTCCTTTTTAGATATGCTTTGTTCATTCCTCTTCCTTATCATGGCGATCGCTTTTCACTGAAGAGCAGGAATTCAGCAGTTTCAGAGCCCAACGTCAGCCTAACACTTCCTTTTGCGCGCAGGAAGTTATGCTGGAAAGATTAAACATCTTCGATTGCTACCTATTATCGAAAAGGAGCGGAGAATGTGCGGAAAGGGGAAAATAAACAAAAAAAAAACGCCAACTGGATATGACGGGCATGGCTAGTCCCTTTCCGGCTGTTCTGATCTCTCAAAGTACGTCAATGAATATTCCTTGCTGGCGGAAACCGTAGCGTAGTTTATTCGGATTGGCCATGAAGCCTCCGGCCCCAACCTGCGTTCTTCGCAAGCAGACTATTTTGATGCCCGAGCTCAGGCCAAGAAAGTCTTTTTCTTTTACGACTACAGTTCCCCGAATAGCCCAAGAGATATAACACAAAAACGAAGAAAATGTTTAACGCTGGGAGCTGAGATAAACAGGTTTTTCTTACGTCGAGCGTATTTACGGTGAAAACCGCCTCGTTGCCAATCCCCACCTCCTTTACAGGTCACACATTGCGTCTCCACCGGGTACTGTGGTTCTCTTCCCCTGGATCGTTCCACCGGCTATACTGACTCTACGGCTGATGAGAGTGAATACACTCACCCGAATGCTGCATGGCCTGGGGAGCATAAAACCCACACTGAGCAAAAGAGAAAGAGTGGAAGAAAGGTGTATGGAAATAGAGTACTGAGAAAGAATAACGGTAGCACTCTAAAGACACTGTGTAAACTACCAGCACGAAATCGGTGAATTTGAGAAATCTTTCCCAGCATCTCACCTGTGATGGTGACAGCTGTTACCCTATTAACATATTGGAGATGAATATATTCTAATTCAGAAGCCCTGTAACTTTAACACGTGGGCCTTTATTTCCGCTTCGTACGTGAAGAGAAGAAAATTCTTGGTGCGATGGTGGCACGATTGTTTGATACAGCGAGAAAGAAAAGGCGTCTCTGTGACCTGGTGGAATGGTTGAACAGCGCAGTTAATATAGTAATGCGAATGGGATTACAAAGAGAGTTGTCGATATGTTACAATTGCTTTTTGGCAATGCTTCATTTTTCGAGTGTACTGACTGCGGCGCAACTCCAAGGCGTGCGAGAAATACAGCACCATTGGCTTGATTTTCAATCTAGTCCCCTTCTGTATTAAGTAGCGTAATAAAATTTGAAGGCCTGCAGCTTTATCACAACGGATGTGACTACCCGTTCCTTCGGTGGGTTCCCCTGCAGCCGAAATGGCTCAGGAGCGCTGGTTTTATATTATTTGTACGAAACTGCGACCGATAGTTATTCACTATAACTACACAGACAACACTTTCCCCTCTTATGTGGTGGTTTCAGTGGTCTAACGTCATATAATTTGTTTCAGGACAGTTTTCTTGAAACGACATATACAGCCGTTTTCGGCTGCCTTACTCCTCTCGTAGAACCTATGTATTGACACTCGACGGAATTTCCGAGTAGTGTACAGCTTATTATTATTACAAGTTAATTGAACTGAGCGTAATGATAGGCTTGTCTTCGCGACTAAGGTTTCTTGGAAGTTTAAACACTCCTAGTCACTAGGGCTGCCACCGTCGCCGCCAAACTGAAACCACCACGCACCACTAAATCATAGGAGTCAATAAATGCGCTTTGTTTTCTTTCTCTTAAAATATCTACCATACGTCAAGAGCTACGGGAAACTGGCCTGCCGCAAAGCGTATTTCGGCTGTAGCTACCACCGCACCCCCCCCACACACCGCACACACCCAAACACACACACCACCACACATTAACTCACCCCGCACCACCCCCACACACCCACACGCACACACACGCACACGCACACGCATGCATGCATGCACGCGCACACACACGCACACACGCCGCACGCACACGCGCAGCACGCACGCACACAGGTACACACGCACGGAAGCACAGACACGCACAGGCATCCGTACACGAAAAATCACAGAAACACACGCACGCACACGCACAGAAAACACATACACGCACTCACACACGCAAACCCACACGCACACAAAACACGCACAAGAGCGCACACAGGAGATACACACACAGACACGCACACACAACACACAACATAGAAACACACGCCCACACACGCACACACAACACACGCGAGCACACACAGCACACACACAAACAACACACTCAGAGGCGCGCACCAAAACACACATGCACACTCACACACAACACAGATACAACACAGAGACAGGCGCACACACAGACACACAGGCACGCACGACAAACACATAACGCACACATAACCCCGACTACTAGCCTCAAAAAGCAAAGTGCATTGCTGGAATAGAATGTGGTGTCCCGATTTTGGTAGCTACCTTGTTATCGGTATGAGTAGGGCATCACAAACGCCCTCCTCAAACTCAAGATGGTGGATATGCAGAGTATTGAGAGAAACAGAATGTCCCAGCCATTACCCGTATCTTGGGGCGCGCTGCCACCATTCCTCTACGCCCGAACACACGAACACTTCGTTTATAAGTGAATGCACAAAGGTGTTACTTTTCATTCAGGTGAACTTAGCTGTCATCCGCTCCCGACATGTGGGAGGAGCAGGTTAAGATAACGTTACTATCTAGAAATGTAGGCTCAAGCGGCGTGTATGAATGTGTGTGTACACCCATTCGCTGTTATCATTTTTTACCAGTTCCTTCCTAAGAGATTAAAGCACTGAATGTTTAGATATTTGGCCAATCCATTTCGGAGCGATGCAATGACTTTTTTAATTACGTTAGTATGCCCGTTGGCATAAATCTATGTTACAAGTATAGGTTAACTCCCTTTTTGCCCCGCTATCTACAGCAGCAACAGCACTCCTGTACACAATAGCGGTAAGGCTGCATCCCATGAAAAATATAAACCAAATAGGAAAAGCGCACGGGACACCATGTTGCATCATCTGAACCTTACAGTACACATATAGTCAACCAGAAATCAGTCTGAAAAATAATTTATTTAACTTCCTAAAAAAAACTTTAGACAAGCACGAAAGCTTACACACCACTCAACCTTCTCTTAAAGGCCTCCAGTCGATCGTAAAACCTTCAAATTAAGACTCAAATCGCGAAGGAAGAACAAACCCGCGCGACGAATTTTTGCGCACTAAGTAAACGCATCTACGAACGTTCTAAATGTATAGCGATACGTGGTTTATGAGATGAAGGTATACTATTGTGGGCCTTCTTCATCATCGATGTGTGCATTGCCTTATCTAGAACCATTGCCTTATCCATAACCCTTTTGACGCAAAGAAAGCCCGTTTTCACGCACGTGCCGTGCTTCGAAAGATCTTATCAGAGCTTTTAGGTCGACGAACTTGCCCATTGGGAAATGCATACTTTTTTTTTACAGGACGCTGTTGGTCCCTGTTTTCGATTTAAAATCTAGCGAGAAAGTTCTCGCTTTAAAATATAACATTTTGAGACATACATGAGTACTCAGCAGGTTATATATTCACATAAGAACACGCAGAAACGCACACACGTACACACAGCTAAATTTCTGGATCACTTAAAGTTTATAAAATAATTTAAATAATCATCTGGGCCTCCAAGATCCGCAAAAACACCCGGAAATCTACCTATAGAAGCATCATATGAATTATTACGGTAACTGTAAAAATTCGCCCAATAGTAGGGTATACAGTACAGTATTCGTTATTTTCTAATCTGAACCTTCTATTTGTTTCGTAAAGACACTGGAAAGAAAACAAAATATATTAATCTTGAATCTTGTAATTAATTGCGCAAGGTGACGCTCTGAAACAAGATGGTTTGGGGGTTCCCGCTTTGGGGGCCTGTCTTTTTTTGTGCCGGAATGAGCACTGCGTGTTTCGTGCAATGTGTGTTGTAAATGCCAACTTGTCATTGTGCACAATTGGTACTAGTTTTAAGGCATATACTTGATCGGCTCAAAGCATGCAAAATTTCAAAAAGAGTTGCTCTGTTTTGAGGTTCTTCAGAGGAACTTCGTCATTTTTATTCATTCGAATACTTTTTGCTCCAGTTGAAATAGACTGCGATATTTTTAGCCACCTGTGACCCAGACTACCGCACCATAGCAGAGTTTACAATAAAATAGTGAATTGCAAAATGAAGCCGCAGGATTTGGCTGAAACAGCACGTGACACCGTCTCCGCAGTATCAAACGAGGGATCATGAACAATGCGGAAGGCTTACTGAAAGTTTCGCAATACACAACTCCCCATCCGGCTTCTCGCAGTCACGACTGCTGCGAAGTTGCGAAGTTGTCGGGATCGAACGCGTCGAGGAGCTCGCGTATATGCGCATGAGATCCGACTTAAAGAAGTCAATTTCTGGAACAACCTTGACCTATTCACATGGTACACACGACTAAGTCTTTCTCGGTACGTGAGCGGTTACCCATCTGCAATGTTCAACTCTTGTTGCGAATTTAATGGTCTCCGAGTGTTAAACACATGCCGTACGTAAACGTTTTATGGTAACTACGCTGTCAGAAAGCCTTCCAACCTCGGAGGTGATCAGTTCCTACGAGGCGTTCATCGGGAACACGACGCAAGGTATACGATCTCTAGCCAACACGGCCCACGCTCAGAAAATACCTTTTAGTAAGGCCACTCCAACTTCAGCCCTTAATCCACCGAAGGCGGTTTGCTTCGAAAAGGGTTCTCGTCAGGCAGTGTGCAAGGGAAGCGGGGGCTTGCGGTAGGGATTTATGGTTGCGATCGAGGTGTGTAAGGTCATAGGTAATTCTTTAAGACCAGGTTTGCAAGACGGTAGTCGCGCTACGCTTTTCTCATAACAGTGGTAACGCACTTTATTCCTTTAGCAAAAATTGTACTCGCGCAATTCGTCCCGTGTCCACGTGCCATGGAAAAATACGAGGTCACATAAGCTTTCTCTAAACATGTGCGGATGCCTGAAAATCACTTCCCGCTGAGTTGCGGCACTGAGTTATGTAGCTATAAATCTTCGGCTGCTAAGTTTGTTGGTGTGGGTCTGATCTCCGGTGTCGCGAAGTAGGGGGGTAGCATACCGATACATTTTGGACCATTTAAACGTGTTTTATTAGCAACATTGGTCCTTAAAATAGAATTTTAGGAAAAAATTTGTTAGGCTTCGTCTTTTAAACACACCACTTCCCAAGCGACGAGCACAAGTTATTTGGGGCGAAGACATTGCTTTTGGGCTTCCCACTAGACAGTGTGAGCGCTTTCGATGATGATGACGCTTCTTCAATTGCTGTTGCAACGTTTTGCGTATCCGTAACGACAGCGAGATGTACTCCTTCGTTTTGCCGTCCTACCATCATTCTCTTCCAATCCCCTTATGTGCACTCACCTCCTCCCGTAAACCTACCCATCACCCGTTGTCTTTTGTCGCTCATCATCCTCTAATCCTGGCCATTAAATTCATTTATTTATTCACTTCTACTAACACAGCATCCCTTCTGCGATCCTCATGCTCTTCTCGCCTCCTCGATGCCTTATACTGCACTGGTTTCCATCCTCTACTTAATCCTCTCTCCCCGTCTCTGTCCGTCCCTCTCTCCCTTCCCGTCTTCTCTCCTTTCCCTTCCTTGTCGCTTCTTCTTTGCCACATTCTACCAAATCTCCTACCTTTCCCTCCTCCTAACTTGGAAGCCCTAATGATCCACGCCTGCAATCCCACTTTTCCACGAGCAGTTTCCTCCGAACTCTGTCGTCCTCAATCCTATCGTACTTGTATCAAAGCTAAAGCTTTTCGGAGTGGGCCCGATGGCGTCCTGTCATAAAACATGCATTTCCCCATGTTGGTCCACCAAAAAGCTGTGATAAGATCTCTGGAGACGCGGTGCGTGCGTGAATCCCGGTTTACATTGTGTCAAAACATTTACTTGAAATGGCGAAAAAGAAACGGTTCTAGATAAGGCAGTACACGCATCGTTCATGAAGAAGGAGTACAATAGTATACTTTTATCTCGTAAACAACGTATCTGTATTCGTTGAGATCATTCGTAGATGCGTTTATTTAGAGCACGAGAAATCGTCGCTTGGGTTTGTTTTTTGTTTGTGCTTTGGGTCTTTGCAGGATTGACGATTGATTGGAAGCACTTTTAGCGAAGGTTGGACACAGTTTTAGCGAAGGTTTTGAAGCGTTTTCGAGGCAGGTTTGATGTCAGAACGCTCTCACGCTTCTATAAATTTCCCTTCGGGCCATACGCTGAAGGTGTTTTGTCACTCTCTTCTACCCCTTCCTTCCTTCCCTTCCACAGCTACACTCCTCTTAGTATACCGAATAACTTATACAAATTTAAGCGGGTGAGAAGCGCACGGGTGAGGAGGCGTAGCTGAAATATTTCTGGTTAAATCGAGGGATGAGTGGACACACACACACACATACAGAGAGTCGGTCGGTAGGTTAGGTCCCGGGGTCGTGCCTTGCGTAACAATCGAGACACATCGCAAAATGAACAATGCATCGACGCCGAGAGAACGCGTTGGCTGACTTTACGGCACGCAGCTAAATCGTATAAATTGCGAAATTGGGATCATTTACCAGAAACTGCCTGTCAAAGCAGCTGGCAGCCTATAATAAGGCTTTTCCACCAATGAGGGGTTGGCATGAGTCTAAAGGAGGTGCCACTTTAGAGAGGGTCTTGAAAATGGCATTGCCGCTTTACTTTCCGTTTCACCACCTTCTAACTTTGCTCTTGAGCCTCAACAACAAAAAAAGCAAACAAAAACGCTAACCAAACTTTTAATTGCAACGTGTGAACGTCGCAATCCCTATAATCGGACGTGAATAGGCAATAAAGCTAAAATATCCTGTCTGCATAGCGACCCTATTCTTGATTTTTTCTGTCTCTTGTCCTTTGGCTCTATAGAGCCGATTCATTTTACTTGTTGCGCGAATAAAAGTACTTTCTTTCCCGTGAAAGCCTAAACTCCCGCAAGAATTGCCTGAAGTTGATTCGAGTAAATCCTAGTTTGAATGAATGAAGACCAATGGTTATTATGTTTGCACGCTTTCTGGAAAGGCAGGGAAGATTTTTACGCCCGGGCAAGTCTCTGCTTTGCATCCATTCCTCCAGAACCTCGTTTCTTTACCATGGGGATCCCAGCACGTCTGCTGCCAGTACCTACACAATTTTATGCTCACAGCGGCATATTTTAAACTCGATCTCATCCTCTTAATCCGACCTTTGAGGAAATAAAGGCGCAACAGTACCCATAGGGACACAATGCCGGGCCATTTGAAACATGCTGTATACTACAGAAGACGACTTATATTCATGGAATAAATATATTTGCATAAAGGTGTCGTTCTATGTCTAATGATTCGACAGAGCAAATGAGAAGATACGTTTTCATTTCCTAGGAGGCCGCCCGCAGGCAGCCTTACGTGACGTTGAGTATAGACTTCTAATCATCAAGGAAGACGTGTTAAGTGACAATGCTTGTGAGTGGAAAATAAAAGTACGAATAATCACGACGATATTGCAGCGAGTGTGCGATGACAAACGGAAAGTAACAATAACGAAGAACGAAGGTGGTTACGGCCAGCTAGCGGGCTTTCATTCAGAGTCACGTGGCGGATGGAAAAAGACGTGCTACGTTGCGGCGGCTGCTTGCTGGCTTCGTCAATGGTAGAAGCGGTGGTGGTGCTGGTGATGATGATGATGATGGTGCGTGATCACGGTGATGATGATAATGATGATGATGATGATGGGAATGATGATGGCGGTGGCCGTGCTACTGGGACTGGACTGGGAAAGCGTTTATTTATAGGTATTTTTCGCGTAGTTGGGCTTCATTCTACCGGAGTCTTCTGCCGCGTGCTACAGCTCCAGAGGGTGTTCAGCAGGAGTGGTTCCCTTGCTCCAGGGCTCCAACGGGCTCTGCTGCCTTGCGTGCCCACTGAATCAGACCGATGTGGTCTTTGCAGCGGTCGCTGGCCACGAGTACCTCCTATTGCTCCGATGTGGTACACGTGTGTACAGCTCTTTGGCGATGATTAACTTCACGTGTGCTCACCTTTTGCTAACACGAAGCAAAATACTTCTTGCTGTGCGTCCCTGTGCATGGGGCTACCGCTCTTCTGTGGTCTTCAGAACGCTAATACTACTACGACGGGCACGCGAGCATCCAGCGCACTGCCACCGCCGCCGCTGTTGCTCCGGCAGCTGCGGCGACCGTTATCCCGTTGTGACCTGAAGTCGCGCTGGGAAAAGGCAGAGTGGGAAGAAACAGTGAGATGGGGAGGAGTGTTTTGCTTGCCCAGCGCCGCTGCGACTTGGAGCGGGTAAATCAAAGAGGAACTACCAAAAAGTCACCTCGGACTGGTGATCACGATGAAACATCCCTATCATTTGACAGAAGCGGGTATCGTGTTTCCGAACGCTTCGCTGCACAGATCACCCACGTGAATGTGTGATGTGACTGCGCGCGGTGTTCTTCTGAGCGCCTGCTAAAAGGTACCCTCTGTTTGGGCTAGGTGGCCTCGATGTTAAGTACTGAGTAAGGGCGCTGGCGGCTTGGGTTCGAGCCCCAACAGGGCCATGTCTTACTTTTTTTATTGCTTACCCGTTTATTTCTAAATTAATTTATTTTTTCGAAACACCAATCTACCAGTTGTTTTTGTTATTAGTAGTGCTTTAGTATGTTGTAGTTCGCTTTAGGCTTGAGGCGCAGCAAATGACGACCTTTAATTACCGTTCTCCATCGCGCTAACAGACATGTCACGTGGGTTGTCTGTGCCGCGAAGCGTTTTGAAATAGGCATTCGGGCACCGGTGAGTAAATTATGATAGGTAGCTTTCAATAATGACTAAATCCTTTTATTGTACTTTCTCGTCGCAACTTCGAGCCTATAATGTTAATAGTTTCTAATAAGGTGAAATATTCTCTGGTATCATCGACTATCGCCGGAAGTATTCCCGCCCTCGTAATAACCAATGGCCACCTTCCACTTCAACATTTCACGCGTTCTGCCATCCGCAACACTTGTTCACACCCAAAAAACTAAAAACACTAAAGGCAAGGGTAGCTGTTCCTTTTTGTGTTGCTTATTATTGGAACTCTTTATCCTGAACGATAAAAGATGCGTTGAGATCCATTTATCGGGGAATGGATTAAGCACACGTCCTTAGGTCCGTTTCACTCATTTTTGCGTTTCATTTTCAGTAAAATAATAAAATCATCCTCTCCAATCACACAGTTCGTTTGTATATCAAAGCCGCTTCAATGCCGATAAGAATGTCCATTTGACAAATGAGATGGCAACGTCGATAAGACGAAATAAATATACTTTTCAATGATCATGGGCTTCTCTGTAATATATTTAGTGGCCGTGCCAACCCTTGATTCTGCATGCGAGGAACGGAAACTGGCCGCCTAGTGGCACTGCTGTGGCGTTGTGGAGATGCACACAAAGGACGAGCCCAATTATTTAGAAAGATACACAAGTAACGATTTCGAAAACGATCTAAAATGTTGGCACGGTTCCACTCTCTTGGGAAAACACCACTGTATTTTAACAACGCGTGTTAATTGAACTGAGTTGCGAAAAGCCTACCTGTTTACTGCGGCTTCTCAAAGGTGTGGTAACTTCATCACAAGGCAAAGAAAATAAAAACAAACTTGACATTTGGCCTTGTGCATTACCGCTCAGGCTTTTTTCTCCCCTCGACCGCATCTTTCGCGCTCAAAAAAGAAGCAAATGCTCGTTCACTTGAGTTCTCGCATACCACGCTCAATTTCCTTTTTCTTCCCCAATCCCTGAACGTCTCCCCGGTGGTTACGCCGCTTGGTTGCGCAAGGGTTATGCCGACCCCAGGAACAACACGTAGAGGCAAAAATGATGATGACACCAGACTGCAGCCGTGCAGATAACCTTCCGTGATACATTAGTGAGGATGAGGCAGAGAAAAGGCAAAGCAGGCAATGAAGGGAGGATACGAGAAGGATAGGAGGCTAGCACCGTCAGGTATAGAGGCAGATTCAAGGAAGTTCTGACGTCGGCACAAAAAGAGCAGGCTCGCGACTTTCTCTGTGCATACATCATCCACGCACCATTTCTACGGCAGGAAGGCACGCATTGCCAACGCAAGGAGTGGCTTTACGCAGTTTTTTTTTTGTGCTTCTGCTTTAACACGCCCACCTTCACTGGGGACAGAATTGTATAAAACACGACAGAAGTGAAAAAAAGCTGACAGAAGCCCTTAGAAGAAAACCACGCCAGCGAACTTACAAAATTGGAAGTACAAAGGCGTCTGCGCACAAAGGTGACATCGAAATGGAACAATGACGTATTGATGTCATTCGCTTCTCTGTGCTGACGGAGGGGCACAGAGGGTCGCAAAGACAAGCATTAGGTAGCGGCGGGAGATTGAACGAAAACGTTCGTCAGGGGAGTAGTCGGTGCACGAAACATAACTTCCCCAGAGCACTCTACATGAGGCTGAAAGTAGATACTTCCCTACTTGCGGCGCAGTTGAAACATGTCTCAATTCTGAGATGCTAATAGCTTTCAAAAATAGCCACAGCTCGAATATAAACTAGGACACTGAAAGACGACGGGACGAGTGCTGACTTCCAACTGAATTTAATAAGAGCAATGGTGAACCTTAAACCGAGAATAAGAGAAATAATAAGAGAAACTACGCTACGCGATAAATATTTGAAGCACACGAAATTCAAAAGGCAGGGTAGTAAATGGGGGTCTAAAATAGCCTTGTCTCGAAAAGAGATAGATTTCCTATCCAACACGACCTGTACATCGGGCACGGCTTAACTTGGTGTCTGTGCAGATTGTGCGAAGTGCGTGATCGCGTGTTGTTGTGGTGGTGTTCTATCAGAGATTATACGTCTGTTTATTTTGAAGTGCAGAGTACTTTAAGGTCGCGCCTTGTCGTCGTAGCTCCCTCGCTGGACCCAAGAAGAGCCCCACGACGTTCAGTCGTAACGGCTGTCGTCGCGGGGCAACCCAGAGGCTTCGAAAGTCAAGCTATTTATATAGTCATAAACGTTCAAAACTCTTAACCGCTAGCGTTTGTAATACATCTGCCCATTGTTTAGCGCAAAGGAAACTGTAGGTACAGTTGACGCAAAATATACGTAATTAACCGGAAGCGCGTGCGTTCATTTAGTTAGGGACGCTCGTAGGGTTGGTTTTTACGAGAGTAAGCGAGAAAAAGTGGCAGTGCAACGCCGACACGGGCTGGAGGAAAAGCAAGCACAAAAAGAGCAGAACTCCGCCTGGCGCGGTTCCAGACAGGGAACGCCCAACAGTACACCTTGCTAACAGCTTTGTTCTACCTACATCGGACGAAAAACATAGCGCGCACTTAAGCGAAAGAAACGAGAAGAGGTTGATACTCATAATCTGATATTAACGAATGCCCTAATAACTTTGGCATGTAATGAGGGTGTAGAGCGCCGAATGGGTGACAGAGACGGCACCAAACATCTTGCCGGAACCGGAGCCGGATTTTTATGCTATGCGCGTGGCTCGGACTGCTCACGCAAGAACCCGCGGTCAATGATGATGATGATGATGATAAAGCGTAGGCGAAGTTGATTATGGGCGCTGCTGTGGTGATGATGATGCTGCTACAAGGAAAAGGGAGGTCAGAAAGGGAGCTGATTAGTACCAGACAAAATGCGGTAGCGGTTGTGACATCTATGGTTTTAAATGCGGAGCATCTCATGCTCGGGGCTGTGTCCCTCCCTCCCCTGCCCGCCATCCGCACTCTACTGCGCATGTGCGTCTCTTCAGCCCCGTAGCGTTTGGCCTGACGTCAGCGCAGTCCACTATCAAAAGAAATAGTTAGGGGGCGCCCTGTTTCGATCCCACAACTCTCTGGTCGCAACGGGAGGTACGTGGCGCTCTTCCCACTGCGCTGAAAGGGGAATGAATTACTATAAGCACCCAACAATATTGTCCCCTAGCAATGCACGACGCAGGGTTATTGAAGGGGTAAAGTTTATTGCAATGAACTTGTGCTGCAGAAAAATCCCTAACAGAAGAGAAACGTCGAGAATCAGCCAGCGAGGTGACCTGCACAGAAAAACGTCGGCTAATTGAAAGTCGCATCGTTTGCTTTCCGCGCATTTTCTGCTTGGTGCTGGTGGTGGTGGTAACATATTTGTTAGAAGTAAGGGGAGGCTGCGCTTGTGAGATAGAGCTTACTCTATCGAGCGCATGCGGAATATTGCGAATATTAAAGACCGTTACAAGCGATCCGTGTGCAGGAAAGTTGGCTTTGTGGGCGGGCGCACGCAAGCAGGCACACGTGTGAAGGTCCGCCCCTGCAAGGCACCTGGTGCAGGCAAGGCACTTGGTGCAGGCATTGCTATGCACTCTGGATGTTTAGTGGGCAGGCGGCTAGACTTGGTCACTTGGACAAGCACGTTGGTGAAAGAATAGGCATTCTTCTGTGTGGTTCTCGCTGCAAAGGACTGCTTCCCCGCAGCAGCACCCTTGTTGCGGCTGTGCACGTGTTACAGAAGCTTGGCACAGCATTTTACTTACGCCCGAGCATCGCACATCTCTGCCGTTCGTCTTGCTCTAGCAGAGTCCCGCATTCGGGCACACTTTCATACACACTCGGGAAATGCTTAACCACCCTGGCATCAACTGTGCAGTAAAGCTCTTCTTACACGGCCGCCTTATCTTCGTGCAGTCTCGGCATCTCACTGCCCTGCACCACTTCGACTCATGGGCATGTTGTTGCTGCAAAACGTCCATGCAGACCTGGAGAAAAAAGGAGGGTTGAGAAAGCGTTAGGACGGGTGAGTGGCCATCCTAGAGTGGTAGGCCGGACGCCATCACCGCCACCTTTGCCCATGAGATCTGGGATTTCTGGTCTTCGAGCTGGCTACTGCGCAATGCAATCTCCCAGCGTCCACGTTTCGGTGGAGGGTGTGGGCCGGATTCAACACAGTGCACCATACGTCCACTCAAAGAGCGGGATAGTGTTTGGAGCGTCGAGGCGGGGGCAGCTGGGTGAATATTTGGTTGGGGGAGATGCGGTGGAAGGTGACGTGGAAGGAGTAGGTGTGAGTTTGTCTTCGCCAGATGCGAGGGTAGGAAACGAAGATGGAAGAGTATGGAGGTGTGTAGGTGCATTGGGAGGCCCTGTAGGTAATCAGGACGTCGGTGTAGGTATTTTGTGAGGGGGAGGGACAGAAAACGTGGATCGTGGTCGAGTTTGGTGCCGCCGCGTAATGAGATCGCGTGCCACGAGTGAGCCACTTACAATCCGGTACACTCACGGTCATTAGGCATTGCGTATATAGGTTTGATAGTTTTTCAAGTACAATTTGCCCGCCATCCTTCAAGAGCTATGCTCATATCTGATCATGACCAGGTGCTTTGCCCCCTTGCATTTCATTCAAAGCCTTCTTTACATCTTTGATCGTTACTGGTGGGATTTCTATCTCCTCTAAACTACTTCCTCATTCGGTATTATCCTGGATGTCGCGACTACTGTTCAGATCTCTTTAGAACTCCTCGGCTACTATAACTATTTTATTCATATTTGTGGTGACATTGTTTTGCTTGCCTACAGTGCATACATCTGATTTTTGCCCCTGCCTAGCTGCCTCTTCACCGCTTGCAGGCGGCCTCCGTTCTTTACAGCATGCTCAATCCTCTCCATATTATAGTTCCGTATTTCAGCTGTCTTACGCTTATTGATTACCTTCGAAAACTCCACTAGTTTTATTCTGTCAGCTGGGGCGGAAATTGTCATGCTTTGCCGTTTCCTGGTTAGATCTTTCGTCTTCTCTTATAGTTTCCCAGCACCCTGTCTAGCTATCGTACCTCCAACTTCTACTGCTCATTTCGTGATAATGCGTGTAAGATTGTCGCTGATTTTCTGTGGCGTAATCTATGCTTCCTCGGTTAGAGGTAATAGTCAGTTCTGCAGCGCGATCCTGAATTCTTCAACTTTCAGTCTTACGGTTAGCTCATTGATCGGCTTCTTTCGTACTAGGTGCTTAAGGCCCCTCCTCAAATCTAGAATAATTCGAGATCTTACCACACGGTCGTCACTGCACCTCACCATTGCGAGCACTTCCACATCCTGCACGACACCAGGGTTATCCATAGTCTGAAGTCTATTTCATCTTTATGCTCTCCATTCCGGCTCCTCCATGCCCACTTCCTGCTCTCCGATTTGCAGAAGAAGGCATTCATGATGCGTAGAGTATTCCGCTCTACGACCTTGACTAATAAGTCCCCCCTGTTATTTCTACAACCCAGACCATAATTCCCAACTGCCTTGCCTCTTGCCTATCTCTTGCCTACTTTGGCATTGAAGTCTCCAATAACTACGGTATACTGTGCTTTTACTTTAGCCATTGCAGATTCCACATCTTCATAGAAGCGTTGAACTAGCTGGTCGTCGTGACTGAATGTAGGCGCGTAGCCCTGTGGCACCTTGAGCTTGTATATCTTATGAAGCCTAATTACAAGCTCGGCTGCCCTTTTGGTAATGCTGTAGTATTCGTCTATGGTGCCAGCTATGCTTTTATTGACTAGAAATGCTATTCCCAGTTACCTTTTGTCCCCTAGACCATGGTACCATAGGACGTGTCCATTGCTCAGCAAGTTCACCTGTCCTCGTAACCTCCCTAAGCCCTAATACATACCATTTAATGTCCTCTAATTCCTCGAACACCACCTCTAGACTCGCCTCGCTAGGTAAAGTTCTTGTATCAAACGTTGCCAGGGTTGAGATTCCAATGGTGGCCTGTGCGGATCCAGGGATTATTTGCACCCTCTGCTGTGTCACAGGTCGAGAAGTGCAGCGATTGCGTAGAGGTAGAGCAGCCACCTCGCGTGCAGAAGGACCGGGGTTCGAATGCCGGGGCCGCACAATTTCTACTGGGTTAAAAACAATCCGCGTGTTCTTGGAATTGCAGAAGGAGGCTTGCGGTGCGGCCTCATCCTGTTGACCATTGCCGGTAACGCAATCCCTCACCAGAGCAGGATATGCCACCCTGGTGTACTATTGGCCGCAACCTCCATTGAATACGGCAATTAACCCTCGGGCCACAGTCTCCAGTGGCTGTGAAGCAACTGACCACGGCAGCGGTCAGACCTGTGAAAATACTATAGACACTCTAATCGGTCGGTCCTTCCCCCTTTCAATCTGCCACACTGTTTTTCCTTGTCACGCAGTGCGATGCATGCCATCAAACTGAATAAGGGCGGGCTGACTTTTGGCCCGCTTTGCGCTTCTTCCCAAAAGAGAGAACACACTAGTGTCCACGCCTCAAACGCAGTGCAGCGTACATTGCATAAAGATGACAATAAAGGTGCGACCCGACTCACCCAGAAAAGTTACACCAATTTCGCTGGACAGAAAAGCTAGCCAAAACAACTCCGGCCGTTTTAAACGCGAGGGAAACGGGTCAAACCTATTAACAAATACGAAAGCACGAAGCCAGCATTCAAGCAGGGAAAGGGGCTGACATACGTTGACGTCGACGTAGTCTTGCTGCAGGAAGGAAGACGCTAAACAGGCTGGCAAGAGCAGTGTTGCATGCCCAGCAACTCTGGCACGGCAGTAGCGAGGGCGCTGCTCTGTTCGCACTGAGAAACACTGGCACAGCGCAGATAAAAGGAAATCGGCGTTCCCTCCGAGTGAACTATTGCCTTATCCCACACATGACTTTTCGAGACGCGTATGAACGCAAGGAACAACATTCCAGAACAAAGTTGCTTTTCTTTTAATCGTTTTCGATTATAGTTATCGTATCCTGTTCGCTGCAAAACCTAGATTTTAACAAATAGGACAGATTTGCAGTGCTTTAGTGTGCCCCGTGCCGACAACAGACATACTAATTGCAACGAAGTAGTGGTGTTGAAGTACAAGGTGAAAACGTCCGTAAGTCGAACACGCAACAGAAGAAATTTACTACTGAGCCAAGAATTGCTACTTGCAAAATTCGGCAGCAAATAAAAAGCATGAAGGAGGAGTAATGGGCCCAGCAATTTTAAATATTTCCCTCATCAGCGTTGAGAAATGTCGGCTTCTACAGGTCCCGGTTTCCGTATGTGCCGATGATATTTCATATAGTTTTCTGGGCGCAGTAGATGAGTGCTTCGTTCCAGGTTCCAGCAGGATTGATTCGACTTCATCGTTCCTCGCGGGGCGTCGACTCAAAATATCCGCTTCAGAATCAGCTGCCGGCACTTTCCCGAAGCGAGACGTTACATGGAACCAGCTCACGGCTGTGGGGATCCCAATACCATACGTCCCAAGCCACAAATTTCTCGACGTCACGTTGGACAGATTGTTGATACGAGCACCACACATTCGCGGCTTGAAAGATGAGTTCTCATCATTTTTCAGCATTTTCTGAATCATTTCTAGCAATACTGGTGGCTGCACAGTTTACAGCAGCTGCTGCAGCTTCTTCGTCTCTACGACGCTCTTGCAAAGGTATCCTACGCTACCGAATTCCGGCTTTGTTGTCCCCCCCGCCGGCAATCTCAAATCTTTGGAAAACGTGCAGGAGAGCATAGTCCGGGCGTGTACCCCAAAACGACATATTCTATGAGAACTATCATTGAATATCGCCGCATGATGGCGATATCGCTCCGAAAGCAGGGACAGTTTGGGCGAGTTTACATTTTGTTACGAAACAACGACACCACCCATTGGATGAGACCTCTGCTCGATATCGGCAGGACCTTTTCAGCGTTGAAGGTTTCAAGGTTCAAGTTTTATTCAATAAAGGTTTGTTGGGTTTACAAAATGCGTTATCGATGTTAGTACAGAAGGAGGTCCCGAAGTAAAAACTGCAGGGGGACCTCCTGGCTCAAAATTCACAAGACAAAGAAAATATAATGGCCGAACGAAATGCACAGAAATAATAACAACCATTAGCTGTCAGGGTCCGGCGAAGTAAATCAATTCTTTTACATAACATTTCATATTTTTGCGCGAGTTTCAGGCACAAAGATTAAGAAGTATGCAATACTAGACGAATAATCAAGGAATGCAAATCAAAATGTATAGTCAGATTGTGAACATAAAGAAATCAGGATTGCCTGATAGTACAATAACCTATAAATATCTAAGAAATCATCGCTTTAAAAAAATACTCCATAAATCAGAAGGAAAATACCCAAAGAAGTATACAACCAAAATATCAAAGATACACAGAAAAAAGGATTTTAAGAATTACTTAGGTACATTTCGAGTAGGTAGGGTTTCAAACACTTAGAAAATTTATGTTGAGAAAGCGATGAATAAATCAATACCGGCAAAGAATTCCAGAGTGCTCTGACTGAAAAAAGGGCAGTTTGCTTACCGTAGTTGGTGTTAGCTTTCGGCAGTAATAAGTTATGCTGTTCAGAGAACCGGTTAATATTTGCATTCGTAAGGAAAGATTTGGCGAAAGCACCAACAAAGACACTGTTTTGGCGGGCACGGTGAATTAGCAGACCTAATATTAGCTGCAAATAAAACGGGAGAGGTAGGACTTTCAGGCTATCATAGATGCCTGTAACCGATACCCTGAATGGGATGAAAGTTAATACACGAACCGCTTGATTTTGGAGACGTCGTGGACATGACAAATGGGTGAAGTTTGTATTGCCCCATGACGACACACAGTAAGTGAGATGACTGTTAAGTGAGATGACTGTGAATAAATGCGTGATACAATGACCGAAGGATATGTGGCTAGAAGTAATGCCATGTTCTAATTAATACACGTATCCCAAATGCTAATTTCTTTGTAACTGATTTAAGGTGTTTTTTAACTGCGCAAACATTTGTTTTCGCACCACGAGACGATGTTTTGTAGATCCCAGTTCAGTTTTAATATTAAATTGTTTAGGTCTTTATCATGCGCCAATATTGTGGTATCGTCTGCCTAAAGACTACAGTGCGAATACAGCCTTACCAAATTCCATCTCTGCCTTCGTATCCGCTATGGTTACTCCCACCAAATCAGCATTTACACAACCGGGCCAGGGATCAAGCGAAGAGCAACTGTTCCCGCTCCAGCTCTTGAGTTTCATACTCCACAACTTCTACGCAGTAATTACGCCAGTCATACCCACGTATACACTGACAGCTCAGTGACGGAAAGATCTTCCATGATTCGTGTTTGGATTCTTCCGTCGTGGGCTACCATAACTAATAAATTCAATCACCGGACTTCATCGAATATGACTGAGCTGGCCGCCCAAACGTGCGCCTCTTCAATACATCCCTGCGCAGTCACCCAGCCAATGGGCTATTTTTACGGACGCCCGCATGGGCGGTGAATGCCTACAGTAATTACCTAATGAACAGCTAGTTCGGGATATTCGGGTTTTACATTACCGAAGCTTTAGCGCTCACCATATCCTCCAACCCCAGTGGATCACGGCGCATTGTGGTGTATCAGGCAATACTACAGCAGAGGGTACAGATGCCTAAGGTATTGCGATACTGTTCGCATAGAAAGATACTGCCGAACTTGCATTTCGTATTGTGCGGCAGGTACAGCTTTCCATGTGAACTGATCCATTACGTCGCTATGTACGCACTTCTACGTCTAACTAGAATGTACTTTAAAGTTGCCCCCTTGTCTCAAAAACACGACGAAGCTGTAATACACTGCATACGCCTGAAAGTCGCCTACATACGCCATTTCCGTTCCATGCTTGAGCAGACCAGCTCAGCCCTCTGTGAAGACTGTCACTGTCGAGAGGATATAAAACATGTCATAGGCACGTGCACATGACATGCAGCACACAGTCTATCACTGAGTTCGCCTTTGGGCAAGCTACATTGGAGACCGTCTATGTTTTTGGGATGAGCAGGCAGTTTCATAGTCAATGTACGGCAAACAGCAAGCACGCCTGAATGTCGCAAGGCCTCGAAGCGAGTTAGGCCTTCCTGCCGCAAACCAACCACAACAATCGACGATCTCCCACCAGTGGATATCTTAGGCACTACACCAAAAAGTAAGGTTCCCCAGTGTACTCAGGCCTAAGGGAACCATGGCGCTTGCTACTCGTTGTGCCTCTATACCGCTTCGTTATGCAGGTGTCATTTTAAATTTACAGTTAAGGTTGCTGTTGTACAAGATTGAGCGTCCGTAATGTTACGTTTCTGGCATGATTTGAAAGTTTCAAATGAACAGTAATTTTACGATTGTAAAGGTCTTCAAATATGCCTACAGCTGTAACACAAGCGGCTATATCAGCCAAGAGCTCTCCATTGCGAAGTAACGAGCGATACACATAGAAGTCTTTCAAAATTTTTTCACTTACCAAGTTGAAATTCCAAGACGAAATAAAATGAAATATTTTCAAATGACGTTAAAATTACCTTCCAGAACAATTTGTTTAAACATAATGGTATTTGGAGAATTATAGAACGCAGTTTCCATTATTAAACCACCTTTGTTTGTGCGTTTACTTTTTAAAATATTTTGAAAAGTATTTTTTATTTATTTTGCTAAATTTTAGAAACCTAGCACAGAGCGATTTTTTATTATCTACTTCAAAGCGATACGTCTCTATTTCGTGATCATCTACGATATTTGTCTATATAGCGGACCAATATGCGACTGTGGTGCGCGCCGCCAACCCAAATAAGTGTGCGCCCATATTGTAGCAGCAGCGTCTTCACATTACAACTTGTGCATGATTTCTTTTCTTTCGTAGCGTAAGCTACACTGGCCGAAGTTCAGCCGTTTCCCGTGTACCGTGAAGGGCCTTTCGTCGCAAGCTCGAGGGGCATTGGATTAGATTGGATTGGCTCGGCTTGGCTTGGATTAGCTTGGCTTGAATTGCATTTGGATTGGATTGGATTAAAGTTGATTGTGTTGGATTGTGTTGCGTCATAGCCGCGGCAGACGCACTGGCGCCGGCGCGTGCGCAGGTGTGCGCCTCAATTTCGGAGTAGCCAATTCTGACGCTGCACCGGAGCCGCTTGATAGCCGTTTTTCGTGGCTCGTGAAAAGCCGTGCTGAGCATGCGCGAGGAGCAGTGACTGGACAAAACTGCACTGGACTGGACTGGACTGAATTAGACTGAATTGGACTGGACTGGGCTGGACTGCACTGGACTGGATTGGACTGGGTTGCTGAACTTTAGCTCACGCTACGTATATCCTGGCATAGCAGAGCTAAGCCACTACTAATTTTTTTACAGCAAAGCAGTATACATGTAACCAGCAAAGGATATTTTCGTGTCCACATCAGGAGAAAACTCCCAGGCTACTACTGGCTGCACACAGAAACATCCCAGGCTACATCCACGCTACAAGAACAAACTACTGGCATGTCACCGCCAGAAATCAAACCAGGACCCCAAAAGAAGCGGTGCCAGAGCCCGTCGGCTTGCCGATTAAGCTGCGCCCATGCACACATGGAGATTGTAATGGGCGGGGGAGTGCAGAGGGGGGGTTTGGTATTCAGCATCTGAGGAGGGGAAGGGCGCTGATTGGAGGCGACACATGAAAAACAAGAGTGAGGGGAAGCAGTGAGAGAGGTCACGGCATAAACGCGCGTGCCACCCTCCTGCTTCTCCTCCTTCCAAAGACGCTGGTCTTTGTTTTGTTTCTGCCGACACACAGCCGGGTTAGAGCGGCGGCGTCCGCCGCTGTCGCCTGGCTGCGGCCGAGGCGGCGGCGTTCTGGACGCCACCCCGGCGGACTCCATGTAATGGCTGGCAGTTTATGGCTTTCCTTTTGGTAGAGCCACGTGTGTGAATTCAAGTGACGCTGCATGAGTATCGTTGCGGCGTCGTTTACAGCATTACAGTACAACCGCATTCACGGCATGAATTGGAGCCAATTTTTTCATCGTTTTCTTTTCTTTACTGGTTACCAGATTAAAGAGCAATAGGTTGCTACGATGCCAAGCCCTCGATACAGCATTAACATGGTCTGATGCGCATCGTAAGGGAAGCACTATTGCATTGGTAGTTCAGGGACGGGCGCACAGTAAATTATCTGATCCATTTTTACTGCGAAGCTGGTATACCTCTAACCAACCAAGGAAAGTTTCGTGTCCGCATGAGCAGAAAACTCCCAGGCTACTACTGGCTACACAAACATACATCCCAGGCTACGACTCGCTTCTAGCTACACTCTGGCTACACAAATAAACTGGTGGCACCGCCAGGGATTGAACCTGGGCCCGCGTAGAGAAAAGCAACGAAAGCCCGTCGTTTTGCCGACTAAGCTACGCCCAGATGTGTAAAAAGAGGCGCCATACCGTTGTTTTCGATTCAGCATCTCGAGAGGGGGAGCGCGCTCTTTGGCAGTGGCGCATGAAACAACAGTGAGGGGGAACCAGTGAGAGAGATGAAGCCAAAGACATGGTGTCACCCTTTACCTTACCCTTCGAAAGACGCTAATAGTGACCGTCAGAAACGGCGCGTTCGAAACTCCGCAGTTAGGTACCGGCACGTGCCACATAAACGCAAGCAAAAAAAGGACAGAACTCCCGCTCGCGCTGTTCAGGCATGGGGGCGCGCGAACTCTGCGAAGGCGGGAAATTCGAAGTGCATTTGCCAACCCTCCGTTAAATACATCAAGAAAGGAGTAAGACAGGCGCGCGAAGAGCGTGATGGGTGGTAGCAGTGAGAGGATGCCACGTGTGTGAATTCAAGTGACTGCCGCACGGGTAGGCGTTGTGGTGTCATTTACAGCTTCCGCAGCCCAACAGCAAGAACGGAGCGTCAGCCATCGGCGCACCACCGCCACCATGACAGAGCACAAACTCGCTCTCGAGACTTGGCGGCGGTATAGCGACGGTCTTGTTCAAGGTGGCCCATGGACGTGCGTTCAACGGGGTTGTTCCGGGGAACCGTATTCCGTCGCTTGTCTTCCGGCCATCGTAGTTCGAGCGTCGTCGCTGTCGCTCAGTTTCGTGGAGAATCGCTCGCGTGGACATTCCGCACACCCTAAATAAGAGCTGCGGTTGTAGCATCCAAACAAGTAATTTGTAAAGTGGCTGCCTTACGCACCTAATAACCTTATTTGAGGACCTTGTTCTTTAGTCTGAGGACAAGACCATAGGATATGTGAGTGGTCCGCCTGGTCCTTACGCAGTGCGCTCATGGCTGAACACTGGCCAAGGTAGTAACGGCTGTGTGCCACAGGATGTGGATAAGTGTTCGTTTGGAGGGGGCGCCAGACCCCCCCCCCCTCCCTCATTGATTTTCCTTACGATGGCAGGCCGGAGAGTTACGGGTCCCGTTCGAATCTTTAATGCTTATTGATATCCCTGTTTGAGACCATGCGGTCCGTTATTCGACCACAGCTGAATTCGTAGCCTTGTGAGCTGCTTCGTTGCGGCGGAGGGCAGATGTCCATAAAATTTGTACTTTGCTCAGGTCTTCAACATTTACCAGAGCGCGTCTTTTATCCGCCGATATGCGCCCTTTAAGAAAATTGTAACTGCTATTTTAGGGCAACTTATGAATTAAAGCTGACGTGGAGACCATTACAAGTGCAATGGGCGATTACTAGGCTGTCTAGTATTCTTCTGGTTCAGAAGGACGTGTTGTTGGGCGAGTTGGTGCATTTTCTAAGAAGGGATAAACTGCGCTAAGGAAGATGCTACACAGAGAGGTACACAAAGAAAGGCACAGACTTGCAATTAAAGTTTATTCGACGCAGAAACACACATAAATACAAATACGGGCCTATCACTGCGCACGCGCGAAACCCAAAAACAAACGCGAAACATAACATATCAACAACATGTGGTGAGCATTATCACACACGCTCTTCAATAAACAACATCTCACTCTTGTAGAGCACAATCGACGTTTCGCTGACACAGTCATGTCCCTTTTTTCTCATGTGGTAAGCCTCGCGAATCTCTCACCTACATAATATCTTAACCTGCTTTGAAGAGAGGCTCCCAGAGAGGCTTACCCGTGCATGCCGAGCAATGATTAGGTAGATGTCCACTTGCGTGATTCTGAATTGAAAGTTCGTGTTCGCGCAACCTCACGTTCACGCACCTGCCAGTCTGTCCGACGTACACTTTGCCGCAGGAAAGAGGAATCTGATGGACTACTCCAACGCAGCAATCAACGTAGGAATTGTTGTGCTTCTTTCCGCACCCTTTCTGCCTATTGTTGCCCCTTTCAATGCGCGAACACATCCCGGCAAGCTTGACAGGTGCCCAAAACGCCACTTCCACGCCATATCTCTTCATAACCTTCTGAAAGTTATGGGACGTCGTCAGAACATAAAGCACACCTCCACGTTTTTTGTCGCGTGCACTTCCGTTGTCAATACTAGCGTTTTCCGTTCTTAACTTGTTTAAAACTGCCTGCGCTGCGGAAGACACGACTGATTGCGGGAAACCAGCTTGATTTAACCTTGTAATCTGCGCTTCGAAGCTTTCTTGAGCTTTGTGGGGGCAAGATTTCTGTAAAGCCGACATGATGCACTGGGAAGGTATAGCACGCTTGATGGTTTTTGAATGTGTGGAATCGTATGGCAACTATTCTTTTGGAGACCTTGGTTTATACTTCCAGCACACATGGTTGTCACAGAATGTTATAACTATGTCGAAAAACTGAATTCGGTTATCTCTTGTTGTGTTCGTGGGTGAAGGTTTGCCCTTTGCCATGGCACCTACAAGCACTTAAAACCTCTGCAATGGCGTCGTCATTGGTGTTCATGGGTCGCTTTTTTAAAAGTACAAGGAAGTCGTCAACGTAACGAAAAACAGAAACAACCTGGTCGCAGTCAAGCCCCTCATTCAACGCTCTGTCAATTTTTGATAAAAACACATGGCACAACAAAGGAGCAACACGTGATCCTATGCATATACCCTGTTTCTGCATATAAAGGGCCTCGTCAAATTGTACAACAATAGAGGTGAGGTAAATACTCAAGTAATACTAAAAACCTATCAACAGTTATCCCAGCTGAGTTCTGAAAGGCCACTTCCCCATGAGATTCAATACATCTCCGAACAACCTTAAACAATGCGTCGTGAGGGACAGAATAAAACAGGTCTACGTCAATACAAAAAGCATGGCCAATAGCTTCGTTTAATTGTAAAAAACTAATACCGGTTGCCGTGTTTTTAGTTTCAAACGGGTCCTTAACGTCTAGTTGCTTCAAACAACTCTGCAGTAACCTACTAACTTCGCTCTGCCAAGTACCTCTTTCACTCACAATTTTGCGGAAAGGAACGTCCTATTGGTGCGTCTTTGCAGTGAAGAACACTCTCAGGCAGTCTCCTCGGCTCCTGCTGACTGAGGTAACCAGTTTTTGCAGCTCCATCTCTTTGCACATGGCCAGTGCCGTCGCTTTGACCTTTGCCGTCTTTACTGACACACGTCTGAAGTTCTTTTACACGGCAGCTGCCGCTTTCGCGTCAAAAAGTCCAGTCGGCAATACAGCAAACCCTCCGTCCTTATCCTGCTGCAGAAGGCGTAGGTCATTGCCTTTAAAGAAACGCATGATACCTGAAGTGGGGTCCGTCCGCTTTGGCCGTCCGTCCGACTTCCTCACCGTCTTTGTGAGGCTGTCAACTCCATCTAATTGACACATTTGTTGGTCCACTGCAACCGTATTCTTGGCGAGGATGCGGTTGAGGTTCAGCCATTCATGCGGTTCCAGTTAGATTTCAATGCTGTATTTGGGCCCTTTCCTAAGTGTGGTCAAGAACTTCTAGGGAACCAGGGCTCCACCAGGCAAAGTAACGTTCCCAGACGTCTGCCTGTTGTCCTTTTTCACCTTTCCTAAGGCACCGTGGAGGTAATAACGCCACCAATACTCTGTCGTCTTTGCGTCTAGCCGCTTGGTATCACGCAGCTTGCTGACGGCGAGCCAAGCTGGATAATGAGCAAAGAAAAAGGTGACGTAGCACTTCGTCGAACCTCCGCGTCTGGTCCTTCAACTCCTCTCGTATGATCCTGCAGACTTGTTTCACATGCTTCCAGGAAGGCTTCGCACGTCCGCGCAGGCGGAGTACCTCTTCAGGAACCACATTCTTTCTAATGTAGAACGCATAGGGTCGTGAACGGCACTTCGCAGTGACGATGTCAGCCATGATTTCCGGGACACGACTAACAGGAGGAGGAACATGGATACCATAGCCCGAAGTAGAACATATGCAGTTTGGAAGGACGTGTTGTTGGGCGAGTTGGTGCATTTTCTCAGAAGGAGTAAACTGCGCTAAGGAAGACGCTACACAGAGAGAGGTACACAAAGACAGCCGCGGACTTGCAACTAAAGTTTATTCGACGCAGAAACACACATAAATACACATACGGGCCTATCATTGTGCACACGCGAAACCCAAAAACAAATGCAAAACATAACATATCAACAACATGTGGTGAGCATTATCACACACGCTCTTCGATAAACAACATCTCACCTGTTGTAGAGCACGAATCGACGTTTCGCTGACACAGTCATGTCCCTTTTTTCTTATATAGTAAGCCTCGAGAGCCTCTCTTGCTCGGATATTCTTGCACCTACATAATATTTTAACTTGCCTGAAGAGAGGCTCACAGAGTGGCTTACACATGTATGCCGAGCAATGATTAGGCAGATGTCCACTTGCGTGATTCTTAATTGAAAGTTCGTGTTCGCGCAACCTCACGTTCACGCACCTGCCAGTCTGTCCGACGTACACCAATGCGGGCTACCCAAGCGACCCACCAATACCTATGACGACGCCATTGCAGAGGTTTTAAGTGCTTTTAGGTGCCATGGCAAAGGGCTAACCTACACCCACGAACTAACAAAAGATAAGCGAATTGAGTTTTTAGACATAGTTATAACATTCTGTGACAACCATGTGTGCTGGAATTATAAACCAAGGTCCCAAAAAAGTTGTTGCAATACGATTCAGCACATTCAAAAACCATCAAGCGTGCTATAGCTTCCCAGTGCATCAAGTCGGCTTTAAAGAAATCTTGCCCCCACAAAGCTCAAGAAAGCTTCGAAGCGCAGATTACAAGGTTAAATCAAGCTGTTTTCCCGAAATCACTCGTGTCTTCCGCAGCGCAGGCAGTATTAAACAATCGAAGAACGGAAAACGCTAGTATTGACATGGAAGTGAACCCAACAAAGAACGTGGAGTTGTGCTGCATGTTCCCAAGACGTCCCATAACCTTTAGAAGGTCATGAAGACATATAGCGTGGAAGTGGCGTTTTCGGCACCTGTCAAGCTTGCCGGGATGTGTTCGCTCATTGAAAGGGGCAACAATAGGCAGAAATGGTGCGGAAAGAAGCACAATAATTCTTACGTTGATTGTTGCGTTGGAGTAGTCTATCAGATTCCCCTTTCCTGCGACAAAGTACGTCGGACGGACTGGCAGGTGCGTGAACGTGAGGTTGCGCGAACACTAACTTTCAATTAAAAATCACGCAAGTGGACATCTGCCTAATCATTGCTCGACATGCACGTGTAAACCACTCTATGAGCCTCTCTTCAAGCAAGTTAAGATATTATGTAGGTGCAAGAATATCCGAGCAAGAGAAATTCGCGAGGCTTACCATATAAGAAAAAAGGGACATGACTGTGTCAGCGAAACGTCGATTGTGCTCTACAACAGTGAGATGTTGTTTATCGAAAAGCGTGTGTGATAATGCTCACCACATGTTGTTGATATGTTATGTTTTGGGTTTGTTTTTTGGGTTTCGCGCGTGGCAATGATAGGCCCGTATGTGTATTTATGTGTGTTTCTGCGTCGAATAAACTTTAGTTGCCAGTCTGCGCCTGTCTTTGTACCTCTCTCTGTGTAGCGTCTTCCTTAGCGCAGCTAACCCCTTCTTTTGGTTCGTCCGTTCCGCCTACTACTGATTTACCTGAGGAATATACTGCGGCTATGGGTATCTCATTACGCGAGTCATATTCTGCGGTGTCGATGTAGATCATGACTATCTTGAAAGGTTCTTGTAGTGGCTTTGGCTCGCTCTTTCCGCCTTCTCTTATTGTGTTCCGGTTGCATATTGCTGTGATGTGGAAGCTTTTTGATCACTTACGTATTTTCCGCGGAATATCCTCGGTGTTGCCTTCCTTTTACACGTAGTTAATTCCATGTGAGTTGAGCATATGCTCTTGGACTGTGGGTATGTCTTTCGTATGGTGCCACTGTGAGGGCTTCTGTAAGTTTTTGTGGCTATTCTGGATTACAGTGACTAATAATAGGTCGTTTGCTGTACATGTAGGGGACCCGAGCGCTTGTTTCTATGCTTCCGTAATGATTCTTTTGGGTTTATACATTTCAGGGACATATAAGTTCAGGTACGGAGCAATGTAGACAAACGGCTTTCGTCGGTAGCCTGCACTAATCCAACGAGGTTATCCTCCCTCAATCCGTAATGGCTGTTGGTGATCTTTGAGATGAGTCTCATCCTTTGATGTGCCTTCTCGTCTAGTGAATTGTTGATTTCGCCATAATGCCCGTTCGCGTGCAGTCGAGGCCCGATGACTCTTATACGTATAAGAATTGCGTTCCCTTCTACAACTGCTGTAATCTTTCGGGTCTCTGTGGGAATTGCCCGGCTTTTACGTCTTTGATTATAGAGTAGAAGTTCTGATTTCTGTGGCCACCATTTCAGACTTCAGGTAAATGTTACGGATACGACCTGTGTCGTGTGAAGTGTTGTTTCAATTCGGCCATCTTTACCTAGTGTGTCCCCCAGAGTTATGTGTGCATATAGACTAAGCTGGAGACATTCTATCTTGCTGGGGTTTGGGGCAGTCCCACAGTCATTGTACGGCAAACAGCATCTACGCCTGAACATGGCAATACCCTGAACCGAACCGTTAGGCCCACTTGCCGCAGAACTAAGAAGCAACGAACTCCCGGCATTGGATACTGTGGACACCGCACCAAAAAGTAAGGTTCCCCAGTGTATACGCAGACCAAAGAAAGGAACAACGGCGCTTGATAATCGTTGTGCTTCTATAGCGCTTCATTATACACGTGTCCTTTTCAGTTTACAAATTACGGTCCTGGTTTGCAAGCTTTAGCTGCCTTGAGGTTACGTTTCTGGCGTGATTCGAATGTTTAAAATAAAGGGCAAGTTGATCACAGTAAGGTACCTCAACTCAGTCCGATGTTGCCATGTATTCCACTACAAACGCTGCATTAGTTGCAATTTGGAGAGTTCGGAGTGCAAATGCTGACAAATGGATTTTAAAATTTTACTTATAAATTAGAATTGCAAGAAGAAAATATTTAAAAATTTGCAATTAACATTAACAAGTATTTTAGAAACAGTTCCTTTTAACAAACTGCTATTTGCAAAAGTTCAGAGCATTTATTTTAAAAGACCTGATGTTTATATAGTTAGTACTTAAACTAATTTCGAAAATAGCTTTTTATTCATTTTGAAAATTCTAAAAACAGGGCACGAAGCGACTTCTATTGTCTACATTAATGGCGATATGTATCTATTCCATGATCATATACGATCAATGTCTATTAAGTAGACTTAACTACGACTGCACTGGACGCCGTCAACTCGCACTGAGTTTGCGCCCATATTGTAATAAAAGACCCTTTACAACGCACAATGCAATTTGTGTACGATTTATTTCCTTCTTTATCACTTTATTTTCTTCATTGCTTGCGAGGTTAGAGAATAGTCGGTTGCATACCATGACAAGCCCTCGATCCATTATTAACGTGTTCTGATGCGGATCGCAATGGAAGCACTGTTGCATTTGCAGTTAAGGGACGGGCGCACATCAAAGAATCCGATGCATTCTTGTGTGTATAGACGTGTGTGTATGGACACTTCGATCATAAGTTAGGAATGGGCCGAGGACTACGTACGCAGAACAACGAAGGCTGGTTAACCCGCTGGCCACTATATTTATCGTGATGAAGAAATGCTCAAGACAGTAGATGACGGGACGTTATAGACATGTTAGTTTTGGTTCACACGGCAAACACCGCCGATTATTGGAAGGTGCACAATACAGTCTGGCACTGCGGAAAGTCCGAGAGCAATACCCAATGAGCAAGCGGGCTCACGATCAATAACGATGTGTTACTAGCAGGCACAACAGCAGGAGCGGCAGCGCCCAACAGCCAGAACGGAGCGTCAGGAGTCGGTGCACAAGCGCCACGACGACAGCGCCCCAAACAAGCCCTCGAGCCTTGGTGGCGGGTAGCGACGGTTTTGTTTATGGTGGTCCATGGAATGGCGTCCCACGGGGTCATTCCACGGCACCCTGCCCTGTTCCGCCGCTTGCTTTCCGGCCGTCGTCGTTCGAGCTCTTGCGATCAATCCATCATCATCATCATCATCATCACCACCACCACCAGCCTATCTATCCCCAATGCAGGGTAAAGGCCTCTCCCATTATTCTCCAATCACGCCGGTGCTGTGCCAACTGTGACCAATTTATCTCCGCAAACTTGATCTCATATGCCCATCTAACTTTCTGCCGCCCTCTGCCCCGCTTGCTTTCTCTAGGGATCCGCTCTGTTACCCTTAATGACCAACGGTTATCTTGCCTTCGCGTTACATGCCCTGCCGACGTCCACTTCTTCTTCTTAGTCTCTGCTAATATGTGCATAACACGCGTTTGTTGCCTGAACCACTCCGCTCTCTTCTTGTCCCTTAATGTTACACCTATCATTTTCCGCTCCATTGCCCGCTGAGTCGTTCTCAATTTAAGTTGAACCTTCTTAGTGAGCCTCCAAGTTTCTACCCCGTAGGTGAGTACTGGTAAGATGCAGCTGTCATACACTTTCTTCTTTAGCGACAATGGTAGGCTGCTATTCATTATCTGAGAATGTCTGCCGTATGCACTCCACCCCATTCTGATTCTTCTAATTATCTCTGCCTCATGGTTGAGATCCGGGGTCACAACTTGGTCTAAATAGATATAGTATTCGCTTACCACTTCCACTACATCGCCCCCTGTCCCAAACTGCTGTGCTGTCCCGAGGTTATTGATAATTACTTTGGTTTTTTGCATATTCATTTCAGTCGCAAGGTTCTACTCTGTTCGTCCAGTGCGGAAAGCATGCTTTGCAATTCGTTCCCCGAGTTACTTAGCAAGGCAACGTCATCAGTAAATCTGAGGTTACTGAGGTATTCTCCATTAACCCTTACTCCCACCTGTTCCCAATCCAATGTTCTGAATACTTCTTTTAAACATGCTGTGAATAACATTGGAGAGATCGTTTCTCCTTGTCTGACACCCTTCCTTATACGTATTTTACCGCTCTCCCTATGGAGGATGATGGTAGCTGTAGACCCATTGTAGATATCCTCTAGTATTCTTACATAATGCTCATCTACCCCCTGGTTCAGTAATTCCTGAATGACTGCTAGGGTTTCGACCGAGTCAAATGCTTTCTATAATCTATGAAGGCTATATATAGGGGTTCAGTATACTCAGCGCACTTCTCTATCACCTGATTGATCGTGTGAATATGGTCCATTGTTGAGTAACCTTTACGGAACCCTGCTTGTTCTTTAGGTTGACTGAAATCTAAGGTTGCAGAAATTCGGTTAGCGATTACCTTGGTAAATACCTTGTAGACGACTGACAGTAAGCTGATCGGTCTGTAATTTTTTCAAGTCCTTCATGTCGCCTTTCTTATGGATTAGGATGATGTTCGCATTCTTCCAAGATTCCGGTACCATTGCGGTCATTAGGCATTGCGTATACAGGTTTGCCAGTTTTTCAAGTACAATTTCTTCGCCATCCTTCAAGAGGTCTACTGTTATCTGATCCTCACCAGGTGCTTTGCCCCCTTTCATTTCTTTCAAAGCCTTCCTTACTTCTTCTGTCGTTTCTGATGGGATGTCTATTCTCTTCGGAAGTACTTTCTCGTTTGGCATTATCCTGGATGTTCCGGCTACTGTACAGATGCATATAGAACTCCTGGGCCACAGTGACTATTTCATCTCTACTTGTTATGACATTGCTGTGCTTATCATTAAGTGCATACATCGGATTTTTCCCCACGCCAAGACGACTCCTCATTGCTTTCAGGCTACCTCCGTTCTTTACAGAGTATTCCATCCTCTCCTTATTATACATCCGTATGTCAGCAGTCTTACGCTTATTGCTCCACTCCATCACTCCATGCAGGGCCCCTATTTGTTTGTCGTCGTCGATGTCGCTCGATTGCTTGGTTAATCGCTCGCGTGGCCATTCCGCACACCCTAATAAATAGCTGTGGTTGTAGAATACACACAAGTAAATTGTGAAATGGCTTACTCTTAACGAGCTACAACGTTCACGGATTTTGTGTATCCAGAATCTCACGTTCGAGACCCGGAGATGGCACGAGTGGTCGCATATGCGCTGCCAGCATTTTTTATGCGTGTTTCATTACTAAATCAAATCTGCTAATACTGTACACTCCACGTGTCTACTATTATTATTGCGTCTTGTTTAGTTTTAAATTCCGCGATATGCCAACTAGCCCTGGATTGCATTCTACTTAATCTTAATGTGTACATTACCAGAAATAGGCCTCAACTGATGTTTAGGGGACGGAATATTCTTTGCAGTCTTGGGTCGTAAACCTCTCCTTCTGACTAATACTTATTGTACGTTACGACGGAACTACCGGTAACGTAATGAGACGTCCAATCAAAATGTTAGTACTAACGATCACATGGCCAACATTTGATGCTGCAGGTTCCACAAAGTGAGGCATTAACTTTTAAGAAGCTGCTTCATTTGTGAAGTGTTCGCGATACTGATCCCACTCGGCACATTAACGGCGTGCCGTATGAAAACAAATCACCGCACGGCGTGCCGTTGAAAACAAATACCGTTTATGGCAACGCGAAAACGAGCACAAGGCAAACATCCGGGAAAACAAACATAGAAACGGCGTGCCAAGGAAGTCAATGAAAAGCTGCGGGAGCTCAGTAGCACCGCAAATCCAATCGTTTATTCCGCGAAAACGAACGAAGGCCAAGGAAGGTAATCGGGAGCCAGATTCAAATTTTAAGCCACAGAAGATCTTCTCACAGCGCATGGCGAAAGCCATCAAAATGTGTTTGGGCCATGGAATGCCACAGAATGCGTCCACTGTGGACGCTGGTTGCTCCTCGCTTTTCATGACGGTGTCCCTTAATGTGTTTCAAAGACGGGCCAATCACCCGAGTGTTGTAACACGTGTTTTGGCTACTTTGTGGACCTGGTTGTCGCTTTTACTTGGTTGCTCCTCGCTTTTCGGACGTGGTTTCCGCCAATCACCTCCCTACCGCCCTACCCCGTCGCTCCCTTCCGCCCACCCACTGCCGCAGCTTCTCTGTGGTATCATTGCGGGCGCACAATGCAATTATTCACTTGAGAGCAGCTTTTCTGCGCCACCAAGTGAATTTCCGCATGTGCTGGGGGCGATGGCTTGACATGTACTTCTCCCCGTGTTTGTTGTGCGCTCAGTACGCACAGCCCTTGACGAGCGCAGGTAAAGGACGCGTAGGTGTCCTCTTGCCCACAGTGTCCCCCCATCAAGACCGTACCTTTCATGATGTATGACAGTGGAGTGTTTTAAGGGCGATGGTCGCAGGTCTCCTGCACGGCTCTCGGTTGAGACTTGATTGCTATATTGGCCCGAAAGACTCATGAAGCCGGATCGTATGAGTAAGTTAGGCGCGTATCGAGTAAAATATTTTGAAAAAAGGGTTTTTTCTCGAGCCTGACGATCTTTTTAAGCGTTATTAGGATCGTTGCTAAGAGAAACACTTTCACGTCCACCGTGCACGTTACGCAGGTGGTGCTACAGGCGAGATGGAAGTTTTTACTATTTTAAGCGCCTTCAGATCGGTTTGGAAGAGAAGCAGGAAACCGTGTTGATTCGTCGCTCAGAGTTTACGTGTGACGCAGTAGCTTGTCCCTGACGGCCAACTCTACGGGGCGCAGGCCCTGCCCTACTGCCAGCATTATTCCATGTGCGCGAAGTGTGAGTGATAACTGGCTTCCCTTAGATAATTGTCCACACAGCTGCGAAGATTATATCCACATACTTAAGGTAGTCGCGCGATCGCCTTTTTGTTTCGACGTCATAAATAAACGAAGGCTCGATGGTAAAGCAGCAGGTCACTCTCCCAAAAAGCAAACTGGTGTTGTATGAACTAGTCCAGCGTTTTACTGTTGTTCTGCTTACGAAAGCCACTTGAGCAACGTGAGGACCATCGCAGTCCTCATGTGGCGTTCTGTGCAAGCGACTAGCCTAACCTTAGGTTTTAAGGGTGCTCTGTTAGCTTCGCCTGAGGTTAGTATGGAATAGACTGTTCTCTTTGTGGAGGCTTGTGAGTGGAGTGGGGTGCAACAGCACCCCTGACTAAGAAGTTTTCTCACAAATTTTCGTTGGTAAAGTATGTGGCATAGCCAGTTCTGAGGTGCTCAACAATCTAAGTGTGAAAAACTATTAAAAAATCTTGCTGAAAAATACGTTGTATCAAGTTTACGCTGGGCATGCAGTACTACCTGTTTTTGCAAATGGTCCGTGACTAGTAAATGGTAGCGATTGCGATTTGTCGATTGTTGGTTGGGGCGCATTAAGTCACAGGTTAGGTTTTACCACTGAAAACGGCTTTTCAACGGGACGCGCACGAGGCCAAGTACTTTACCGCCCCTTGACATTGCAAACTGACAATCTAAGCATGTTTCTGCATACCGTAGAACATTCGTTCCCGTACGAGGCCATGTACCGAAGAGACATGTTTTCCCCATCTATAACCCGCTGGTCACTGTCTTGGTAATACTCGAGAAACTGCTTCCTCATGCGCTTAAGGATAAATACATGGAAAGGAGACCCGCCGCAATACATGTCCTAGCGTAGTTATGTACCGCAGCAGCAAGCGGACCAGTGCCGGTGCTGCGTTTGGCTCACCCGGCTCTGCGGACGTAATAATTGACTGATGCAACTGCACTGCTCCTCAGCCATCTGTGCCCAAACATATCACGGCGAGTAATGAGATTTCCCAAGTGTCATCACGTTTCATTCTGGGGAGACTTCTAGTGTCGGTTTATCGCGTGCGGGATTGGGAACGCGGGAACAGGTTCTTTTCTTGTACTGCACTCTCTACTGATACTTCTGCTAAAGCCCCGTCGCGCGGGCGAGGCCACCGGCTGGGTTCTGCAATCGTCACAACGAAGAAGGTGCTTGGTGGTTGGCATGTATTGTAAACACTGCACCGTCCAGATGCATGTCTGTGCTTTGAGAGGTAACACAACGGCCATGCCCTTTCTTCCCTTAACTGATTAGTTTGGTCCTGCTGCCGCGAGTGTTCGACTGGCGAATGCAATGGGGTATACCTCGTCGTTATGCTCCTGAAACAACTCTTCTCCAATGCGATATTTCTTCGCGTCTGTTTAAACAATACATGGAGAGTGTAGGCCTGCTAGCCGCAATATTGTGGTGTTGGCAATGGCCCTGCAGAGTGCTTGGAATGCCTGGAATGGGTGCTCGCCCAATGCCTCCCGAGACCCGGTAGTTCCCTTCGATAGGAGGTGTTAGAGGGGCCTCTTAAGGTCAGCACCGTTCGGAATAAAATGCCTGTAAAAAGCAACCACACCCAGAAAAATCCTGAAGACTTTTCCCGTTCAAGGGCTCTGACAACAGCAGGATCGGTTTAAGCTTTTCATCGTTACGCCCGACAGAACCTTCGTCGACTCCGAGTCCTATGGCTCGACCCTGCTTGCTGGACCTTGCGTTCGCGTTGGCTCCACCAGGGTCTGTTGATGAACAACGTGTTTCCCTTGCTTGCCTAAAAACACCATCTCATCTTCTATGTACGCCACTGTGTACATGAACTTGGTACCCTCGACAACAATGTCAAGTGAGCTGATGCGGGTTAGTTGATGCATGATGCTACTTCGAAAAACAGTGCTAAAAACGATACGACGGGAAGAAAAGCCACGTTTTCAAACAATCAAACTCTTTGTTACACAAAAGACAAAGGCTAGTTTTTAGCGCAATTTTCCTAAGTAACAATGTCGATCATGCGCTGGAAATGTGCGCTAGAATGTCACAAAGCCAATGGTTGCCTCAGATATTCAAAGACTGCTTTTCAGCAGTGAACCCTGTTTTCTCAATGTCTGCATTGGCTACTGGATACTGAAGGAAGAACCTACCACAGCAGAGAGTTTTAAGCACTTGCGAAGAACTGAGCACGCACATAACCTCAGTAATAATGGAAATGGATAGGCGTCTTTAATAGATATCACATTCAGGCGTCTGTAGGCTACACACGTCAGAGAATTACCATCTTATTTTTCTACCGAGACAATTGGGAGGGCCAAGGAGCTTTCAGATGGTCGCACCCCTCCCATAGTCTCCATTTTCTGTAGGACTCCATCCAGCTGTAGTTGTTCATGGTCGCTAAGGGACCTGGCGTTCAACCATAGTTTCCGCATATCTCCTGTCTTGAAGTGGTGTTCTCGGATGTTGACATTCCCTGGAGCCTTGATAAACATGGCTGCAAAAGACTGTAGTACTGCTGTTGGTCTTCCCTTGTCAATTTCTTTAGAAATTGCTTATTTCTTCCCCTCCTTGGAGTCATTGGCCTAAACCCATCTCTCGGTATCCCCTCTGTCACCATGGTGGTCCACCGGCTGTCGTTACGCATACTACGTGACCAGCCCGAGACATTTTTTATGTGAACTGTGATATCGCCCACTCTAGTTTGTTCTCTGCTACATCAACCGTGTCTCCTCTCTCCTACTTTACTCCTATCATTGTTATTTCATGGCCCTCTGAGGCAACCTACGTTTTTTTAAGGCTTGTGGTGACCCGACTTCCATAGACGGACGATTTCCGTTTTTTGATAAAGCAAGAAGAACACTGCGATTGTTGTCCTAGCCGTAGAGTTTTCTATTAATGCTCACCTTATCGCGAACCAGCATCACCTTTTCTACTTTGTCTCGATTTACTTTTGTTTTAACTCATAGTTTCTTCCTAACTTCTCGTATGGTACGGGAGAAGTGGCCACTAATTGAGAACCTGGAGCCTTTGAGTATAGATCAGAGGAATAAATATTTTTGTTTTTTTCTGGTAATTTGTGAATTTCAAGAGGATGGGCCTGATCTTATTAACACCTTCATTGGACTGTTTCCCTAAGCGCTGAATCTTTTCTATATCCCCGGTATTTACTTCTAGTATACCCTCAATTATTTCCGTCGATGCTATATTTCTCACGGTTTCTGGAAACTCGTTCTGCGGCTCTTGCACGCCATAAATGATGAGATTAGGCCTAAGGCTCCTGTTTTCCAGTTCATCTAGTTTTTTTTGCCCGGCTTAAAGGTTGTCCTCGGGCACCGCTATATTTTTCACGCAGTCTGAAACCTGTTTTTAAAACCACCAGTCATTTCCAGTTTCTTATCTATCGAGCTCAGCCTTTGGTTGGTTGGTGCTTTTACATTTTTTTTTTCTACAATATCAGGCAGTGATATCGCTACGTTGCTTAGCGAGTGCCTCAAAGCAGGTCCAGGGTTTTCTTCAACATCCCCTCCGAATAGCAAAAGGAACCTCAACGAATCAATCACATACGGAAACATTCCATACAGGTGACCGTTGGCACGGCAGCATTACGAGACAAAGATTGCTACTTCTAAAACATTTTCCCTAATTGTGCCTCACCTGCGTGAAGAAGAGAAATGGGTTTGACTACTGCATTTGGCTTTGTCAGCCGTGCTCACTGCCAAGGTAATGCTTATAACGTCGCGCTTGCTGAGATTCCTTCGGGATCCGTTGCTGCGAAGGGCGTCGTGGAGGGCCGGTATTGCGCATATAGCGCCGCTGATCCGCTTAATATGAACAGCGATCCAAGCACGGCCTGAATAAAGAAGAGAAATTGGTTGGAAGACCGCATCTTGGCGCTGCCGCCGTGCCCACGCCAAGATTCAGTCGTCCAACCAAAACATAAAAGGGCAATAAAGTGAAGTAGTAGGATTTGCTTGCCCCCGATAGCCACTGGTGCAAGAGTGGAGCGAGAGTGAAAAGAAAAATGCGCGCGCCCCACTTGCACACCCTTAACGCGCACTGCCCTGGACCGGTAAGATCACCTCAATAGTCAGCAAATAACATGTATCGCATTATTAAAGCGTTATAACCCTGCCTCGAAATACATCGTGCGCTTATTATTATTAACAAAGCTGGGCTTTCCGGACCCTCGCTCAAACTCCGGTGTTCTGTAAAAGCGTCCCAGCATGGATGTTCGCCGACGCGCTTGTTAAGCTGAACAACAACCTAAACTATGGCAAGCTCAACGTGCGTCGGTAGCAGCGAAAGTGGTAGCCATACGAAATAGACGAAAAAAAGTTAAGCAGGCACAATAAAGCGCTGGTCACCCATTCCAACTATGCAATTTGTATTCACCGTATGAAAACAACTTTCGTTTTTTCCAACAAAAACAAAGAAAGTCAAGTCGAGAAGAGATCAGCCGTGAGCGGTGAGCCGTAGGCAAAATCGAACCTTCGACATTCACAGGCCGTGTGTAGAGCTTCCTCAAGTAAAGTTGCACTACCCCTGCGTCAAGTTTTGCTCACAGGTTGTCTTTAAGGTTCACGAAATCTTTCTGGAGAGATTCAAACCAGTTTCGCCCCTCTGCAAGTATGGGAAACGTAGGACGTCCCTTTTCACTACACATTGCGTTGTCTGCAGTTGGGTTCGTGGGTGGTTCAAATACATTTCACCTCTTCAAACGTCGCACGATATTTTGACATTCCAGTTTCCCAGCACCCGGTTCATGTGCTCAGCCCGTCTCGTTGCATACCTTACCCATTTAAGTGTGCCAGCTCAGCCGCCCGTAAGGTAAGGGAATTTGGAATGTTTTTTTTTTTGTGCGGAGCCATAGACACGTGGTCCAACGTCTTACCTTCGGGTACTATAGTTCTACCCGCCTGGAGAGACCTGAGTCGTAGATATATGCAGGAGGTCGTTAGCTTTAGTAATTGTCCAACGCTGCCTCTCCAACATCGGCTGTCGCGTCAGCCGATAATGGCGGAACAGCCACTTTCAGGTTCATCTCTCCTGCTGTTCTTCTCTCCAGTCGCTAGCCTTTCGTGCAGCTCACGGTAGGGTGGTAGTAGTAGAAAAACTAGTGTCCACCGGCCGGCGCCATTTCGCTAAGTGCCTTTTCGCGAAGTGGCATTTTGCCTTCGCAAAGTGGCATTTTTACGCCTCTACGTGTAGGGCCCCTAGGACGAATAGCTTCTTCGCTGATCCGTGGTTTGGCGGTCGCCGCGGGTAACGCCCCACGCAGAGATACTGCTTTCTTTGGAAAGTGACCTGAGATGCAATGTGTATACAAGGGGCTTAGGTTTGTCAGAACCAATCATGCCGCACAAGAGAATGGACATAAACTCGTGTTGTAAAACGGGACTTCAACGGGATAGCTGGGATTCCTAAGGTAACTGAGTGAGTATAAACACTTTGTCTCGTGAGGAGCCTGTACATGAGCAGCTATCTCAAATGATTTACGCAGGCCTCATTCAGTATTTGTTCAATACTGCCACTTATGGATCATTCTCGCGCAGAAGGCGCTGTTTTCACGCATACGGCAGGGTGTAGCAGGCGTGAGCACGCTGTGTTTACGCATACCTTCGCATCACTTCACAGCAAGTTGTTTTTGCACATTGTAGTTGCGTTTCTGACGAGCTCGGCTATAGAATAGCATTGTATTGCCAAGGCGTTCAGTGTGAAGTGCTGAGACGTGGGCAAGGTGGGACGGAGCTAGCATACCCTCTCTTGTAAAGATTTCAATGCCTCATACGGCCCCGTGTGGTGTTGAGTAGTCCGCGATGGACTGAAAGCTTGCGAAGAATCGGCCGCGAACGTCACTCTAGCCATGTGAACACCAACGCCGCAACTCCTTCCCCTTTGGCGGAAGGGTGTTGAGACAACGCCTCGCTACGGGTGTACTGCTGGGCTGTGGATAGCCGCCTCACGTTTCGTGATGGGACTCTGAACGTATGACGGTAATTCCAATGGTAATGCGTTGCTGCTCTGATTACCCGGGAAACCCAGGCCATTCATGTTATTCCGTTGCTTTGCGCGTTAGGTGGCACTCTGTTTTTACGTTCGCGGGAATAATGTTTCGTCGATGTAGGGTGGTCCCAGAGTGGCGTTGAGTGACGTAATATTACGGGAGTCATGTACTGTGAACTTCCGTTGGGCAGGGAGGAGTGGTGTTCTAATAAGCATTGATGTCTAGTCTCATTTCTTGCGGTTCAGGTTAGAGTAACAGGTAGTGGCATGCCCTGTTCCCGTCAGCTACAATATTGGCCGTAAATAAGGCAGTTCGTGTTGCGTCTGAATCCATTCGGTACGTTCGTAAGCTGGAAGCAAAGCAGCGCACAGCATGCTGTGGCACGCAATACATATTCTATGCTGCGAACAAATCTAAACGGGGATTAAAAGTAAAGTTCTCCGTACTCCCTCCGGAGGACTTCTTTTGAGAACGCTGCCTTTTGCCAGACGTACTACCGAATCATTTTCCTGAAATTTGCTTTTCCCACAGCGTTTCATTTTTATTTACAGGAAAAAATGTAGCCTCAGATTGATCTCCCCGCGTTCGTACGTGAGCATCGATCAAGGCGGAAATAACCCGACTCAGGAAGAGTTTCCTTTTACGAGTGGCGTGAGCGAAGCCCACCATACGCAAGAGGAAACAACGCGGGAAAGTAGCGAAAGTTGTATTGATATGCAAAAGAACTCGCACAGCTCAGGCAAGTAAGTATTGGAAATATGTAAACGATTTCCGCCCACGAACTTTTTTGAAAGCGTATTCTGGCGCACATAACACTGTTCTAGGTAACAAGAGTGCCGGAAATGGAGTATCTTCGAATAAATGCAGCAGGTGTAAAAGGGGGGAAAAGTCGTAGTATAGAATGAAATCACATGTCTACATCACCTCTTGGGGGACAGGAAGGGGAGATTCCGAGGTGTATTGTGGAGGTCGAGGTATACCGGAGCAATTAGGGCATGTAAAGTACGATTTGATTAAACTGGGTGAAAAAGGGGGGGATAAATCCGTTTTGTAGAGCTCAGTGCAAGCGATATTAGGACTTGCATTTCACGTAACACGGCTGGTGGTTGGAGTGAGTTGACAAATTAATTTGCAGTAAGGACGTGAAATGTTGGCAATTGATCTCCTCAACGAGGGCTGGATTTTGAACTACAACAAAATGGAGAAGAAAATTTTAAAGTTGTGGGACTAAAACACGGAAGCGCTCCAGCGGAAGAAGTGCGTTTAGTAATTCTTTGATATTTTGTTTTCTATTCGTTGTTTTTATTCTTAGTTTTGTTTTATACAAAGTAAACTCGCCATACCTCGAGCTCGAAGGGACTTTAGGATTTTGTTTGAATCGTCAGAACTTCTTAAAGATATCACTTCGGTAACATACCAACTTGTGCTATGAAACGTTCACACATATTTTATAATACAACATTCACACACAATACCAAAGTGCACTTCACACTTTGAAAAAAAAAAACGAATAAATGAGTGCTTTGTCAAGGCATCAGAGGTTTAAAAAAATTGCTATGCCAGCAAGGGCAGCCAGTTTAGTCCGAGAGTTTTGTGTGAGAGTTATCTGATATAAGGACGCAAATGTTCAAGTAATGTATACCAAGCCTTGAGGGTATTAAAAAAAGGAAAAATCAACAACTATAGAAGGGGAAAAAGCTGCAGATATTTTCCGGCAAGTACAAGCAGAAAGTAAGAATTATTCGTAATAACGTAATCGAGTTGTTTGAATTAGGCAGCTTCAAAATAGATCGAGAACATAACAGGGCGACCAAAATTTCGAAATTTTCAGATTTGGAATTGTCGCGGGTCTCCTTGCACTTTTTCGGCTCATTTGCGGTGTTGTTTTGCTCTGGGAGTGTGGCACGGAGCATCGCTACGATCAAAGTACGGGGGGCGTCCATTATGTGAAACAACTGCCAGACAACAAGGGTCTCAGAGGCGATACGGTACACATACACGACGAAACGAGAACGCGGAAGCCGGAACCCGGCTATACATCCTCTTACCTTCTCTTCACACTGTTCAACTCTGTGCATCCTGTGCAGCCAAAGCCCTCTCACTTGGCACACCCGGCGCAGTGGTTCAGGGGCTAAGGCGTTGTGCTGCTGAGCAAGAGGACGCGGGTCGGATAGCGGCCGCGGTGGCTGCTTTTGAGATGTAGGCGAAAAGCGAAAACGCTCGTGTGTCGATGGCTCAGAGGTACAGCACTCGCCTCGTATGTGGGAGGTACTGGTTCGAATCCTGGTACGAATCCGCCGGACACCCACAGGTTTCTTTATTGCGTACAGGCGTCCCTTTTCGAGTGCGGACCCTTGAGCGGGAATCCACGACTGCAAAGCTACCTTTACCCTTTCGAGGGGCCCCTGACCTTGTCCATTTGGTGGGGCCCCCGGCCATCATGCCGCGTTGCGCCATTGGCGGGGGTGAAAAAGTCTGGCGGCATGTCCTGCCACAGGCGGTTGCGAGTTGAGCGTCCACCGTGGCTGTGGAAGGCACCATGTGCATTCGTGTGCCTTGGTGGCGCCGGGCACCTACCGGTAAAATCGGTACAAGCGACTCCCCGCCTGGCGCTCGGCCCTTGTGTGGGACTACAACGCTTAGGAAGTTCACCCGGCTTGCACGGGAAATCGCCTCTATGGAAAGGGGCGGCTGCAAAAACGCCGGAAATTTTTATTTTACAGCTATCCGTGTAACGCGCTTCCTTGAAATAACGCTGGAGCATCGCACTGTAGGCTTAAGGTGGCTACATATGAGCCTTACGTTTGAAGTCCGGCGGAATATATGTGCTCGCTGATTCAGTCGTAGTACAATTACCTACTGAAGGCCCGAGTTGCTGAAGCTGCTGAGAGGAGCTGCAAGTTGGCTGCACAACACACGCCGGAGACATGATACTCAGCCCCGCACGTTGTACGATAAAACACTTAAACACTTCCACATCCACCGGGAAATAAGAAAACGATGCTGAAGATCATCACCTGTTTCCGTGTAAATTTCAAAACGATGCAGGGTGGGCCAGAAGAGCCGACCGGTACTGGCTGAAAGTGTTTTCTGGCTCTGAATACACGCAAGCCCTCACCTGCCTCAGCCACTGAGAGCGCAGATTGAATAAAAGTATTCAATTTGCAAGGTATCGTTACGGACCTTTCTTTAAATAAAATCTTTATATTGTGGCGCCAGTCTATTTTTGCGATACTCATTGTTGTTTGCTCTTGCTAATCATTGTGATATGGTTGCTCCTTTGGCTTGGTTTCGGGTGTTTCCTATGTGAGTTCCATGTACAAGTAAGCCAGAGTATGTCCCAGTACAAAACATTGTGTGTCCCGGCCTCTAATATTAACGGCTGTATGCGATCACCTCCGGTAAAATGGTATTGCATGAGCAATTAACTACCGTAATTAGCTGCACGAGGATTGGTATATATATATATATTGCTTCTGGAAGGACTGGATTTCTTGTTCTTATGAGAAATGAGGCCAGAATATAATTTCACAGTTTACCCGATCAATTGCACGAAGTCTTCTCTGGCGCCTGTTCCCGTATTTACAAGTTGACGTTTCTCACTCGCTTCGCAGCAGGACGTACGGCCACACGTGCAATTTAATGTATTCGGCGCAAGGAATTTTTCCCGTCGTGGTAAGTGCGCACGTGCACAAAAGTTGTGTGCGTGTATTTATTCTATTCACAGCAGCCTACAAGAAGGTGAAATATACATGCGCTACAAAGTTGTCAAGGCACCGAAAAATGCCCAGAATTAATGTAGGATATATCTCAATAGTAAATGAAGGCACAGATTGAGCGCCGCTTAATGATTTACCCCCAACGCAAGACCGCCAGCGCAGCGCTTGAACTACATTTGCGAATGACGCGTTTTGTATACTGCCGCGAACCATGTGCAAGATCTCTGTGTAATGTTTGCACGACCACAACTGAATCACGCGAATGGTAGAATCGACTTACCGCAACAAAGTAATTTGCAAGGCTCACGTTCAATCCTGCCGCACACGTAAACAAACACTGCGCTTTCCGTATACGCGCCAGCGGCATCCACCCCGCGCGAATGTCCCCTTGTAGACAAAAATATAAAATAAAACAGCCTCCCTTAGTGCGTGTTTGTAAAATGGGGCTCTAGAAGTCCTATAAATGCTACCAAACAGCGATTGGGGCGCGAAAACAAGGGAAAACTGCACGAAAAACTGCTGTGAGCGGCCCGAAGCGTTGCGAGGGCGTCTGCTCTGAAGCGGCCAACAAAAATGGCGGCACCTCCGCGGAGTTAAAGCAACCGCGGCGCCGCGGGTGAGGGGAAAGAAAAAAAGAGGAGAGCAGCGGAGAAAGAAGAGCCGTTGGTGTTACCTTAGTAATTTTAGGGGCCTTAGGCATTTGCGGTATTCTGATGCCATCTAGAATACCCACGTTAAAGGAAAGAGGTTTCGCCGTCCGCGGCAGCCCTACTCAATTCAAAACATCATTTTCAAATACTTGCCCTGGATACGTCATTTCCGACGTCACAAAACACCCGATCTAGCGTGAGAATAGAAACGTTAGCCTAAATTGTGCGATGGCTAGGTAAATAATTAAGCACCGTTTGCTGTAGCAAAACTTTTGGATGCACTGTAAAACGTCTGAACTTTCGAATAAAACGAACTCATTTTCTCGTCATGGCCCTTTCGAGGTTACAAACTGTCTTGCAGGCCTTCAAGCGTCTTCTTGCGTTTCAGGAGCCCTCAAAAGGATAATGTTTTTCACAAATGTTTTTTTAGGTCCCTCCTATTGTCGAATGCGACTTGTGTTGCAAAAAGTCATCGCTACAGCATTTGCATATAAGAATGCACAACACAAGCGCCATCTTTTTGTGTCCCAATCAACGAAATACGCGCTGAATGGCCCCGGAAGGGACGACGTCCATAATGACTCAGAATAAAAGAGGAATACTTTGTTTTTGTAAGTAAGATGTTAGGGCCGATATTTCTGTCTGGTGTCTTCCAACCCAAGCAGTAATCTGCATTTGGAAGCGATTCTTTTCCATAAAGTATTTTTCTCGTTACTTAAGAGCGTTTCAGCCCAAGAGCGCGGAAGCATTTATTTACGCCGTTTAAACAAAAACGAGCGATGTGGTGCTGCAAGAGCATAGCCGAACTCGGTTGAAAACATTGTACTGGACGTTATTATTTTCGAAATATTGGTATTCTGGGCGTGATTCTACGGCAGTGAAAGGAACCGCCTACACTTTTGTTTCCGACTTCATTACGGCAGGACGAAAACCGGAGATTCTGCCTGGCTTCAACACTATAACATGGGCGGTGTGCAAGCTTGGATGAAAGCCCATTCCAAGAAAAGTATTTTTGTTCTTCTGGTTTTGTGCTCGAAGTTCAACACATCGAAGGCAAAGCTGCATCCTCTGGTACTCGATGTCATGGCCAACCTGGAAGACCGAAAATTAGTGGCTGTAGGCGCTTTTGGAAACGCCTCAAATCTTATTATTCCCCGTATAAGTAACCTGCCTAAGCCAATCTGGCTGTGGACTCGTTTTCACCAAGGATCCTTCGATCTACTAAAATTTGTCCTCATGGAAGAATTGCGGCTTTCCGAGGTAGTAATTTTTCTCCCTTGGGTCGCAAGTGTTCCTAAAGAGTTCCCGGGCATTGTAGATATTGCAGGCACAGTAGCCTTTAAAACGCAGTGGGTGGTTTCGACGGACGATACTGAGTCGTTCGACTGGATTTCGAAACTGCGGCACGGGGCATGTCAGGTTGTCGCAGTGTTTCCTACTCATATCGAGGAGCCGGAAAATGGATTCGCCAATTGCGCCCTCCGCAGGAACATTTCCAATGCCTCGCAAGTATTCCGGCATCGGGAAGCAGATGCCAGAAAGTACCCTAGAAACCTGAAGCTTACAATTGTATCACTGAACGATGACGCTACTGCAGTTCCCGAGGTGGCAGCACTAATAGAAGCGTATGAAACACTCAACACCTCCCTTATCCAATTGGACCCCCTGATTGGAGTCCCCGGTTATCTTTTGGTCCACACCAGAAGTGCTGACATTGACGTTCATCCGAAGATATTGATTCACGAATTTGCACAAAATTATTACTTCTACGCAATGTACCCTCCTTGCCACATATGCTTTTTTACAAGAGTTGTAGCCGGCAAGGGATCTTCGCTCCCGCAGGACGGCGTCACGCTGGTCATTTTTATTTGTAGCTTCCTCATACTCGCACTCTCAATAGTATTTGTCAGCTGTCACCTCCCGAGCAGCGCCAATCCTACGAAATATTCTGTTATGATCATGTATTTAGTTTCAACCTTCTTGGGAAGGTCTCCCCAAAACCCTCGTATGGCAGGTTATACTTTGAAAACATTGCTTTCTTTATGGATGCTCGGGACGTTCATTGTTGGATCCTATCTGCAGTCACATATCACTGCGGATATATACGCACCGAGCTTAAAGCGGGAGGTGGAAGACCTGCAAGAACTGGCCGAACTCATCGACGCAGGGCGGATTCTTCCGTGTATGGACTACAGTTTTTTGTTGACAGCTTTCTATTCCTACCTTCAAAATCCCTTTATGAAAAAGATGATGTTTCTATCCTATAGGAATAGCAAAAATTGCGTTAGTTACGACAGACAAAGTAGGTGCTATTGGCAGGCTCACCAAGGAAGACATGTTTATGTCCGTCCATGCTGTAGCTTCGACGAGTACATTTCCTTTCAGCAAGGTCTCCTGAAGGGCCGTGGAACTTTACAAATCTATCACCGGGTCGTTACGATGCTCCCTCATTTGCCAGAACGACGGCAGCATCGCCGTCTTCTTTTGGCTATTGCCGAATCCGGTATGGACTTTCAGCAGCAGAAGAAAGTGGGTGCTGTGCCCTCCGCCGAAGGTGAAATCTTTATTCCTCACCCATTTTTTGATTATATGTGCGTTTTCGCTAGCGGGTGTGTCTGCGCAATTCTGGTGTTCTGCTTAGAAGTTGTCAATTTTCGTGTATGCCTTAAGCGCGGCATGGTATGATGCCAATGCTAAAGAGAGTGATGCGCTTGGTAAAAACTGTGGCACGGAGTGATTCGTCGCAATTCATTCATCCTTTATGAACCCCTCAGAAAATCTGTTTAGAACTAACGACTCCATATCATCGGACCCCAAAATACAATTATTTAAAAATTATAGGAATCGGCGTGTTGTAGACGATACGTTCGTTCTAGCATTATATACGAGTGCTGCATTTTATCCAGTGGAAGGTCATTATCGTCATAATCATCGTAACCTTCATCACCCCGGTTGAGAACAGTGGAGGAAAAAGGCCTCTCCTAGCGATCTCCACCTACGTATATCTAGTGCTGCTGAGTCCACTCTCTACCTCAAAATTTTAGTCGCTCATCTGTCTCGAGTCCTTGGCGGACTGATTGCGTTTATGGCCTACTTTCTAAGAAAAAAGGGTAGAAAAAGGGAGGAAATCGAGGGTTTTCTCCCCCGGAACAGCGAGAGTGAAGATCGTTTCCCCGAAGTCCGGTGTCGATCAGGAACCCAATCGCCCGGGCTCCGGTTGATTTGGCAGGAGGCTGGCTGGGTGATGGTGTTGAAGTTCTTGGAGGCGGCGGTCCAATTGACGAACTCAAGGCGTTGGGGTTGATTAAATGAGGCGAATGGTTTATATGCAGCTATTTACAGTGGGAAAACTGGGTACATGAATAATAAAGGAAAAACTGCAAACTTCAGCTAGACGCTAGCTCCGAGTGCGCACAAATCACTCGAGCTCCTCAACTTCGTCTAACTCTTCCTATTCTCGGAGCGTACACAAACCGCTCGAGAAACGACGGCCGAGACTCTGTCTCGCCGCAAGATCCGTCTAGTTGCCCGGTGCGGCGCTGCACCCTGAACCTCCGACGCGATCTTAACCTCGACTAGGGGGCTCCTAAATCCCAACCTAGCGTTAACGGTCGAGACTCCTTGTCTCGCCGGGAACTGCCAGCTCAGCGCTCAGACAAGAACCCCTTTCCAACGGCCAAGTTCGGCCTTTTAAAACCTCGAGATCACCCTCTCTCGGGAACGCCCCTGTAGCGTTCGTGCACGCGTATGGGCGTGCCCAAATACACGTAGACAGCTGTCACTCAGCGGAATATTCATTGAGGCGCCGCCAGCTAATGGTCAACGGCACATCCGCAGACGAGCAGGTTCGAGCGACACCGCGGGGTGAAAACGAAAGGCGGCGACAGTGCGTCATGCTGACCAGGACGCGACAACAATAGAGACACGCCGGTAATCCCAGCGGGTCCGGCAGGCGTTCCTGGAATCCGGCGCCGCAGTCTGCCTTCTCAATGGGGGATTATCCTTGAGGAATGCGGAGGGCCCGACAATCCGTCTCCCGCGCACGCCGCGATGAATTAGCGGTGGTTGCAGCGCAGTTTCGGCAGTGCTACGTCGCCAGAAAGAGCGGCGCGTTCACACGCGCAGCCCGGGCACCTGGCCGCTAATCTCATAAGTGGACCTTACAAGCGAGCTTCTCCCTTTAGCTAATTACACGTTGCGCCCCCTGTACGGCCTCTACGAAATACCGAAACGGGGGAGGAAATATTCTCCCCTGTCGTCTGCAATATGCTGTCGGCGCCGACGCCGAAATAGAAACCGTTCATCGTTGCACTGTGGCTTTCGCCGATCGGGCGCATACGACGACTAAGAGCAACACCTCCCCTGCGGTGTGCTGCTTGCTTGTTTTCTCGCTGTCTTTTTTACTATTACCATGAGCCCGCCACGCTAACGCACGGCTCGCCTGCCGTGTCTTTGAAGCACATTCTGTGGGCACCGCTGCATGCTTGCTGTGGGTGACTCGCCTGTGCCCTGTTCAACGTTCCCACTGCATTTGAGGACGTTTTATACTGACGCCCAAGGGTAAAAGAGGTCAGTGATGATAGCAAACTGCCCCTTTTCTGTCAACGACCACCGACCGCAGCATATTGACGCATCAGTTACCAACAAAAAAAGGCCGCGATTCGGTAACATGTTGGCTGAATGGTTGCCACACCAGCGGTTCACTCTACGCTAAAAGAGCGAAGGCGAGGCAATGAGTGTCATTACCCAAACACACCTGCCGTGCTGTTTCGTCAAACGTTTTTTCTTTGAGATATTTTACTGCTTCTTACAAAACGACAAATTAATAAAAGTTTGCAATTGCACGGGTTGCATTTGATGAAATAACAAAACCCACCTAAGGCTCACGCACTGCCGTGGGTTATCGAAACAAGCAACAAGCTCATTGTTCCTACCTGCATTCTCGGCGATCAGGGTTATAAATACTTTGTGGCCGTTTCAATGTTTAGTTGTGGCTTGTGAGCATGCGGACATGTCAAAAGTGTACTATATGTGGTCGTGTATGCGTGTATTATGCTTGCGATGTTGTGTGTTGCGTGTATTGTGCGTTTGAAGTGCCTTTAATGAAGTATATGTCGCTGTGTTGTGCTATGTTTCTTCCCAATATGTGCCCGCCCACATGCGGCCTCTGTGATGTTGGCTATGATAATATACGTTATCCATAAAGGAAACCAAGGAAACGCCTTGATGTAAGTGCCCACTGATGGTGATGCTTAGTAGCTGCCCCTCACCACCCCTACTTTTTTTGCGTCATCTATCGGTCATTTTAAAACATTTACGATTGCTTTACTTCGAGCACGCTAGATGGCGAGCATTGTCATCTCCTCGCTCCGCCGGATGCCGCAGTGACAGATACTGACGGATACGTTTTTCGTGTTGCCTGCATTGCCCTTGCGCTGAGATTTACGATTGCAGACGATCCGCGTTTTGATGTATCGGTTGTAGCAGGGTAAAGCGACTAACAACTGGTTGTTCTCAAACGGCCGCATTGGATGCTTGTGATCTCGTGTGCGGTGAAGGGTGGGGTTACGAGCCTTTCGGAAATAAAGGCGGCATTTCGAAAGCAATCGGTATGACTTCTACTATGTTTACGGCGGCACGTTCACTCTGAACGCTGTTGCGACCGAGTGGGGGCACCCGATCCGAGCTCCGTAGCCTCCGGCATACGTGTGGTAGCGTGGTGAAGCGAGTGGCCAGCCGCTACTGCAGCCATGAAGACGGCCAGAAGCCGTAGGCTAACGTAACTGTTTACTTCATAGCGCGAGGTGAGCCGAAGCCAAAGAACAATGCCCCGACGGGCGAGGTTACAATACAGGACTCGAGCAGAGTGACAGCATGGATTCGCTGCTCAAACAGGAATGGGTTATAGCTTGCGGCGCTTTTATTTATACCAGAAAGCGGTAACGGTCAAAACGCCAACAAGCGGCAACACGCCACGAACGTCACTGACACACACAACGCTCTTTCCAGAGTTCGTGAGCCGTCGGTAGCATTGGCGCTCGTTGAGTCCGGGAGAGGGGAGAGAGGAGGACTCCGCTGCGATCGCGGGGTTTCTGTGTCCTTGATGAGCGTTGAGGCGAGCTTTGAAACGCGCCGAAAGCGAAGTGTCTGGCCCGGGCTTGTCGAGGCATGCAAACACTGAATTACTGACAAGAGGGGACCTGTTTCAAAGGCGCACTCAGTGGCTTCGCCGCACAGCCGAGGAGTGATGCGTGAAAGTACGGCGGCGGACCGATTCGTCACAGCTACGCGCCAAAAGCGAAGCGTCTGGCCCGGGCTTGTCGAGCTATGAAAACATGAATCACTGACAAGAGGGGACCTGTTTCAAAGGCGCACTCAGTGGCTTCGCCGCACAGCCGAGGAGTGATGCGGGAAAGTACGGCGGCGGGCCGATTCGTAACCACGCGTAGGCGGGGCGCGCAGCGATACGAATGCAAGAAGTCGCGCATAGACGATTGGCGACATCGCTTGCTAACCGCAGTTCTGGTGCTCGGTAGGTAGTTTCTTGGTCATTTTAGCGCATTTTAAGCGCACACAACCACAGTAACCTACGTATTTGCACTTCCTCGATCCTCAAACTGATCAGCTCGCTTGGCCTGTCTCGCATGCCAAGCCTTGCTCTGGGGACGCTGCCAGGGGAGGAACGCTCTTCCATTAGCTCACGAAAGGGGGAAATCTTCCTCCACTCCTAGGGGGAGAAAGGCGCTCCTCCCTCTTAAAGGGAGAATCTTTCTATCTCTTAGGGAGCAATACATGATACATTCCGGTTTCACCCTTAAGGGAAAAACTACCACACCCTTTTTTCTTAGAGTGTATCGGCCGCCACTCCTTCGACCAGACAGCCTTGCTGTGTTCCCTCGTTTGCATGGCATGACCGGCCATGCCTATTTTGTTCGCTTACTTTGTACTTGAATTTCTTCCACCTGAGTTTCTTCCATAATCCACTCAGCTGTTTTCGTGTCCCTCATCGTGATCCCTAGCATTTTTCTTTCCCCAGCCCGTTGTAATGATCGAAGTTTCATTGAAGTCGTTCAGTGAGACCCCAAGTTTCTGGCCCGTATGTCATTACTGAAGGAATGCGCTGGTCAAATACCAGTTTTGGAAAGGAAAGAGGGAGCTTACCAATCAGGATATCAGAGTTTATACAGAAAGCAGCTCACCCCATGCTTATTCTTGAGGTTTTCATGGGTAAGATCAGCACCTGTGACTTGGCCTAGGTGAACAGAACCGCTTATTGTATTCGAGGCTCCGCTGGCTAACCTAAAGCAGCGTTCCTTGGCAACCTGACTGTACATTACCTTCGAGTTTTTTTTTTTTGATGCGGTATTCATACTTTCTGAGCAGAAGTACCAAAGCATGAGGTAGAATATCCGGCTTCTATAACTGAACAAGACAATGTAGTCAGCAAACCTTAAGCGGCTCAGATATGCAGCATTGATTCGCACCCTGGTATTTCTACGCTTAAAGGGACACTGAAGTGATTTGTAAACATTGCGGGATTACTAGCGCCAATTGTAGTCCGGAGTCCATAGGCCATGTTTCGACTACTCTGAGTGCGTTTAAGCGAACTTATTCAGTAGAAAAATCAATTCAAAATGCTGTTCTCCACTCTGCACTCTCGCCCATTCTCTGTGGCGTTTTCGTGTGACGTCAACAGGAGATGAGCTGGCAATTGGATGCGCAACTGCACGGCTCGCCGACCTTCCGTGACCAGGTCAGTCGGTCCAACGTGTAGTCCGCCGGCCACCGACGGGTCGTCGAAATTCGCTCGATCAGTTGAAACTAAGCCACAACACATTTGTGAATGGAAGATTGCGCCTTTCTTTACTTTGTTAGTTTGTACACTGTATCACGCTCCGAGCCCAGGTCGCTTCACACAAGTGCTGCACAAGTGCACATGCGACGCTTCGCTGACTTTACGTTAGTAGGAAAATCTCATGCCACTTGAAGGCGGGAGAAGAGTCAGGGAAGTCAATATAGGTACTAAGGAAATAAAATCAACTGATATTGTTACCGTACAGCGTAAACTAGGGTGCGGGAAGTACTTTTTTGCGCTGGGTGAACAAGCACAGCGGTCAGCAGCACGACCACACATCTGCGAACGCTTTTCCATCTAAGAAATGCAATTGCTAGACGTGAGATATTGTGGAAGTTTGGGAGACGCTTACTGCAGGAGTGCTATACAACAAATAGTCACCTAAAGTACTTGAAATGCTGAAACTAAATAAAAGTGTAAACTGGTTGTACATTATATACCTTATATATCCCGCTTCGTCGTGGTTGGCTCGTGGCGGAGTGGGCTAAAGCGCTGGAATTCTTGTTTTGCAAGTCGCAAGATCGAATCCCCGAGGGTGCATGCTTTTTTTTTTGTAGGTTGATTTGTTCGTTTACGGCCGATTTTTCTAACCTGAGTTCACCATTTTTGGGCCGTAACGTTCACTGCTCCACGAGCGAGTTCGCAGAACTCGCGCAGCCTGGCACTGGCGCGCTAGCGAGTTTTCGTGGGCGTGCTGCTGCCATAAGCACCGACTGCTTGCCGGCAGTGGGCACAGGCCAGAATCAACAGACCCTTGGCCTGGTGCGAACACGCTTTTTACGATACTGGCATGAGTGAGGCAAGCTCCGAATAAGCGAGAAAAGCGCATGGCATTTGAGCATCTGCGGTGACGCGGAGGTCGTTCATGCACTGCGTAGGCCTCGGCTAGTGATTTCTACAATGCCAAGCCGTCCTGGAAGGCTTATCTTAGGCATATTACAGCCGACAACATGGCATAAGCGTGGTACTACGATTACTGAGATATCGAGAATGCCCATCCAACGATGCCGTCGGATGTCAAGCATGTTGTTTTACAGAACCGAAACAGAAACTTGTTTAAATGCTAACGTTGGACATCGTCCAATCACGGTACCCCCTCCTCCCGACGTCATAGCCTTAATTGGTGCGGCCGCCACAGACTGCGCATGGTAGTTTTTCTTCTTTCCCGGTTTATAAAATACTTACCGACTTATCAACCAGATAAACGATGAAAAGTGTGGTAATTTGAGCCAGTCTACGCAGTGCATGCAAAACCGGGAGCGTGACAAATTCACTTCAGTGTACCTCTAAGCTTTCTGAACACATTTACGACACAGGCTGTAAATGGTTGCAGAGATATTATGACCGCTTGCTGGATACCCTTTTGTATAGAAAACGAACCAGTTTTTAATAAAGCCGTATAGGTGCCCGAAATGTGTCGCGTATATCTTTGAACAGCAATTGTGTCGCTGGTCGATTCCGTGATCACGTAACACCTTAATAACTGCTGAAGTGTGCACTGAGTGAAATGCTTTTTCATGATCTATAGATGCCATGTACAACTGTGTGTTCTATTCTGAACATTTTTCATGTACCTGGTTGATAACATGAATATGGTCCAATAATGAGAAAGCTTTCCTAAACAGCATATTCTCGCCCTTGTTGAAGGTTTAAAGTCGCAGTTATGCGTTTGAAAATTACCTCTGTAAATAACTTTTTGGTAACCGACAGCACGGTGCTGGGTCTCTAATGGTTAAGCTCTTTTGCATCACTTTTGTTACGTAGAAGAACTAAATTCGTATTTTTGCGCGCTTTGATTCGTACTTTTGCACGCCTGTGCACCATTGCTGTTTTCAAGCGCTGCGAGAATAGGGCTGTAAGTTTTGTTGGCACAATGTCCCCCCCCGAGGCTCAATATATTGGACGTAATGCCATTATCTCATAAAGCTTTGCCTTTCGTTGCTTTGAGCTGGCCGCCCGGAACTTCGTACGCCGTAATTTCGCAAGAAGCCACTGGATTCTGGAGTGCTCACCCCACGTGGTTATCTTTTGAACACCTTCTGTTGTACAACATCAGCCGTCCGGTTTTATCAAAGAATCGGCTGAACATAATGTTGAAAAGGAGGTGAAGTGAAATTTGAACAATTTTTTAGCGAGCTTAGTAGACAATCGCCTGCCGGTGAGCCAAGCTTGGGCTTGTAAAGCGATATACTTGTTTGTGCTGAATTTGTCCGGATACTGTAGAGTAACGAAGCGGGCAGCATTTTTATCATTTTGGTAGCACATGACTTGAAACAAGGTCCCGAAAGCAACATTAACTGTCCTGTGATGACGTGTCGTGTACCAAGTGAAATCAGGCTTTCTTTCCTGAATGTCCAGGACATGCCGTGGAGGGGTCAGCCTTGTTTTGTTTAAATAACTAGGAAGGAGAGGCGCCCCGCATGCACTCCTCGACGACGGTACTTCCTAAACATGTACCTGGATGGAAAAAGGAGACATCGTGCGTCTGGGTCTCCAGCTTTTGAAGGACACAAACCTAAGTGACTCGAGGTATTTGGCCGCTGATAGCTTTTTTTATGTTGGGGCGGGGAAGTTGCCGGCACTCCGTTCAAGGCTACTGCCGCCAGATTGCTTGAGACCTCCTGGCCTCGTTATTCTAGGAATATTTAGGCAATGATAGCCTCAACAATGTAATGCCGAAAATAAAATTTATTTTTAATTTGACTTTGGCAGCCCCTTCTACTTTAAGAGAATTTTTAAACCCAATGTCCCAATATCTGAGGACTTTCAACGTATAGGCGCTGGAAGTGCGTGCCAACTATTCAATCTGAAACTCCTCGTTATCGCCCCGTTTTTGCGGATGAATAAATGTAGATTCACGGGCGAGCTGTTTTACTCTACACAGAATATACGCGTGTGAGTGTGAAATTGAAAAGCACCCCTTTTCTTTGTAGAGAGCGTACTATCTTTAATCACGTCTGGCAATGTTGAAATGGCTGTTGAAATGGGTTGAAATGGCTGGGTTCCTACCCCACATATATGTGGTAAAAGTGAGATGTGTCATGGAGATGATGTTGAAGAAGCTGATTCTCAGGATTGCCTTCACTTGTTTTACAGTGTGTTTTCAACATTTAGGGGTAGCAGGTACGCCATCAGGGCTTTTGTACCCCGTGCAGTACGTTTGGGATACGCCCATAAACCTAACGCCCTTTTATTGAAGGGCCACAGAAAGCGGCACTCCCCAAAACATTTCGGGGTACACTCTTGTCGTGGTGCACGGAAAAAAAAATTCGCAGAGCAGGCGGTGCAGGTTTTCATTCACATTGCACTGTGGTCAGAGCGACGACGTGGACCGTTTCAATTTAAGCAGGACGTTTCGCGTGTATGCAACATAAAGCCACATGTGATGCATACATTGTTGTTGCGACTTGGAGAATTTATGCAACATCTTTCATTCGCAGCTTGCGTCGATATAATATCGTCATCATCATTATCAGCCTGCGACGCCCACTGCAGGGCAAAGGCCTCTCTCACTAATCGCCAATTATCCCCGTCCTGTGCTAACTGCGACCAATTTATCCCCGCAAACTTCTTGGTCTCATCTGTCCATCTACCTTTCTGCCACCCCTTGCAACGCTTGCCTTATCTAGAGATCTACTTTATTACCATTAATGACCAACGGTTATCTTGCTTTCGCCTTTCATTCCCTGTCCACACGCATTTCTTCTTCTTATTTCTAATAATATGTCCTTAACACGCGTTTGTTCCCTAACCCACTTCGCTCCCTTCTTGTCCCTTAATGTTACACCTATCATATTCCGTTCCATTGCTACGCTTGCGAAACCCTGACATGTGGGTCGGGTGTATATTTTGGATGTTCTCTTTTAGCTTCCCGAGACAGCTATGCGACACGAAAAGTTTATACGACTCGATGGCAATGGGAACCTCTTCTGCTTTGACAGCATGTTTCCCCTTTGGCTCTACCGCTCTTGATAGCCGGTTTCCCATGATAGTTGTAGACACGCAGGAGGCTACCTTTTCCTCTTTTGCCTAGCTGCGAGAGGGTTGTGTCGGTGATGTCATGCGGGCCTGGTTCACTAGGTGTCTTAATGAAACCCATTGGAACGAGCAACTCTGGCACGAAACATGATTCGTCCACTGGGGACAGCAGCACCGAGAATACTTCGCTGGAGAGACAACGCCGTTAAAGAACATCTGCTGGCGCATTAGTAACTTTCCTGCAGAAGGTTTCATCGACTTGGAGATCACTAGTGTTTGTGCTCGGTGAGCTGGGGTTGAACGGGTGCAGTTGCTTTTTTGGGGCCGGCGAACTTTGAAGCAGGTGGAACATTCTGGAAAGCCGTTTCTGGGCGTCCAGCTTGAGCAGAAGCATTCCAAATACTGGTTGGCGAGCATAGTTGTATGCCTATGAATTGCCTTCAGCACTCGCCTTTAAGCTGAGACATTCTCAGGCCCTTGCGTTCGTGAAGGCCGTCTTGCTTTTCCCAACATCGCCCGCAGCCTTTGAAACTCCAAGTCAATGGCTAAGTATTTAGGTCACAGACCTAAGCCCTTGGTGTTTGGTTCAGGAGCTCTGAAGTCGTCGGCAGGGAGGCATCTATTGAGTGCCCCTATTCTAGAGCTTCGTACATATCAGTTCTGAATGGGTCTCAGTGACAGGAGCGAATTAAACGCTCTGGACAGGAGTCCCGAAGACTGTCCACTGCAATGTAAGTCAGAGCGGGATCGATGCACCGTAATTCAATATTGCCTGCCCAGGTCATTCGAGGCAGGAGTTGTGACGAAACAAAAGCAACGCTAAGGGCGGTGGATACCCTTTACCGGTAGAACGTAATCGTTTTTCTGCCACCCTAGGAGGGAAGATGAGCGTTGAAATCACGGGGTAGTATGGGCGGGGATTACGTAGAATAAACGTTGCCTTCTAAGTGTCTTATGCCCAATGGTACGCGAGGTGGAATACATGCCGCGAGGATTGTAAAGACAAGCCAGCTTCCTGTTGCTCCTAAGAATTTGTTCGACGCATCTGGTAAGAAGACAGTAATGGTAAGGTTGTTTCTCATGGTTGCACAGATCATTTGGTGTTTCTATACAGATTATTGACGACAGAACTGTGTTTCCGGGATGCCGTCTGTCTCCCATCACTCATGATTCGAAGATAGAGATCACCAGAGAGCAATGTTTTTGTGGGAGTTGGAGCAGGCTGGAAGGCTTCGCTTCAGTCCGCAGGCGTTCTGTTGTAAGATGGTTGCTTTATCTCAAATTTTGTGCAGTGTGGAACGGCAGCTGTATCATTTGTAGGAGCCAGCGCCACTGCATAATGAGATTTTATTGATTGATTGACTGTAGGGTTTAACGCGCCGACGCAACGCAGGCGGTAAGGAGTGCCGTAGTGGGGGTTCCGGGTTAATTTTGACCACCTAGGGATCTTTACGTGTGCAGAAATGTCGTACACACGGGCGTTTTCGCCATTAGCCTCCATCAGGAAAGCGGCCGCCGCGGCCGGGAATCGAACCCGCGACCTCGTTCTCAGCAGCAGAATGCCTGAGCCACTGAGCCACCGCGGCGGGTCATGAGAAGATTTCAGCAATAGCACAGAAGAGCAAGGGAAGGCACGGCTACCAGTAATGAAAGAGGGTAACGAAGATGCGCACGGCCATAAGTACAGCTGATATCATCGAGCACAACTTCAGGAGCTTTGATGATCATTTGCCTCGCACGTCTTTCTGAGAGACGCTCGACGAACAGGCTTGAAATTGTTTGCAGCTAGGAAGAAGTTTCGTGGGATGAAGGAGCAATCACCACTGTCGATAAAGGGTTTTAGGGCATACTTTGAGGAGGACTCGTTCGGCCCTGCTGGAGCCTGTACTAGCAGAGCTGCTGGAGCACGATGCGGCCGGTGCGGCTCACACGGGTGAATCGTAGAGCTGGTAAGTCCTCGCTAATGACGGAGATCAGACACCCGAATGTCTTCCCTCGCTTTCTGATATGTTCGCTGCGCCCAGCTTTCTGTTGTTTCAGTATGGCGCATTTTAGTCAGTAGGAACTGCACGCTTTATTTTAAAATGGTCTCCTGGTATCGGCGGGCGAAGCAGTGAGCAAACCTTGATTCATGCGTTTTGGCTGCAATTAGAGCATCTTAGATTTTTAGCTGAACCGAATTCTTCGTAATGTCTACCACCGTACCACAGACATCGGAGAGTGTTTTCACGTGCACCCGAGTGTGTCTATTTGCCACGTGCCGAACCGCTGACATTTTTTTGCACTCAATTAATGTCTCTGCGAATTTACGCACTCGGTAGCGCGTGCGAAGAATGACGGCGTGCTCACGTACGATTTATAGGCAAGCATGATCTGCACGCGCTTCCAGTTCTGCATTCTCACAGGCAGACTGACTTGCAACGCTCTATGGATTTCAGCATCAGAGAGCTCCTTAGCTACTCCCCTCGTATCACACTGACTCACCGCTTGCTCGGTCATGGTAAACACTCCTCGACTGTAGTACCAGCAATGGTAGATACTTTCGCACAAAGTTCGGTGGCAGTAGCTTTGCGAGTGTCAATGCGGAAGTGGTTTAGTGCACCTACTTGTAGCGCACCATCTGTAAGCAACAAAGAGGGTAGATGGTGGAGGTCGGTACAATACGTCCTTAAAAAGAAGAGGAGTGTGCCGAGTATTACTTTTCTAGGAGTCGATGGGTTTAATCACCAGAACGATGCCACATCTCCGGGGACTCCCGACTGTGCTTATTTCAAACGGCCTGTAAGAATTCTTAGATCCGCGGCAGCCCTTTGCAGGAGTCGCAAGCTCTAACGGCTGTAATTTCTGATGTGCAGAAGCGACTTCACTGCTGTAGATGACCGTTTTAGATGGTGAGTCGGATAAAACTGATATATCGTCTGCGTGATCTAGAAAGGGTTGTTCAAATGGTATCACCATCGTACTCACTTGTCCTGGCGGAAGCGACACCTTTGACGACTTCGAATCAGGAGAGGTGTGACTTCTATCTGTCGTTTGGCCTGACAAAGCCGCGAGCAGTGAGGCGGCAGATGATTTTGCTAAATGAGGGCTGATGAGGGGTTGACCGATTAACACGTGTGCGGTGGAAGCGCGGGGTAGCACCCGTCACGTAGAGCATATCTAAGGCTCTAAACACTCTATACCCAGATTTAAGCAGAAGCCCAGCAAGACAAAATTTCCAGAGAGAAAAAAACGAAGATAGGCCCAGCGTTGACAATTCATCTTTGGGTTATGTCTCTGGGTCATGTGGCTATTACTTTTATTGTTGTGCTGACAACTCCACTTCCCGTCGAAAATGTCCTGTTGATGCAGAGGTCTAAACAGGTGTGTTGCTTTTAATACACATAAACGCAAGTAATGTCTTCATACTTCTGCACGAATGACTTTTGCGGGTTGTATGTTGTCCTCGTCGGCTGGATTTGTGATGGATGCGAAAAAGGGAAACACTTGAGTGTTGATATCTCGCAACACGTTAAATATGTTAAACACGTTAAATATGGATTGGGCACGGCGGCACCGCTAGGAACATGTGGTGCTCAAACCATTTCGTCTTTCTGCTACAGGCCCTTCTTGGATGCCTGGTGCCCAGTTGCGGATCCCCTGAAGACGCTCATTTTCGCAACGTTGGACTGTGGACAGCACCGATCGTGGAAACCGGGCGATGCTTTGACATGGCTGGCAATGCGTCATGGTCTTGTCACCTGCGCAGCTTCAGCGATGTACTCCCCGACCGCGCACCGCCCTCAGTGACGTCATGGACAGATCGCCCCTATAAATTGGACGGCAACTTCAACAGCAGCATTGGGCACGGCGGCACCGCTAGGAACATGTGGTGCTCAAACCATTTCGTCTTTCTGCTACAGGCCCTTCTTGGATGCCTGGTGCCCAGTTGCGGATCCCCTGAAGACGCTCATTTTCGCAACGTTGGACTGTGGACAGCACCGATCGTGGAAACCGGGCGATGCTTTGACATGGCTGGCAATGCGTCATGGTCTTGTCACCTGCGCAGCTTCAGCGATGTACTCCCCGACCGCGCACCGCCCTCAGTGACGTCATGGACAGATCGCCCCTATAAATTGGACGGCAACTTCAACAGCAGCATTGGGCACGGCGGCACCGCTAGGAACATGTGGTGCTCAAACCATTTCGTCTTTCTGCTACAGGTGAGGAAGCGAACTGGTAAATGCTATCGTAGTAACGACCCATTCCTGTTAGTGCTGCCGTGCCCAACGCATATTTTGTCTTCGTTGTGTGCCTATGCCGCCCCGCTCAGTTATCTTTTATTGTTGCTGGCAGGCGATGTAGAAAGCAATCCTGGGCCGGACATGGCCGAATTGTTGGCAGAAATCGGCAAACTCTCTGTAGATATTAAGAGTATTAAGAGTGACAACACATCTACTAAGGAATCTTTGCTGGCTATCCATGGCAAGCTAGATAAATTAACCCAACTAGAAGAAAGAATCGAAACACTCGAGGACCGAATATCGCACCTTGAAAGCAGCATAAACCATCTCTCACGCCAAAATGACTATCTTGAAAACCAAAGTCGACGCTCAAACATAATCATCTATGGTTTACCGGAACCGGACGACGAAACTGAGGCTAGCCTTTTGAATGAAGTATCGTGTAATCTTGTGCAAAAAACACTTGGTGTTACGGTTTCCGGCATTGAAAGAATACATCGTCTAGGGACTAAGAAGACTGAAAACACACGCCCAGTTATCCTAAAACTGCTCGACTTTAGAGATAAAGTCAAAATATTTAAAAACTGCCCCAAACTTAAAGGGTCGGATATATCGGTAAGCGAAGACTTTTCGGCAAGGATCCGTAACGTAAGGAAAAAACTTTGGGACAGTTGCAAGCCTAACCGTGACAGAAAAGAGAAGGTAAAGTTGATTTTTGACAAAATTAAGGTTAATGACCAACTTTTCATTTGGGATGATGAAATTGGCGACAAAGTTCCTCTAAGCAACCCACGCCAAAAAAAACGTGAACGAGTAATTCAATGCGAGACTTCATCAGACCTGGTGATCGTCAATATTAATGCAAGGAGTCTTGTTAATAAGGTATCTGATCTCGAAGCTTTCCTGTTTGAACATGACCCTCATGTTATCACAGTCACGGAAACATGGCTCTGTTCCAATATTCCTAACTCGACCATTTTTCCACCTGGCTACACAATATTGCGCAACGACAGAGGCTCTAGAGGAGGTGGCGTAGCCATATTGGTGAAAAACCATATACTCACCACCCCTCTCCCTGATGTAAGTGGCGCAGAAGCACTCTGGTGCAAAATTAAACTTAGTAATTCCCCACTTTATGTGGGCACTATGTACCGACCACCCAATTCGAGCATTGACTGCCTCAATAAAATGTCAGATTATATGCAGCACCATTTTCACCCATCGGATAAAATTATACTTACTGGTGACTTTAATCTGACTGGAATAACATGGCAGGCCACAAATTGTGAATCTTCAGACAATGCTCTTGGACAAGCTTTGTTAGACACGGCGTTTATTTTCAACTTAAAACAAGTCATTCTTGAACCAACACGGGTAACGCCCCACTCGCAGAACATTCTCGATTTAACGTTCGTGAGCGATAACTTCACCAACACAGAAATAGAGTGGGAAATTATTGATGGGATATCAGACCACAACGCAACAAAATGTTCTCTGGTCTTGAAAGAGGGATTGCGCACAGAAAAAGAGATAGCATGGGTATACGATTGGGCAAATGCAGACGATGTCAGTATTATAGATGCTTTAGCCTTAGCGCATTCCACTTTCACCAGCTGCTTTTGCGAACGTTCCGTATCACCGGATGCGCTCTGGAATTTCTTTAAAAGTACTGTTGAACGCTGCTTATCGAAGTATGTTCCCAAAAAAGTAAAACGAGTCAGGAAAAATAACCCTTGGATTACACGAGACATCATCCACTTAAAGCGTAAAATCTGTCGGCTGCGCAAGTTAAAAAATAAATGTGCTTTGCCCTTCCGTGCGCGAAAAATAAAGGAACTTTCCATCAAATTAAAAGCTGTCATCAAAGAAGCGAAGCGCAAATATACTAATGTAACACTAAAAAACTTTATAACGTCCTGCCCCCAAAAGTTCTGGCGTTACGTCAATGCTAAGAAAAATAATCAGAATAGGATACCCCCCAGTGAAGCCTTAGATAAAGCAAACATGTTTAATAAATTCTTCCAGTCAGTATTTACCGTAGACGACGGAAACCGCCCGCAAATAAGGCGGCCAGCTCAAGCTACAAACCACCAAATAGATGAAATTACCTTAACTGAATCCGGAATATTTTCTTTATTACTTAACCTCAATCCTAAGAAATCATGTGGCCCCGACAATATACCTAATGCTTTCTTGGTAAGGTACGCGGAGTGGGTTTCAAAGTATTTGCTCTTAATATACAAAAGGTCACTAGATTTGGGTATGCTCCCTAAGGATTGGAAAATAGCTAAAGTTGCACCGGTACCTAAGTCTGGTAAAAGCTCTGATCCCTCAAACTACCGACCCATTTCTTTAACTTGTGCATCAGGAAAAATCTTAGAGCACATAGTACTCAAGCACATTATTGCCTACTCTGAAGAACATGGACTAATCAATCCAAATCAACATGGCTTTCGAAAAGGCTTATCCACGGTAACTCAGCTCACAGAAACATTACACGACCTAGCTTTGACTCTAGATAACCGAGGACAAACAGACATAATATTTCTCGACCTATCGAAAGCATTCGATCGCGTATCGCATCCTAAGCTACTTTATAAATTACACAACTTCTTGGGGGACGGAATGGTTTTTAAATGGCTTGCTTCATACCTCTCTGATCGACAACAGTTTGTTTATTGTGCCAATCAATCATCAGACATCTTAGAAGTAACCTCAGGAGTGCCCCAAGGTTCGGTTCTTGCGCCTATTTTGTTTCTTCTGTATATCGATGATATTGCCTACGATATTGATGTTACAGTCCGCATGTTCGCGGATGATTGTATTATTTACAAAGTAATTAACAGCAAAGACGATCAGATTGCACTTAACCAGGCCCTCTCCAAAATATCATGCTGGTGCCAAGAATGGCAAATGTCTATTAATGCACAAAAAACCGTCGCCATGACAGTGAGTAGGAAAAATAACCCACTAATCTTTTCTTGTGAAATTCAGCAAACACAATTAGAAAGGGTTCAGGACTATAAATACCTCGGCATAATTATAACAGACGACTTAAAGTGGGATAAACAAGTAGAATTTGTAACCAACAGAGCCCTTGCTTCGCTATACTCTTTTAAAAGGTCCATTTGTATGGCCTCACATGATACAAAGTTACTTGCGTACAAATCGCTTGTACGGCCGATCCTGGAATATAGTGTAATCTGCTGGTTCCCTCACACAAAACACCTTATTGCTAAACTAGAAAATGTCCAGCGGAGGGCCATTCGGTTCATATACAATAAATATAAACGCTACGACTCTCCCACGGAATTACTCAGACGAGCTGAGCTACCTACAATAGGTCAACGCGCCAAAATTTTGCGCCTAAAATTTTTGTTTCAACTAATCCATGGCGGACTAAAAATACCTTGTAAGAATTTCATTACTCCATCTGTTTCCAGGTCTACAAGAACAAAACACGACAAACATCTTATTGAATACAGGTTCAACAATGAATCCTTTAAATACTCTTATTTTCCATGTGTAATAAGAGAATGGAATTGTCTTCCTAATGAAATTGTTACTAGTTCATCCCTTGATAATTTTGCTTCTAAATTGTCTAAGTTTTTGCTTAATAATCCTTCTTGATATATGTTCTGTACTCCCCATTGCTGAATCTTTCATGCGCTTCTCGTGGTTATCACTTGAATTGCCACGTGTTAATGTGTGTAGTCTGTTTGGCTGATATTGTTGTTTTCACCTTGACCCTTGTTTCTGCTTTCGTGAATTGTTCAAAAAGAGCACGCTTATTATTCATGTATCCCCCAATCCTGCAACAGCCTCCAGTTGAGGCTAGCAGTATCAATAAATAAATAAAATAAATAAATAAAATATGTCCAGTTTGTAAAATTTAATCCTGTGACTTCAAGCAAGGCGGGCTTCATCCCCCTTTTCTTCCTACAGTAACCTTATTTTTCATTTTTACGTGATTATTTAACGAACAGGCAGTGATGAAGCTTACGTTCTATACCATGCAGGAGTATTGTTGGTATTGTGCAGGTGTAATGTGTAGGAATATTCTTTAAATTTGAGGGGAATATTTTTTAGTACGGAAAACGCGGGATAACAATCCACCCAACCGAAACAATAAACAGGAAATCATTTTAATTTCGAACAAACTCTCCTAAAAAGGATCGCTTTGATATTCCTTGTTGGTTTTGCGTTATGCTTCTGTGGTATTGTGACAGTGCCCTTGATAGACTTTTGGTGTTTTCGCCGTTGGAGATTACAGGCACGCGTGTTGCACTATTTTGTGGTGTATTGTTGTCTTTGTGCTTGGACACGTGCGCACAGGTGTTCGTTTATGTTTGCAGTCTCTGGTTGTCCTGCCTGGAGAACGCAATATTTATCGGAGCTGTACCGTATTTCTTAGGCGGCTGGTAAACCAATTGTATTTCTTTGTGCTCGTGCGAGTTGCTACCAATTTTCTCTTTTCCGCGACCAGTTACAAGTTTGCACAAAAAACGCTCTAATCCCACTGCGCTGTTTTTTCACGGGCCGCTAGCAGCTCACTTGGCTCATGTACCTGAGTCAGCATCGGTATCAAATTGTCCTCAACATCGGCGCGGCCGACGGACCCGGTATCGGTGCTGTACCAATTCGTGTGAAATTGTTCTTGTTCTTGTTTGTTTGTTTAGTGCGAACCAATCAGAGTTCGAATCAATTCATTCATTCGTTATGTAATAGATGAACCGTGTCTGTCGAGGCCCAAACGGCCGTTGGAGCAAGTGCGCAGTGGCAAGGAGAATATAGATGACATTACTTGTACATAGAAAGTTGCTCGATTACGCAGGCCAAAACGCGACCATCAAACATTGGCAATGTTTCATAAACAAACACCAAATATAGTGCATGGCGAAACAACTCGACCTATGCGCTGGGAGACCATGCAAAAAAATTCCCCGCATTTCCCCGAGGGGAAGAATGTGAAAGTGCGAATGCACGAGTTGAATTTGCGCGGTTCGGTAATGTTCGCGAAAGAGAGATCACACACACACACAACTACAAAGAAAGAAAGATGCATTTATTCACAGACACCTATTTGTGTTGTCGTTGTACTTGATTGCTAGAGCGGATCTCAGCTTTGAAATTTCGTGTCAGTACTCCTTTAAGCGGGTGCATTAGCCCTTCTCACGCCCGATTCTTGGCCAATCCCCCACGTGGGTATGTGCCATGTCAGCGGCCAGGCAGCGCGCGCCCATCTCCGCCCGTTGCCAAGGAAGACGAGGAGATTCCTGGCCAATCCCCCACGTGGGTATGTGACATGTCAGCGGCCAGGTAGCGCGCGCCAATCTCCCCCCGTTGCCAACGAAGACGAGGAGCACGCGCACCCGCAGCTGTTGCTATGCGGACGGCGGCGGACGCCTCAGGCTCGCTTAAGAACTGCATTCGCACTTAAAAATACCGCACAAATGAACTCACAGTGAAGAATATTATCTGCCTATTGTCGGTACAAGTTCACCAACATACGACTTTGTCACCTGATGCCTGCTTCTCGAAACGTCAAGCTGAAACTCCCAGAATTCACTGCATCACCGTGGACATCAACGCGATCCTGGCACGAAGAATAGACTTTACTACAAGAACGAAATAGGTTCTACGTGAAGATACATATGCCGAAAACGATTCAGAATAGAACGTCTCATTGCAGATCTTTTTCTAGTTTTGCTTTGTACTTGCGCTTTCGTAGCGATGGTTGCACGCATTTGTACGTTGTGTAGTGCTTTGAATAAAGAATTTGCGTGATCTCCTATGGCCCAAGTTTACATGCAGTTAATGTGGCGAGAAGGAAAATTGCTCTTTTCTGTCACGTGGGATTCCCGTGCATCTTGACTTAACGCGATTCCCAGCTGAAGAAAGGGTTTTCAATACTTAAAAGTCGAAGCAATTTACCGCAAAAACAAGGTTTGGCGTAATAAACTGCTGTGGCGGTCGCTTACGTTGCATTGACGGTCTTACCCGCCATCTTGGCTGAGTGGATAATGTGTTGTGCAGCTTAGCCCAAGGACGCGGGTACGATCCCGGGCGCGGTTGCTGCTTTTCAGATGGAGGCGAAATGTGAATACACCCGCCTGTGGACATTTTGGCGCACTTCAGAAGTTCCCAATTCGGTAAAAATTATTTGCAGCCTTTGACTACGGCGCGCCTGAGTGCCTAGATGTTGCGTCGAGGTGTTAGGCCACAAAACGTGAATTTGAATTTTTCTATCTGACGTTATGCAAAAAAGATGCGTTGAAGGGGAGTAACGTACGATATTTATTGGTTTCCGCCACGCGACATAAGCAGATACAATGTTTCAGCCCAGGAGCTCCCCCCCTGTTTACACAAAAAGCAAACATCTCCCCGCGAGGGGGACTCGAGTAAATACGTCGCATAGGGGGTGGGTGTATTGCGTTAACGTTTAGTGTTTGGGGATTTGGTGGTAGTGCATGCGTCGTATCAGCAGCTTGACGTAGTTTGAATGAGTCAAGGATATAAGGCGCGTTCGTAGCCTTTCATTCTGTGTCGGTTTGTGGCGCAGTGGAAAGAGCACCATGTACCTCGCGTTCCGCCCACGGGTAGTGAATGCGTTGTATCAGCAGCTTCTTGACGTAGTTTGAATGAGTCAAGGATATAAGGCGCGTTCGTAGCCTTCCATTCTGTGTCGGCTTTGTGGCGCAGTGGGTAGAGCACCATGTACCTTGCGTTCCGCCCGCAGGGTCGTGGGATCGAAACCAGGCGCCGGTAAGTATTATTTTTTACGTAGTGTAGGGGGAGGGGTGCGGACCTGTTGTTGAGAGCGAGGAGGGTAGCGTGATGCGGGAGAGGAGGAGTGGGGGAGAGGGCGCACCTGGAACGGCTGTTGCGGACGCCGAGGCACGCCAACGCCGACAACGCCGGGTGACATCGTGAGTTAAAGAAATGCTGTGCATTTAAAAATAAACAAAGTATCGAATATAGCAACAGCGCAAACAACACGATACAAAAAGAGGGCCCAAAAATAGCGCTGTGTTTGTGCGCTCTTCTTTCTGCCTCGTGTTGTTTGCGCCGTTACTATGAATATGCACCAACTCCCCCAATAGTCCGTTTTAACGAAGCATTGTACCGAAAAGCTGGGCGGCTGGGATTCCTGGCAAACTAATGGGGTCTTGTTTCTTCATAAGCTCGGGAGTGTACGGGGAGGATCAGAGGAGGCGTGGTTCTATTTTGAGTACTGCTGCAGATGATGTACAAAGATTTCTTGCGCATCGAAATAGTTATTTTGTTGTCTAGCCATTTATCTTCGCACAAAACAATCTCTATACCTCAAAAGACAAACCATTGTTTTATTGCGCGATACTTTTATTTTCAATCATTTGCTGATATGAAGAAGAAAATGAAAGAAAATGAAAAAAATCAGTGCCTTTCCACTCAGGATAGAAAGATGTTAGGAGCACCGACAAGTGGTAAGTTGATATGGAGGCATGCTGACTAACAGCGCAGAAAAACATGAGACCTGCTTTTTTAACAACGCAAAACTACTCTTCACAGTTCCCGTGAAGAAACATTTTGCTTGGTGGTCAGGAGCGGCGAAGGATGCGTATGTTGGGCAAAGCACGACTGATCGAACAAAACTGACCAAGCCGCTTAGTTCGTAGTCGCGCTGTATTTGGTTGATATAAATCGCTGCGGCCTCCCTAACGTATGGATTATCATGGCGTAAAGAGCGGCCGCAGCAGCCTCTGTTTGCCTCATGGCATCATTGCGAGGGAAGGCAGGAAGATAAATGCGTGGTTTGATTAGCAATTAAGGATTTTAGCAGTTAAGCAATTAAGCTATTTGCAATTTAGGAATTAGCAATTATTCAATTAGCAATTAAGAGATTAGCAATCAGCAATTAAGGGCACAGCGTAAGGCGAAATTTTTAAACACTTGACTTTTTTTCGTTCGCGATTGCGCAAATTCAGTTCCTTGTGCACATTTTCCATAATTATACTTTTCGTAGAAAATAATATAACTGGCGCAAAAGCAGTTTTTCTGTAAGCAAGTAGTAAGTGACCAGATCCGCCTTTTGAAAGTGCTCCGTAATTTTTGTCATTTTTTCCACCAAAAAACTTCCAGCTCCCCATCAAAACGATTTACGGGAACAAGCTCCACTAAGAAATTGCCTGGCAAATTTTGCATAGCTCCTTTTTTAGCCAAGGCAATCTAAAGATGCTGTGCACGTTTTTTCCACATTTCTGCTTTAGAACCAAGCACCAAAAAACGTCATTTGGGATTCACTCTCTAAAGATTGCAACATTAGATGCTGTTCTTTCATTAAATGATGGTAGCAACGCATGAGCCAGCATTTTGAAATTATTCGGATCGAACCCTGGGCGCAACACCGCCATCAAGTTGCTGAAAGAGGTTGACCAGAAGCAAAGATACTTTGCGAACAGAGCTGCACGACAGTTCACAAAATAAGCACGGCAGGACAGACGGCAGGATGAAAAACAGGAAATGACTTTTACGGCTATTACAAAGCTCGTGCTTTCTAACTAAATGATTGAAGTTGTGATTGTGGCAAAAAAGTGTTTTTTTCACCTATTTTCTTACTTTAAACTAAATTATCTCGAAAAAATGTTTTTTTATAACATAGCTACCAGTTACTTTAACATCTTCCAGAATAACCGCCTCATTCTTTTCCTGTCATATGCATACGTTGTTACATCTACTGGGCCAGAATTGAAAATATGCACGCAGTGGGTTTTTTTTTACACAGCAAATAACACAACATTTATGTACTGGCGGAAACGAATTCCCAAAAATGTGTTTAGTTTGATTTTATATTTCTAGTACAGCTAAAAGAGCCTAAAAGTTGAAATAAAATCATGTCGGCATTATATAGATATCTTTAGTCGGCGCCAAGAAAAGGGTACCTCAAAATGGCCAAAGGTGCATAGGAAGTATATGGCATACCCAGTGCCATATGACATCTTTCGGCACCGAATGAACGGAAGAAAGGCTATAGCAAGATAAATTCATTCGTTGCAACCAACTTCTTGGTTGCTTTCTGGGTCCCTTTAAAATTTCCGAATAGATAATAATGATTTAGTTCAATTACAAGTGAAACAAAACGTGCTTCATATGCAAATGTACTAAACGTGCATTTTTTCTTAAATTTAAGTATAGAAGATCAGGATGACCTTCCATCCTGGGGTTTTACGATTATATCCTCCAACAAAACATGCCATCTGCAGAAACGGCGGACCAAGATGGGTTAGGTACAGCTCTCTCCCCTCCCAAATAATCAGTGATCGAACGATCAATGGGCCTGTTCGATTTTCCGGTTCTGTCTTCCCGGGGCTGCCCGTGGGCTGCCTGAGGCAAGAGCCGGTCATTCGTTTTTATAAGGCCTCATGAGACGTCACTTTCGGCGGCTCCAGGACATCTTCGATCTTTTTGGGTTTGGCAACTTCTGATACCCCGCAAGCTGCCAGAGCCGCCCGGGCGTTTGTGGCCTGGCGGGGAGCGGGCACTAATCGGGAAGCTAGCACAGACGACGCTGCTAGCAGACGACAAAAGGAGAGAGGCGGCACGGACAGTTTCACGATAAACTTGCGAAAATTTTCCGTTCTGTCTGATTTGATGGTTTGGAGTTGATTTTTTTAAAGTAAAAAATAACGTTTCACACGTTTCAGGTTATTTTTCTCAATGCCCATTTTTTATGCGGAAAGTCATATGACATGATTTGGCTTAAACGGTCATTTGCGGTTCGTTTACTGACAGACGTGGAGGGCCTATTTCAGCTCGTGTGCGAGCACGGCGTCGCCAGTCTAGATGAAGGCATTGCTATGTTTAATACTTCAGGTAAGAGGTTCTAAGCGAGTACATTGGTTGTCCGCGTGTCATGAATGAAGGTTTTATTTTAATTCTCCGGAAAGAAACACCAAGTCCGCATTGCAGATATCCTGGAGTACGATGGAGTAAAACTTCTTGCGATTGTAGTAGCCCTATTGGGACTCCGGGGGTCTAGAAATGCTGACGGGGCGCCCATCAATCGCTCCGATCACGTTCGGCAGTTCTTCGCTTCCCCGACGAACGAGAGGGTGGAAGGCCCGCTTGGTGGGCTCCCCTTCTGTTCGGTCGGGCAAGCAGTTTTCCCGTCAGCGGATAAAAATAAGAATTCCGATGACTCGCTAGACTACGGCGTGAACAGACGACTCGCACACGTCGAATCATGTACCGATCATGTACATGGCACACTGTGTGTTGATGTACGACAGGGCAATCAGAACTATCTTCTGGGCAGGCATTTCGGGGCATCCTCACAGTCTTTTGGGCCAGATTTCGGAGTGTTCAAATTCGCCCGCCAGGGCGGCCACAGTCTCCCGCAACAGGCGAAACAGTCTCATTAAATCGATCTATAGGTAGGTCGGCACAATGTTCTCTGCGTAGAGGGGTACCCGTCGCCGTTCTTCCCGCTCGACCATCGCGAGGATGACGCACACAACCAAAGCATTGGCTTCGCTATCATTCTCTTCATGTGCAAGACGACACCGCGATCCACACAGAGCGCGCCAGCCGGAGCAGCGGGCGCACTTATTGCGTCGTCCAACATCCTGATGCTGACACTCTAGCCGACGCCCGAAAAAAACGTTGCCGTGGAGCAGTCGTCGTGGCTGGGATTTCTTTTCGGGCTTCCGGCGTAACCCGAGGCGCTTGGGGCACGTAATCATGACTCAACGTCCTGCCCGAAAGCATGATTCTTCCAGCCCGCGGGCTGCTATATCGCCCGTAAATCGAACAGGCCCGTAAATAGATCAGTTTGTGCGCCATGTGCATTCTTCGCATTTTCAAACTTTGCAGGCGCATCATCACATATTTGAATCACTCCAGTGATTCGCTGCCCACTGCGGAAAAACTGGAAATGTGAAGGCGGAAGCTGGAGCATCCATAGCGTATAATCAACGTGGTCCACAAAAACCGGTACCATTTTTTCGGGAAGATGCTTCGGCACTTGCATCCAGTGTGTTGGGATCATCCAGCGATCGATTTGGGAGACGCATTACATCATTACGCGCCCCTCTACTCTATACACCCGCATTGTAATTTCAGCATGCTTACGTCCCCAACACGAGTTACTACTGCTACAAAATCAACCAGTCCACCTCGCTACTGTGCCCACAATGTGATGTGCGTGAAGATCTGCAACACCTCATCTGGGAATGTGCGCGATTGAGTACAAAGAGAGTATGTCTCGCAGTGTCTCTGGGCCTGTCGCTCTCCGTAGGACTAGAACTGAGAGGCTTATCAGGTCCCTCGAATATTTTCAAACGTCCTGTAGTGCTATAAAGCCTTTATTGGGCTACCAAGTAAACACAAGTCTTCATCAGACTTTGCAAAAAGTAAAATTCTGATGTGTTCTTCTTGATCATTATAATCGTCATATTCACCACATTTATATGGCGTAGCAAGCCACGCGGCTTAGCTCGGCTGACATCGCCAGACTCATTAAATACATTTCTCTGTCTCGCCTGTCGCCGTCGCAGATGAGATACTACCAAAGATCCCTAAATAAACAATTTCGCGCTGGTCGTTTACTCAATGTCTTCATAGCGCTACCGGTTTTTTTGCCGCCACTCTATGTCAATCAAAATTAGTACGAATCGCTCTATTTCTGGCTCGGTGGTGTGCGTTTTATGTTTCTCAGACCATCTAACAGCGGGTGACATTATCCACCATTTCAAGGCGGAGGGCATATAAAGCCAGTGACGCAAGGTCAGGAAAGAAGGAATAGTGAAGGTAGAGGAGGCAGAGTGTGAAAAGGGGATTAAAATCGCGATTGGATGGTTTTCACCGTAACTACACTCGCCGTAAGGATAACCTGTTTACTCCGCTCTTAGCGTTGCAGTTTTTCTGCGTTTTCGCGTGTTATCTGCGGGGCTATGGTAGGAACTTTTATTGTAAAAAAATATTCAAGGCCTCAGCTTGGCCATCGAGATAGTCTGTTTACGACTTAGGCTTTCTTTCCCGGAAAGGAATAAATAGGAGAACGCCGGTAGGGAAGACAAGCTTTATCACCAACCGCAATAAGCTACGCTACGGGTTCCGCTAGCAAGAAATACACATTGACTGACTCTTCGAGATCAAAATAACCGGAGTGGGACTTCAGGTTGTGCATTTCCAGTTCGCGTTATTTTATTTTCAATTGATTCGCTTTCCGCAGTTCCTCTTTCCTTTTCAGTAAAAGGCAGTGAGCAAAGACCGATAAGTTTCGCGTATGTTTCTGTGCGCAAAAACAAGGGATAGCTCACGTTGCGCGCTAAAACTACTGAATCGCAGGCGTCCACTTAAATCTATCGCCATTGTAGGCAAGATGAACGAATAAAGGATATCCAAAAAAATTTCACCATCTTCCCGTAGGGGAACCCTCAGTAGTATGCCAGGCAGCTATGAGGTCGACTCAAGTTCCCATTGGTTTTCAGTTCGATCGTGGGGTTGCGGGAGGAGAATGAGTGGAGCGGAGCGCGCGCGTGCGTCATTCATACCGCGGAGCTACAGTGGCGCCCCCAGCGGAGTATGCAGAGGCTACCGTCGCGTCTCTAAACCTAAGCTGTTTCTCATTATCGCACGCGGAGCCGCAGGTGTTGCCATTCGTTGCACAATCCCGGAGAGGAGAGGAGCTTCGGAAAGGAGAGGAGGAATGCCGGAGAGGAGAGGAGCATCAGAGTGGAGAGTAGGAATGCCTCGCATACTACTCAGGATTCTCCTACGGGAAGATGACGACGGTGGTTAAACGCGAAGCTATCTCGTGTTGGATTCTTTGGTTGGTCAATCTTTAGAGGCATCCTGCCACAATCATCATCAGCGGTGCCTGGCCAAGCATGCGCAGTGGGGGTGTGGACGCCGCACAATGGCGCCCACACAACGGCGGAGGGAACAGGCTCGACTATAAGCTGCTTCGCATCCTAAAGAACAGGTTTGTTGAGGCTATCAAGATACAGAACTTCAGTTACCTACCATCACACCTCAAACAGCCGTGTAATAGAATCTTCAGTTTGGTTTCCTGATTTTTTTATTTCATTGGTGGGCTCTTAAGCTGTTACCTTTATTTTTTTTTACACTGATCAGAAAGCAAGGGATGCTGTGACACCTACCTTAAAAATCCATGTTTAAAGTCATCTTCATTTATAATGCGTTTCCAATTACGGATAGCTATGGAAGGCTGGGCGGAAATTACATTTATACGGAAAATGAGAACAAGGTTCGTTGCGATGGTTAAGGGGCTCGTGAATGTTTGACGCCGCTTGTGTTTTGCATTCCTTGCGCTTTTTGTTCATTTACGACACAAAATGATAGGGCGGAAGTTTTCTTTGTTTCTATGCATTTTTTCCCGTGCAGAGATATACCACTGCAAGCACAAGATAATTGACGCACTTTGAACATGAAAAAAGAGGAGTTGAAGAGCGCTTCGGGAGGAGCGCTTCGGAGCGCTTCGGAAATTGGGCTTCTTGAAGCGAACGTTAAAAGATGCAACTCACGAATGCAAACTAACAGCATACAAATCCCTGATACGGCCTGTACTTGAATACGCCTCCGCTGTCTGGTCACCTCACTGCGCATGCGACATAGCACAACTAGAAGGTGTTAAAAAAAAGCAATAGGATTCATATATCACCGTTATGATCAGAATTTTTCGCCTTCGTCACACGCTATACGTCTGTCACTCAAATCACTGGAACACAGACGTACTTGTGAGCGTATCGGCACTTTACATAAAATCGTGAACAAGATAATCACCATTGACATACCCATTTCCTTCGCAAACTCCGGTGCAAACACTCGCAGGTCAAACACCATTAACATCACGCCCTTCATGCCATTTCTAGATTGTTTTAAGTTTTCATTTTTGCCTTTCACAGTTGAATTGTGGAATAATCTGGATGTTTCTCTCCGGAAGTTGCCTACCAATAGTTTTTTTAATGAACTACCAAACCATGTGTTGTGTTAGTTTACTATGTATTCACTGTTATGGACCCACTGCTGCAATGTCTCGAACTGTGAGACAGCAGTATTTGTAAATAAAATAAATAACTCCACTTGACTGCGTTAGCAAGAACTTACAGGCGATGTTTGCGGCATTAGCCTTTTAGGCAAACAAGTTGGGAGGACTTTCAGTATGTCATAAATTTTGCCATAATTTAATACAAATAAGGATTTACGGACTACAGACGTACGGCCCTGGTCTTTCAAAAAAGTACAGAAAAATACAAAAGCCAGGAACTGCACCTAAAAATAGGCCTGCAATGGGTTTGTTTACCTGGGAGGAGCACAATGTTTGTCAATACCGCCCATACGGCTAACGAGAACTCCTTTGTATCCTTTTGAGCTAGCTTTCCCCCAAGAGCCCAGAAGATACATCTAACGAAAAACGCCAGAATAAGGGACTATGTGCTTATTTAAACGTGTGCGCTTTAAAATTGCCATCATTTGCCCACATTTATACTTACTTTTGTTGCGAGGGTAAACAATTCCCCGCAAGAAATAATTGCCCGCAAAGGCTCCGGCATAATTTAAAACGAAAAAAAAAATATTTCACCCGTCAAGCAAACGTTAGTACTTTAAGGAGAGGACGGCCGCATCCGCAGTTATCAACTCAGGAAAGCGGGAGTTGTTCCCTTTGTCGTAGTTTTTTTCGATCAGTGCTCGCCGCCTCCAGTCACTGTGTGTACTTTTCCGCCCAGCTTCCGAACAGAAACTCTATGGCTGCTCAGGCAACCTCGGTTCATTGAATCTAACAAGATGGTTCGTTAGTTTTGTCCCTCGGGAGCTTCCCGTCTTTTCGAAGACCTTCCGCTTAGTGTTTCCCTTTTTGCCGTTTTGTCGAATGGCCTTCTTGAAACACTCTTACTGTTGGCAAAGCACCACTGCATAACTTCGTATATAGAGCAATCTTTTTTGAGCGAAATTCCTTTAAACATACAAAGCGTAGCTTTTATAATGTCTTTCAAAAAGAGCAGGTCTTCGTGCTCAGTTACTTCGTGCTTAGTATCTCCATGTCGAGCGTTACTGTCTAAGAGTCTCTCAGTCGATCGGTCGTTCGGTCGGTAGGTAAGTCGGTCCGTCCATCCATCCGTCCGTCCCGTCTGGCATCCATTCAGCCAGTGATCCAGCCAGTCAGTCCGTCAGCCAGTCAGTCAATCAATAAGTCAGTCAGTCAGCAGCCAGCCAGCCAGGCAGCTAGTCAGTCCCATTCAGTCAGTCAGTCAGTCAGTCAGTCAGTCAGTCAGTCAGTCAGTCAGTCAGTCAGTCAGTCAGTCAGTCGGCCAGCCAGCCATCCAGTCAGTCAGTCAGTCAGCCAGCCAGCCAGTCAGTCAGTCAGTCAGAGAGTCAGCGAGCCAGCTAATCAGTCAGTCAGTCAGTCAGTCAGTCAGTCAGTCAGTCAGTCAGTCAGTCAGTCAGTCAGTCAGTCAGTCAGTCAGTCAGTCAGTCAGTCAGTCAGTCAGTCAGTCAGTCAGTCAGTCAGTCAGCCAGCCTACCAGTTGGCTAGCTCACTACAGACAGCTGCTACAGACACAATCCACAAACAGAATATAAATGCCATAATTGAGTTGCCAAAGCTAGCAAATTTAAAAATCCAGGAGAAATATACCCATGGCTTTAGTTAAGGGAATCAAGGGTGCATCCACGATGCCACTGTGGGTTTTTTTTTTTGTTTTGTACTCAAATAAACTTAATGTGCTTACACGACGCACTCTCGTCTAAACATGATCTAAGCTCTAGAAATAGATTCTCTGAAAACATTTACAGTTTAAGAAGGGGAGCAAGTCAAAAGTTTCAAGTAGATGTCCCAAAGCCCTTTACACGCATAAGGAGGTAGATCCATCGGGTAGGCTCGCTTTGAGCAGCATAGACGCTTCGTACTCACGCACATAGTTTCAGAATGAGCAGCGAGTGGCGCTGTGATACCAGCCGATTAACGGTGAACTTTTTTTTTTCAATCAGTCAATTCTTTATTCGAACTTAGTGCATGGGTTCTGCCATTCCACTTAGAAAGCGTATAGCAGAAGCAGCTCGACATTCGGTGAGTTTGACGCTGCTTCTCGCTACACAGGGCCGCACTCACAGCTCGCAAGAAGTGCGTAGTTATCCTCGGAGGTTTTTTAATCTTCTCATTTCTAAATGTCTGCAAGAGGTTCTGCAATCTTAACGGACGAAACAGTGTGTAGGCTTAGGTTTCCACATCGCCGAGTGAAGCCGCAGACCTGACACTGCCTCTGCAGAATCAAACAAAGAATCGTGAAGAATTGGGAAGTTTTGCTGAAAGTTCTAAAATAGAAAACTTCCTTGCCAGCTCCTCGCAGTCACGGGATGGAGACTTCAGCTGAGTTTTCCCGATCGAATTCGTCGTGGAGCTGGCACATATCCGCATTAGATCCGACTTTAAAAAAGTCGACATTGACAACTACGCATGCCTTCCCTAGCATGGCATGCACAATTAAATTTTGCTCGCTACATGACTGGCTGACCATCTAGTATGCTTAACTGTCGCAAAGTAATTTAGTTATCTCCAAGAGTGAAAGACAAAGAGCCCGCTATAAGTTTCCCGGTGAAAATGATGTATGAGGAAGCCTTCCGCAACTATGTGACGTTTGGTTACTTAAGGGCGTCGGCGGAAAACCCGAGGCAAGGCAGTCGCTCTCTGGTGAAGCTCAGAAAAAAGTTTCAGCGAGTCCACTCGAACATCCCCACTTAATCCTTCGAAGAAAATTAGCTTCGAGATGGGTCTTGGTCAACCGATGTGGAAGGTCAGTGAGGGCTTGCGGTTAGGTCTTGAGGTTGGGATCGACATGTCTATAGTTTGACACTTCCTTAAATATCGGCTTTGCATTTCAACTCGCTATATACGTTTGTGTTTTTCCATACCAAGCGTCATGCACATCGACTCTCCCTCCAAAATAGTACGCGGGAACTTGGCCACGTGTCGACGTTGCATAATGAACTACGAGCTCACATAAGCTTTCTCTAGCGAAGCGAGAATAAGAGACCATATATTTTTCGCTTCTTTGTCACCGAATGATGCGCCAAAGTTTAGTGGGGATGAATTTTGTCCCGTTCACTGTCGTGTACCTTACTATAAGGCAATACGAAACACTCAAGGCAGCAAATCAATATTAATTTGATCATTGAAGTGGGTGTTACTGCAAGAATTTGTCTTAAAGTATTTCTACAGGCCACAGCTTGTATGGCTTCGTTTTAAGATCGCTTCCTGTTTTTTAACGACGCTACAACATTGTTTCATGGGCGAAGACAGTTCTTTTTGTCTGCCCACGGCCAATGTGAACGCAAATGGGGATGTGGAAGTCTCCTTTATTGCTGTTGCTTCGTTTCTGTATCTGAAGAGCCCGCATTGGGCGAGATGGAGTTCGTCCTTCCTCGCGACCGGGCTCTGCCTGCTCCTCTCATATACCCTTTTCCCCTGTTCCACACCATTCCCCACTCTTCTGTCTTTCCCTCCTCCAATAACCTTCGTAGTCACGTTTTCTTTTCTGTTTCCCTTTCCGATTCCTGTGGCTCCATTCTGCCATCCGCCAATACTTCTCTCCCTTCCTCTGCCTCCTCCCGATCCATTCCACCGCACTTGTTTCCTCCTTCGCCTCTGTCCTATGCCCCCTTCTTTTTACATCCTGTCATTCCCTCTCTCCCTCTATTACTCCATCCTATCCCAACCTCCCCTTTCTCCTTCTCCTGTCTCCTCCAAGACTCAACGACCTCATATTTCACTCCTGCAATCCCACTTGGCCAATTGAACATTCCCTTCCGACCCCTTCGTGTTCTCATCCTTCCAGCCCTAGTAGTAATGTGCAAACTCCTCTACTTTCTATCCTCTTCCCCTCTGTTTTACCTCGCTTCCTTTATACAACTTTCCCTTCTTTCCTTCGACCAATACACGCCTCTTCCTTTCCCGAGTAACTTGCCTACCAAATCCAAGTGGATGGAGAACCCACTAGTGACAAGGCGTACCATTACTTTCCTCACCAAATCGAGTGGCGGAAAGAGAGAATACACACAGACAGGCTAAAAAAAACTCTTCGCCAATGCCGGTATAAAGAAGCAGGACATAAAACCCAAAAAGCAATCCATCGAAGCCGAGGGAATGCCGTGGGTCTGCTGTGGAGTACAGCCAAAGAGTAGGTGGCGAATTGGCGATCACTTAACAGGGCCTCCTTGTCCAACTAGCTGCCTAAAATTAGGTTTAAACTCCAATGAGTGGTTGGCATGAGCTGGAAAGGGCGCCCAAGTTTACAGAGCTCCTTGACAATGGCGTTACTTCTTACCGTCTGGTTTGACCAATTTGGGATTCCTTCCGCGGCATTAGCTCAAAAAAGAAACAAACGAAAGGAAATTTTTATTGCCTCGGGAAACATTGTAGTCAACTTTCATTTTATGTCAAACCGCAAACAAGATAAATTGGAAAAACAAAATTTTGTCATGGACCCAAATTTCGATGTCCACTTTTTTTTGTCCAATAAGTGGCACTTCAAGTCCATCAAAGCATAAACTCACGCCAAAATTGCTTCAAAATTCTTTCAAAAAAATCCTCGTTTCTATGAATGATGTGCAATGTTAAGTTGGTTTGCACGACTTTTTCCAATTCAAGACAAACTTTTTACTCAGCGGCTTGTCTCTGCGTGGGGCTCCGTACCTGCAGTACCTCGTTACTTTGCCGCGGGGAACTTCCCGTATCTTCTGGCAATCACTGCACATGTTTTTCTCACTGTTGTATTTCCCACTTAGTCGCTTCCACTTATTTTACTGGTCAGGAAAGACAGCGAAACGCTACAGCTACAGATGAACTCCCGGGACATTAAAGAGATGTCGCTGTTGTATTGAAAACATCAATTAATATGAAAGTAAATAAATATATTTGCATAAAAGATTCCTCAGATTGTTTAGTAAATCAGCAGAGCCATTTAGAGAGGGTGGCCTGTTCCCTAGAAATAAGACCCCCAAAAACCCCTTGTGACATGGGACATGGATGTCCCATAGCATCAAGAAAGCTGCAGGCGTCTGAAATATGAGTACAAGCGTGTGAAAAATAAAGGAACGAATAACTGTAGCGAAATCTACATCTAGCGCGAAAGACTTCAGTTGTAGCGGGAAAGACTCAGCGAAGTTAATATGGGTAATAAGTAATTCAAATATTCAACCGGATCCTTTATTTACAACGTAAAACCAAGGTGCTGGATCAGGTTTTTAGCTGGTTCATCTAGCACAGTGCCCAGCAGCACGACCGCACTTTGCGAGCGATTTTCTTCTGAAGGAATTCAGTCCCTAGGCGCGAGATATTTGTGGGAATTTGGGGGACACGTTCTGCGCGAGCTTTTTTCACGAAATAGTTATCTAAGTGGCTTGGAATTCTAAAACTAACTGAAAATGTACGGAGGCTATACGATATATATTTTCTGTTTCTATTTATGGCAGCGCTGGCTTATGGCGGGGTACGCAGAAATACAGAAAAAAAAACGGTTATGGATGATTGGTCTGGAGCCTTAGGTCCTTTGTTTTGCTATTTGAAAGTTCGAATGCCCGGTAGCGCATACTTTCTTTTCAATTATATATATTTTTGGGCAATGCTTTCTATACAAAATTCACTATTTTTGCGCGGTAACGTTCATTGCTCTACGAGCGAGTTCGCCGAACGCGTGCAGACTGGCACTGGCGCGCTGGACAGTTCTCGTTGGCGTGGTGTTGCCGGAAGCGCCGACTGCTTACTGGCACAGTCCTGAATCCGCCAATACTTCGACTGGTGCGAGAACGCTTCTTATAATACAGGCTAGAGCAATGCAAGCTCCAACGGTCGGGGAAAATCGAATCGCATTTGAGCGTGTCCGGTGACGCGGAGGGCGTTCATCCACTGCGCACGCCTCGGCTAGTGGTTGCTACGATTCCAAGCAGTGCTGGTAGGCTTATATGACGCATTTCACAGCAGACAGCATGACCGAAGCGCGGCATGCCGATTATTAAGATATCAAGGTTGCCCAGACAATAATACCGTCTGATGCCGAGCATGTTGTTTCACAGCACCGAAGTCACAACTGGTTTGAAATTTAATCTTGGCCATCGTCCAATCATAGTAGTACCTGGTATGGACGTGACTGCTTTAGTTAGTGGAGTCATGCAGACCTCGTATGGTACTTTTTTTAGGCATTATAAAATAAATATCGCCTGATCTACCGGATAAACGATGAAAAGCGCGAGAAAGAGTGAGAAGGAAGCTCTTTATCAAAGAAGGAAATGCAGAGAGGTTTGCCAACATGCGTACGTTGATGTGCTACTCTCAAGAAAGGGGGATGGGGACAAGATAACTGATCGATTCATTGTAGGGCTTAACTGCGCCGACGCAATGCAGGCGATGAGGCGCGCCGTAGTGGATGGGTCCGGGTAAATTTTCACCACCTGTGGACCTTTAACGTGGCGCCGAAATCTCGTACACACGGATGTTTTCGCTTTTCGCCTCCATCAGAAAACGGCCGCGCGGCCGGGAATCCAACCCGCGTCCTTGCGCTCAGCAGCACAACGCCTTAACCACTGGGCAACCGCGGTGCGTTGAGGACAAGATAGACGAGTAGTAAAAAGCAGAGTAGTAGAGTAGTAGTAGTAGTAGTAGTAGTAGTAGTAGTAGTAGTAGTCATATTTAGGGACATGGGATGTAGCGAAAACTGTCCGCATAAGGGGGCTATAAAGTATTAGCGACGCCAACGTCATCAACATAGCCAAATAACGAATCCAGGACGTTTTGCTGAGATGATGGAGAATGCCATGGCCGAACTATCAGGTTCAGTGTAATTGGTCCAGGGTGAAGACATGTCTTCTTCTGCTGTAACCGGCTCCTTGCGTCAGGGAAGGCGGAGCACTCTAGGAGGACATGCTCGACAGTTCCGGGGGCGCCACAGCTGTCGCAATATGGGCTTGGAATTTGGCCTACGCGGTGTAAGCAGGAATTAGTGAACGCCGCATTGTAGTCCCAGTCTATGACATAATGTTTCCCGTCGGCGAGATTGTCGTTCGGGCAGCCTGTTTAATCTGTGAGTAAATTTAGTATTGAAAATCATTATGATGTTCCGGAAGGGACCATAAGTGATCTCGTTCGGCTAAATCTAGTGCCCTTGTAATAGTTGTGGCATCATTGTTTGTAAAGAAAATCTTTTTTTGTTTCTCATTTCTAGGCGCCTGTGTGCAACCTCATGTGCTCTCTGATTTCCAAGTACACCACAGTGTCCAGGGAGCCACTGAAGGCTTACGCGATGGCCAGCAGCGTACGCGAGATGGTGAAGGTATTTTACTTCGCGAAGGATGTGGTCGTGCATGCTTAAGGACGTAGAACGTCGCAGGCTTTGAAGGGCTCTTTCAAATCTGTGAAAATGGTCCATTGTGTCGGTGCCTGACTGAAGTGTGCACCAGATAGCTTGTTTGATTACATAAAGCTCAGCTAGTTTGGATGAAGCCATTCGTTCAAACCGGCATGGGGATGATTTGTTAGCAGACGGAATAAAAACTCCCGAAGAACTGCGCTGAGATGTTGACGATTCATCTGTAAAAACATGGGTCGTTGCTGAGTAAAACTTGTAAATATAGGCAGGTGTAACCTGAAGTAGGACATTTTGCGGTATGTGTTCTTTTTTTAATAATTCCAGGTATGCAATGTTTCATGGTAACAGGTTATAACGTCCATGGCGGAAAACCCACTGGCATAGTCTGCGGCGCTTGATTTCGAGCGGAAGCATGAATTGCCTTTATTGCTTGTCGAAAGCTGGAAGCGCCATGATCAACACTACGAGACAGGAAATCGGTTGCGGCATGCAGCCTGTGTCTCAAATATTTCTGAAGTATCTCTCCAAGCTGGAACACACACATGGGCCGGCAGACAGCGTTTGCAACAAACGCGCAACTTGGCGAGCCTCGAGGAAGGCCAAGGCACTTCCCCAGAAAGTTGTTCCTTGGAGCTTGCTGTTTTCTGCTAGTCGGGGACAGTTGCTGCAGTACGTAAAGGCTGTACCGGAAGACACCATAATCATACGCGTTGCACAGGAGAAACCGCAAAGGGACAGTCACTGCCCCAGCGAGTGCCACAACGATATCCAATAATTTAAGACCCTGCTGAAATTCGCGTGCGCAATCATTTTACCTCTGGGGACCAGGAGAGGTTTCTGTCCATTACAATGCCAATTTATCTTTGGTTTCGTACGTGATGCAAAAGCCGGTCACTGAGGGTTAGAGGACAGCGGTCCATATTCCTGCGGGTGAACGTCATTGCGACACTTTTCAGAGGAAAGATTGAGTCCTCTCGGCTATAGCATGCCGCTATTCTCGCAAGAGCCTCCTGCAGCGTCTGCCTTGTTATTCGACGCAATCCTCGATGCACTTCAGAGTGTGAAGTGCATCGAAATGAAGTGCAGACTGTTTGTGACTTTGACGCCCCGGGGATAGCAAGTTTAAGGTGAATAAGTGCAAGATTAAACAGCAGTGGGCTTAAGACTGCTTCTTGAGGGACGCCTCTATTTTCAACGTAGCATAGTGTTGGGCCTTCTTCTGTGCACATGAAAAGTTTCCGTCCTTCTAGATAGATCGTAAGCCAAACATATAATCTCCCTCCTAAGCCAAGTGCTAAAAACAGATGCTAGGATTCGATCGTGGTAATCGGAGTCAAACGCTGACTTGATGTCTACCAGCACTGCAGTTGGGATGTGGCCAGAATTCAGTCCTTCAAAAAATGATGCGAGTGCACTTCTGCTGTCAATGACCGATCCATTCTGTCGAAAGCCGTTTATTTCAGGTGGGTAAGATTTTATGGCTTCGACATACGGCTTCATCCTTTTGGAGGTCATTTTTCGATTACGTTTCCTATGCAACTGAGTAAGGTGATCGGTCGAAAAGAAATCATGGCGTGTCGGTGGCTTTCCAGGCTTCAGAATGGAAATAATCTTCGCTAGCTTCCATCCACGAGGAACGATTCCATGCAGCCACGCGACCTTATAATACTCCAAGGGACGCAAGCGGGAGTGGTGTGATAAATGCGAAATAGCCTAATACGTAATTTCATCGTAACCAAGAGAAGAGCGTTTATTGACATCGGAAATGGCGGCATTAACTTCTTGTATCGAGAACGGGTGGTATAACGCAGGCACAGCAGCGGGAGTTGGTATGAAATACTTTTAGTGTGGGTGCGGCCTTGCCGATTTGGTGGCGGACAGCAGCTTGCAATGTTCTTCCGCAGCTTCTCTCTGAGAAATATTCCCATGCAACGACATTGTGCTGAATGGGCGTAGTGTAGAGATGTTGTTACGGATATCCTTTACTACACTCCAGATGTGCGATAAAGGCTTGCGAACATCCAATTTCGCGCTGAACTACTGCCGTCACAGCCTGATTACTTGTCTAAATGGCGCCTCGCATGCCTCTGCGGCCTGGTGCGTGTGCATGTATTCTCAAGTTTTGGTACGTCAAGCCTTGCGCTCTGCACGCCTGCGATTGGCTTGTAGTCTGTCATACTCCTCATCACTTCTGATATTTGGAGGCGTTTTTATGACACGCGATGATTCCCGCAGGCAGCGAAAAATGATAAGAATTAGGCCGTCCTCGGTAGATGATGGTGTAATCCTATGACCTACGCTTTTCCCATAGGCCTCCCAGTTAGTGAACGTAACCTTCGTTCCTTCTCGGAGCGCATATTTGTCAAGGTAAAAAAGCAAAACTGGGTAGTGGTCACTTCCCCTTGTCTTCTGGATGTGCAGACGAAAATTTTGTAGCCAAGCTGCTGACTTTCACATTTTTCATATAAGTGATGGTGCCGTCGTTAAGAGGCTGAATAAAATACTTGATCAGAAGCTCGGCTAGCCACGTTCCCCAGATCTCATGGTGCGCATTAAAGCCACCACAAAAATATGTAAGGCGGGGATGTGCCAGTAATTGTATTTCCTAGCCGCGAGACTTCTAAGCGGTTACTTGACTTTATGTAAGCAGCAATTAAAGGTAAGCATTGGGTGCCAATTCTCGTTTTCGCGCAGACGTGTTCTTCTGATTCATGAGCAGGCACGGCAACGCTTGTGACTGGCACATCATTACGGACAGCAATAAAACGTCGTCTTGGGCCGCTTAAGCCCTGCGAATCAAGCAAATGATAAGATCTTTAACTTCAAATGCTTTTCAAATCGAGATTCAGAAGTGAAATTAAACAGAAATTCATATGTCCGCACAAGCTGGCAAAAATCAGCTAGTTTCGAGCATAGGCCACGTGAATTTCATTGAAAAACTTGATTGATTGTGTGGTTTAACGCGCCGACACAACGCTGGTGATGAGGCGCGCCGTAGTGGAGGGCTCCGGATTAATTTTGGCCACCTGGGGATCTTTAACGTGCGCCGAAATCTCGTACGCACGGGCGTTTTTGCTTTTCGCCTCCATCAGAAAAGCGGCCGCCACGTCATTGAAAAACTGTACCACTCTTGAGACTTGCGTTAATAAACGGTTTCAGGCAGTGGGTCTCCGATGCCATCAACTTTGTCGTGCTCCGGAACGATTCCGTGAAGCTGATGATGTGGAGGCCACAAAAGGTTGCGAAGACAAGACGGCGTCGACCTCAGGGATATGGCCATAGGAGAGGTTGGCGCGCAGCAGTGCCCTGATTGCAGCAAAGAGCATGGGGAACATAATGCCAGTAATTTCAGGCTGCCCAGCCTGAGCTGCCATTTTTCCATGTTCCATGCGGGGCCGTCGATTTGAGAGGAAATCTGCATCCAGTGAGCGGACATCATGCGCGGCATGATTATTTTGGGCTGTTGGGTGATGCCGTGTGGCTTGCGTGTAGGATTTGCTTGAGAGATCTTCGCCCTGAAGCGGGGGGTCATTTGAAGGCACAATCACGGGTAAAAACACAACTTCTGGGTTTGATGGTGGCTCACGTCGGGAAGGAGCTTTCCCTTGCATTTGCTCGACAGTGCGTGCGAGGGTACCTGCCTTTTTGTCGGGCAAGCTCCATACGACCCGGTATGCGGGCCTCCACAGTATGCGCACCAGGGTAGGTTGCGCGAGGTAGAGTCCTTGTGGCGGTGGTCCCCAGAGCATATTTTGTAGCGAAGTTGTCTCCTGCAGTTCATGCTGATGTGGCCGTATTTCTGGTACTGAAGCGGGAGGTTCCCGTTTGAACCTATTTCCATTTCTACCTTCCCGCTTGTTCCCTCCCACTTCAACCCGGCGCAAAAAGACCTTCCCTTTTCGCCCTTTCCCATTTAAACCTTCTCGTTGTTTCCCCGCCGCTTCAACCCGGTACAAAACGCCCTTTCCGTTTCGTATTTTCGCATTTAGTCCCTTCCAGGAATAACGAACCCAGTTTCGACTCAGGTGGCTCGGGCCGAGGCGTGCGATTTTTGAAATTAAACTTGCGTCCGACGGTATTTTTAACCTCAGGTTTGGAGTTACGTCCGACGCAACCGAAAGTAAAAAAAATACTTGCGTCCGCCGTAACCTAAAAATTAAATTGAAGTTACGTCAAAAGCATTTCACAGTACGAAAAACGCTACGGCTGGCGGAGCCAAAGTTGCAGACGTCCTATTAACCTGCAAACTTTTTGCAATTAACCGTTTTGTGATACGCGGAGCCAATTAAAAAAACAACATGTAGGTTGCTGCGTTGCTTCCGACCCGATACAGCGTTGGTGAATTACAGCTGAAACCACACCCTCCCGTCTGCTTCTGGGTTGAACGAGCGGTCTGGAACGTGTTTTTGGCATGCGTACTCCGCGGCAGCGGTGATGGTTCCAGTCCCTACGATTGCATATACGAATGCACAAAGAAAGTACGAGAATTAACAACAAAAAGGCTTTCCGCGGTCACAGTGCCAGTTTGTAGCGTCCGTAGCTCTTGCCGACAATGAAGTTGGGGGTTTTAACTAATGCAACTATTTATTTATTGGAGGTAGTACAGGGCTACTGTTTTATTTTTACGCAGGAAGCAGATCTTGCGAAATATAATTACCAAATCTAGCTACCTACAGAAAAAAACGTATTTTATAAAAGCGGTAACTAATATGGGCCAAACCAGTGGTATAATCCATTTTAATGTGTGGCTAACGGTCACTTTGTATGCAAATGTCTGTAAAAGAATGGTCATTGAAGTCCAAAGCTCAAATTTTTGCTTGGAGGAAATAGCTCGCACACGTTTTCCGTCCAGGCGTTAAGAGCCCCAGAAGCTGTGGTCTCCTGCGTATACTTCTTACGGATAATACATAGGCTGGCACGCAGTACGTGAAAACCCAAAAGAAAGCATTTATGTAGATATCCGTCTATAATAGACAGTTTTAGCATATCGTTACCGTGTTTGCGTCGCCGTTTACCGTGTTACCGGGGGCCGGAGTTTCCGTTTGCTGCTGAAAACGGTAGGACACGTTTCAGCACACCATTTGCGGTTCGCGTATTTCAGCTGTCGGGGCGCAAGTAGCGAAATCTGATAAATTAGTCTCAAAGCAAATAACGCATAATTTTGTTGCTGATGTGTGTTTGCTTTCGCTTAAAGTAGGTTGAACATTTCACTTTCCGAGTGAAGTGTTCACAATAACTGTAGTGGTTTGAGAATACTGTAGCCATCAGCTGTAGAGCTGTAAAAGAAATCGTGTCTGTGGGGCCAGCTACCGAGTAGAGTTAGAGTAAAGGTAAAATATAATTTGCCCCCGCGCTAAATATTAAGGCAAGAAATGAGTAAAATATGTTGTAATTACCGAGTAACTTACACTACCTTGCTAGCACTTAAAAGCGCACTGTGAGCACAATTTTGCAGGCCTAAAAGCGGCACTGCGAGCTCAAACTTGTCTGAAATATTTGAGGCGGGTGTTGTGGGAGCGGGTTGAAACGTAAAGGGTGTTTTAGGAACGGATTTAAACAGAACGCGGTCAAACCGGAAGGGCGTTTTGGGAACGGGCGCACACGGGACGGGCAAAACGGAAAGGGCGTTTTGGGAATGGGCTCAAGCGGGGCGGGTTCAAACGGGAATGGGTTGTTTCGGGCTACACCCTACTGAAGCACGGTGTTGCGGATCAAGTGTACTCCTCTACGGGGAAGCTGTTGAAGCCAAGAAACACCCTAGCTGGCATAGGAAAATCTGGCCTGAACTCCAAGATGACCGAGTGTCGGCGGCAATCAGCAATGCTGATTTTATTCTCGTGCGTAGGTGACTTGCCGACGGGTACAGGTCACACCTCGTTCTCTAAAGTAGTTTTCTAGTGCCTCATAAGTGCACTCAATGGGCCACCTAGGATTTTCCCGTACATTGCCATCAACGATTGTGGCACGTGCTCTTCGACTGGCATACCAGCAAGAGTGGACACGCAGAAGTCGGCTCGCGGCCGTTAGGCACGACAGGATCATAATTGGTCTGCCATCCTTGGTTAGGCGATGTGTTAAAACTTTTTCTTGCGCCGTCGCCATGACGTTTGGCGCCTTTACGCTGCTGTTGTTCACTTTCCACAAGCTATTACCTTCAGCTGGTTCAAAGACAACGGAAATTCCCTAGGCTCGCTTTTTCTTGCAAGTGACAAGAGTGAAGTCGCCATGGTTTTCTTCCATTTCAGTAGCGCCAAAGGAAACGTTCTGATCTGCGGTCTTTCGGTCAGTAGGACGCATCTTAGGAGCTGACGGGCTTTTCAGGTTATCATCGATCGTAGATTCATGTGAAACTGCTGGAGTATCTTAGTGGAATCCACTTGGAGCTGCCAGGCCCTGGTTGGTTCCATCCATTACGGCAGCATGAAGCGCAGGCGTTGACGGCACATTGCTGAGCTGCAGGGTACGCACGCAGATTCGCTGAAGCCGTTTGACAGGGGACGTCCGCCCTTGTGAAGCCGCTAGGTGCTTGTAAAAAGGCAGCGCGAAGGATTTTATTCACAGCAAAGACGTACATGTACAAAAAGCAGAAAAGGTCCGGTGTGTTAATAAGGAGCCACCGAACGCAATGCAAACAAAAAACATAGCTTGTCAAACTCGCTTGAATGTCCCTTTAAAGAGTACATTTAAACAGGCGAGCCATCATTCCTGTACAATCTTGCACCAAAAGGGCGCTTATTTGTTTTCGAAATACTATTTTGCCTTACTATTCGAACCGGCTCTCTTTACCATTTTGGAACCTAGGGTGCTTCCACTGTACTGGCTCGTCGTGCTGGAAGCCAACATTTGGCTCTTCGCGTTCTATGAAGTGTCTTCCCGATTAGACTGTAATGTAAGAAAGAAAAGCACACATAACTTTTATTGACGCCTTTTCTAGCAAACCTGAAAAGTTGGAATGTCAATGCAAACAGGAAGTTTGGTCGACAACATAGCGCAGTCATTGAGAAACCCGTTTCGTCCTTTCAACAGAAAATGGCGGGAGGGGTCGTTTCACCACACCTATAGCTTGGCAAATTCAATTTCTATAATAATGGCTTTGTAACTGAAAGTTTTCTGCAGGCTTTGTAAGCGCGCAATTTTGTAAGGTGTCAAGCAAATCACCCTGTTTCCCACGTACCTTAAAGGTTCGGAAAGCAACCCAAATAATCAACAGCGCAGCCACGACAAAATTTTATTTCGCAATACTGTATGCTAGCCGTCCAAGAAGGACGGTTTTCCAACACTAGCTGCGCTGTAGCCACGCTGCACAAATTCAACTGGACGAGAGCTGCTGCCTCCACTGGGTGCGTTCACAATTCAATCTGCAACTTGGATTATGTTGAAACCCTTTATAACTGCCACGAATTGTTATTCATCACACTTGCATTCAATCTCGCTACAATTTTACTTAAGTATGACCTCACTAGAGACGACTTCTGTTTGGGTATTCGAATTTTTTTCATATTTTCATCATATCTGTATGACATCTTTTGCTTTGATCGGCAGACTACGGAATGGATATACATTGAGAATGTTTTCTTCAGGTCAGCAATTATCTAACTCTCCTCTATTTGCGTGAATAGTCCGAAGAACAAATGGCAGCCGCACTGTGAATAAAGAGGACACATCTGAGCCCTTGTGGTTAACAGGGTGAGGAGAAGTAAACTGAGGGTGGCGACCGCTGTGCGTCGTCTTCCTGTGACTCCATGCAACGAATAAGGTCAATGCCACAGGGGGGTCAATGTAAACGAGCCATGATCCATAGGGAAGGAAATAATATAGTTCATGTCACTAATGCAGCAAAAACAGTGGTTACACATGAAAGTACGAAAATTTGGGTAACCAATTGCAATCATGGAAAGTCTAATAATTGGAGGAGCATGTACGAGATTACAAAGCTTTTATATACCAGAAATTTGTGGTAAACGTACTAATTCTGCCGATTTGTAAGTAATCAATAATCTGACTTTAATACATCGATATGCCGCAATGCCTACTGAAATACTTAATCCGCACTACCGAAATGCCAAAGCCGGGCCAAATTATAAGCATTGACGGAAGAGAAGAACGTTCGTTGCCCTAAAAGATCAAAAATCGCGTAATCGTCCATCCATGATGGGTGAGCTGACAGCCCTTCCCATCATCGGGACGATGAACGGGCGGAGGGAGTGGTCGACCACTCCAGCAGTGCCGAATCTGGCAACAACGACGACTCGTCATCAGTGCGGATGCTCGAGGGAAGCGACGAGCGTCCAACGGGACTTGCGCGGCCACAAATTCGCCTCGACGAGGGAGCGCGAAGCTGCTTTGTGCGAGGCTTAGGCTGAGGAGGCACGAGTTCGCCTATGGCGGGACTTGAGCACCGGCGCTTGGCGAGAGGCCCAAGGCTGACTGGAAGCATGCGCCGGGGCGGAGGCTGCGGGGGCCGAAGGAGCACGCTGTTGCGGCCCTCGTCGCCGCTCGGTCTGCACAGACGCGCAGCAAGCGTTAGAAGTATGTTGACCACCACGGCCGGAGGGCCATGGGGGTGCGGTTAGCATTACAAGTGAGCCCAATGCACCACATCCAAAAATATCTAAATGGAGAAATTTGAATTCGAAAAGCGCAATGCCAACGTGCAGTCAATTGCTTTAGAGAACAAATAATTTGTGTTTAACACACACTTCGAAGTCTCACAAAGCGACGTTCACAGCTTCCAAGTGACCACGCCACACAAATGACTTAGGGCGAGCTTGCCTGAGTTTGCACAACGTCGTTAATAGCGCTAGAGCAATCAATGAGAATTTGAAACATCCCGGTCTGAACAGCTGTTTTTTTTACAGAATTGCTCCTCAGAAACCAAGCCAACATTTCACACGTTCCCGTAAGCGATGGCATTATGTTATTCTTTGTATTCTTTTTGTAAATTGCAACAGATATTTCAGTAATTACTGCTTGCAGAGGTGTTTATTTTATTGCCCAGTTTATTATTACCACACCAAAATGTCGCACTAAACTTTTCTCACTCCAGCTTCATAATTTGGAGCATAAATGTTTAGCTCGCTACAGAAGCGACTTTCAATGGGGAAATTAAAGTTCTTTTTCGAAACCACATAAGGATATCAAGGATCTTTTTAACACCAAACTCTTCACATAAATATCACATGCGAATTGCGATAAAGCTTCCACTTACTTAATTCAAAGAAACACTGAAGCAACTATGGCCATGCGCTCAATCGGAATACCCCATCTCATACTCACGGTGGGGAACCGCTTCATATAGGGACGAAGTACTATCCACCGAATTGCCTCATCTGAAAAGGTTTCATGAAGTCATGCGTTCTTTCTGAATTCAGTCATTCGAGCGATCCGAATAGCGTCTGCAGATGGCTATACTGTGTTAGACATCCAGAAGCCCACAGCAATGATTTAATTACAGTTCCTACTACAGTTCAGAAGTTCCTGTACTGTCAGGAAGCTGCAAGACAAAAGATCTGGCTCCAACACAATCTGTGAAGGTGGTTGCAATGCGAAGCTATGAAAGGCACCCACAACGATTACCCATACGACGTCACTTGAATTTACACACGTGGCTTACAAAGAACATGGGACTCCCGGGGGCGGCGTCTGCTTAACCGAGTGACGGAACGCCGCAGTGACGGCAGAAAAAAAAGAGCCGGCGAAGTGTGGGAAGGAAAGCGGCTCGCGCAGATATGACGTAATCTCTCTCACTGTCTCCCCTCACTTTTGTGTTATGCATGCGTCATCGTCAAGTAGGACTCTCCACTTTCCTGGACTATTTTAAGGTCGCGCTAACCCAAACCACATAAACAGCGTTATCATACGTCACGCTGTTTCCGATTCTTAGGAGGGCTTTGAATTCGTGCACGTGATATAACCGCCCCCGTGCTCGTTGAGTACGTCGTCTGTCTCCCGTCTCTTCGTGTGGGCGTAGCTTAGTCGGTAAGACGATGGGCTGTCGCTCCGTTTTTCTATTCGGGTCCCGCTTCGATCTTTCGTGGGGCCTGTAGTATGCCAATAGTAGCCTGGCAGTATTCTGATGACGCGCACACGAAAGTTTGGTTGGCTGGCTAGAGGTATACTTCTTGGCAGGAAGAAGAAAACACCACTATAACTCCGTCACGTGAAACGATCTCCCCTACCGTGGGGATTGCTCGCACGCCGTTATAGTAATTACCAATCTGTCAACTACCTGTGCTTCTTTATATACTGTGGTAACTGCTTGGACTTTAATAAAGCCTCCCTGAAAGCTCGAATTCGTTTTGTTTTTCTACGACGGTTCAGCGAAATTCATCATTTTACCCACAGTAACTCTTTTACGGGTCGGATCATATGCAATGTCAACATGCGTGACAACTCCTTTCTTCCCAACTTAGCTTGTTAGCTACCTTTTCTCTTTCTGCTGTTATGAATATCTGTCTCCCAAACAATCTACGGAGTTTCTTTTAAGGTTAGCTGGCAGCCAACCTAAGTGCACTGTGTCTGTAAGCCACAAATCCCAATATTACAGGAAGCGTGCCACAGACTCTTCGTCTGAACATCGTACGGTGTCGTCAGGAATCACACTTAGGTTCTTAAAAAATTATCTGTTTTCTTGGGTTTGGGTGATGTTGCGAGAACTCACGATTGGCTCCTCGCTGATGGCGGACTCCTCACTAGGCTCGTGCTCTGATGCTGCACGTGCACCATGTCCTGTAGCCGGAGAGGCGCCAAGCTTTCGTCGGATCCGGCCATCCCGGTGGTGCGGTGAGACCCGAACATCTCAGAGGCGGCCGTGTGGGGGCGCCGCGGCGGCTCCAGTTGCTGAACGATCTGCTCGCAGATGTAGCGAGTCTCGTCCAGAAGCGTCGATCGACGACCCAGCATTGACGACCGCTCGCGCAGGTAGTGCTCGTTGCCTGCTATCAGCACCTAAAGCAAATCCATGTCAGCTGATTGAGTCTCCTCTTAAGAGAAATGTTTGGCCCGAAAGGCCTCTCCTCACAAGAAGCACCACTTCCCCAGAAATGAGTTGGACTGCCCTAAAAAGTGCTTGAAAATTTATGAGGTTTTCTAATCCTGATTTTTGCGCTCAAATAAATTTTAAGAGTGTAACAAAACGCAGCTCGTGTTTTCTTTTCGTGGTTCTTGTGTACAGTGGATATTTAATACAGACTCCTGGTGTTGACTGCGAAATGCCATTGCTGGTAGATATTGACAGTGGAAGCAATCCCACAATAAAAATAGAAGCACACTGCAATCGAGAGATGCTTATGGCAGTTTTGCGTCGGCAATCGGTAGTTCATATCGGGCGGGATGGCAGCCTTGTGCAGTGAAATAAAGGTACGGCTTGAAAGGGCTCCAAAGGGTAGTGAAATGAAATGGCAGAAGTGCTTTTACGTATTTCTGAGGGGTAAGGGTTCATTCATAAAGCCCAGTTTATACAAAACATAAAATGTAATAAACGTGTGTTTTTTCATAGCCTTCGGACGAAGTTAAGGTACAATGTTTACTTTAGGCATTCACACCTGCTAATCAAACACGCACTAAATTTTCGATTATATCTGTTATACGATTATCGAAAATGCCAGCATTCACTATGCCCAACCGACACGTTTTCCTTGGCACTACACAGGCCCAAAAATGGCTCAACCGTTCAGAACGCACAAAACCACATATAGCAGACGGGGTCATAGTTTTAAGGCGACGCATGTGTGTCCTATGCCGTTGTAAGCCGGAACGCTCTGCAGGGAAGCAAACTTTATCTGACGATGATGATGAAGGGCCGTGTGTGAAGTGAAAGAAAAGAGCGCTCATTGTGGCGGAAATTGATCATCGGTCCATCGAGTTATGAAGCCAGCGTCTCTCCGATTGCTTCATTTGGACATGGTCGAAGGGAACGCCAAGCAGCAGATACTGGTTCCCACCATACACCCCAAACCCAAACGCGAGGCCCACGGAGTGCACACACGAGAGTTGCTAAGGTTATTCCAGAATATTTGTACGTTCCTCCGGAATAGCACGTAATCGCAGTCTGAGATTGTCCGAAAGAATCCATCACGAGAAAGCTTCCCGTTCAACTATAGTCGTCGTTAGTCGGAAATGTGCATAGTTTTGTTTGTTAAGAAACAAATGGACACTTCAATTGGCAATACAAGAATGCCAAAAACTTTGAAACTTTGAGAAAGGCGTCGATAATATTTTATCCCTAATGTTACTCCAAATTGTTCAAGTAGTCATTTGACTGTCTGACTATCATCACGCAGCCATCTTACAGGTGAAGTGACTGATACCTCCCTACTTATAGGGGAAGCCCGCTGGGGCACGCGATTTTGGTGTTTCCTGTCGTCGTCGCCGTAGTCCTGGTAACAAAAGGCGGGGACACGCAATTTCTGACGCCTCGCGCTAAACGTAACGCTGTACTAAAAGAACACACCGGCACACTCGTTTACCAACGCCTCGTGCTAGAACGCTTCATGGTTCAAGCAAAGTTGCATAGCTCTACCTCGCACAGGTTTCACCTCCAAAGCGCCAAGAATACACTTGTACACTGCATGCTTCGCCCCTCCAACGGTTTCACGTTACTGGAGATGGCCCAGGGTTTTTTTTAATTGTCCGCCGCCCATTCCCCCTTCCCTAATCACCAGCGATCATCATACAGTTATCCTCTCAGCTGTTAAAATGTCTTCGGGGGCGCCGCCAGCAAAACACCTGTTTTTGGAATATCGAGCCTTCAACCCATGGTACTATGCACTACAAGAACGCAAAATGAACTTTACATTTTTTCCCAACAAAACAGTGAGACCGAAGGGCTCCCCTCCGCAATCGCATTCTTCCAAAATCATTGGGCAATACAGAGTGAGCAGGATATCCAGAGGCGCTGTTATGAAAGTTTTGTCAAGCACCTGCTGCGATTTTTAGAATGGGTGGCTTCATGCCAGTGCTCATGTATTCCCAAAACGTATCGCCTATCTCACAATGCATCTGCGAAGCTCTTAAACTTCGACGACATCTTCATGTTCTGTGCACACAACTTTTGCTATTTAAACTTAAGTATAATTTAATTAATTTTTATTTATTGTTATTTTATTTATTTATTATTTATTCATTTACATTTATTTATTTATTTATTTATTTATTTATTTATTTATTTATTTATTTATTTATTTATTTAAAGTATAGCTTTCTTGCTCTACCAGCCAACGATTCTTACGTGGCGTGCGGGACAACAAACTCCCGACGCGGCAAGGGAGGAGGCGGAAGGGGCGAGGGTTTCATTCACGGAGCCCACTGTAGATAGCGCGGCTAATTGACCCAGCATTCGCCGTGCGGAAGTGTTCGCACGGCGCCACCGGCATCTGCGCTACGGCTTTGTCGTCTGCTTTAGCGACGGTGGTTTTGGGCCTCTTTGGGCGCTGCTTCGCATCCATTGCGCGATGTCTTCACACGGCTTGATTAACTTGTTCGAAAGCACCCCCAGGGTAACCCGCACCCGACGGAACTAAGTGGTCGTACGGCAAACATACCTTAAGGATTGGTTTGCAGGATGGGAAAACAAAATGTACAGACCACATATACACATCTGGCAGATAGAGAAAGGCTACCTTTAGTGCACTGCTTGCCACGAATGGAACTCCGTTTTCTAAATTGGTGAATACCAATTCGGTTGTGTTTAAAGAGGTAGTACAAAAGCTGAAAGTAGCAACTGATCTTCATAAGTAGCGATTATAAACATTCCCTCAGCTTTCTCGCAATTCTCCAACTTACTAAACTAACTAGTTTAATTCGCTATAAATAAGGATCACTAATCTCACGTGCCAAATTGTTTCGGTGTCTGAGCTGTATCGCGCTGTGGTGTAGCCCCAAGCTAGCGCATCACGATGGCTTGGTTCCGCTGTCTCACCCTTCGAAAGGCGCTTCTCTCCGTTTTTCTTTCTCCCGACTCACGTCAGGGTCAGAAAGTCTACGATGCCTCCGCAACGCACCCAGGATAGGAAGAATTCACACTCTTAGTACGGGTTTGGGGCAAGAAGAAAAGAACAGAGCTGGTTATGTGATTTCGGCTTGTTTCGAAATTGCCATGAAAGGTTTCGGCCTGTAGTTATACACTTTCCAAACGGCCTAGTAGCTGCTTATACCAAAGTATTACGGGTTCGGTGCAGGTTCGGTCCAAAGCGCAGTAGAGTTCAGAAAAGTGCACGACCCTTTTAATTTTAAAAGCACAATTTGACCTTCTTGTCCCAAAGCTCCCGTTTTAACGCATAGTGCATTTATTACCCTACATCTATTCATCGCTATGTTTCACATATGAGTGATATATTCTCGCTAGCGAAAAACTCTAAATACATCTGAGGCTTTCTGGGTGGTTCTGGATGCTAAAGCGCCTAAACATTTTGTTTCTCTTGACGTTGTCGAAGGGCTTTGCTGTATTGCCGCTGGAGAAGAATTGTTTTACTATCCGTCTTAACGTTTTCGAATGATTTCGATCAGTCTCCTGCGCGTTGCGAGGCTGGTCATTCATGCTGCCGAGTAATGGGAGTGTTGAAAACTACAGTGAATCTGATGCCAGTTCTTCCCTTTCCTCCATCTCATGTATAGCGCCGGGAATGACGATCTCTGACTCTGCGAAGTTTGTGGAACGTCTCGTGAAGAAGCCGTTCGTCTGACGGCAGTACATGCACTGCGCTCAGAAAGCTTCTCGACAGCATCGTAGAAAAATTACTTGATTGGTTCAATGACGTTGGGCCTAATTCTGTTTTACCACCGGAACGGAAGGAGTTTTGGGTGATACCAATTCTTACGCCTGGCAAGCAACCAGACAAGTTGGACAACCTGCGCGCCATCTCACTCACTTAAAATGTCTTTCCAATTATGGAGCGCATTGCTCTTAACAGAATTCAACGGCGCCTGGAGACTACAAACCAGCTTGGGAACACGGAAACTCCGTTTTGCCCTGGCCTCTGCGCACAAGACAGCGTGCTTCCCTCCCCTCAACGTCGGAATAAGCTCGGGCGTCGGTTGCCCCAATATTATCGTACCAATTAATGTAAAGAAAGCTTTTGATTTCGTTCCTCAAATTTTTCGTTGAATTAGCCCGACGTCGAGGCTTATCACGAAAGACGGTTCAGTTCATACACTCTTTCTTGAAAGAGCGAATCGTCCGCGTCAAGGTGGGCCGGGTCATTGGAGAGAAAACAGAAGACCGACTGGGTGTACCTCAAATATCAGCGCTGTCTCCAATACTTTTAATTTTTTGTCATTGCGGACCTTCCACCAACGCTGGACCATATTTGAGGCATATATTACACCATATACGCAGAGGACATCACGATATGGTCAATGGATGGCTCACTGAGCGAACAAGAAAAAGTTATGAAGTAAGGACTGGACACAATCACTGAAATTGTGCAGTCAGTGGTTATCCCACCTTCTCCAGAAAAGAGAGTCTTCGTAGCGGTGGCCAATAGCCGCCTTCGCAAGTAGCATGAGAAGGGCAACGGCAACCTTTGGATGACCGTAGCGAGACTGCAGGCGAAAGAAATTGTTCTTGTTTTCGACCTCCCTGTTGAAAGATGGCGTATGCGAACATGGAGGTCGCAACTTCTATGCACGTGGAAGGGCTCAACCAACCTATTTAAACGCGTCACGTCTAAATAGTAGGGAACTGACCACAGCTCTCTGCATACACTTGTTAATAGTCTATTGGTTTCCAGAGCAATGTACCGGATCAACTATTCTTACCTCACAAAGAAAAACTGGACGAACACTGAAATTCGGCGTCGGTAAAGGGTTGCCACAATTTAGAGCCATATACGCGGTCTATACGCATAAGTGCAAGCCAATAAACGTGGCGACATGGCCGAAGACAGATGGATTGGACAATTTCAGCACCTAGACAGCACCAATGAGGGCAGGAAACCTCTTCTCAGAGCAAGCGCTTGGAGCTTCTCGGATGAACTGCCGGTTGTGCCTTGGGATGACCTTTTGGGAAGACACGGCCTTTACGCTTAGTACGGCGCAATATTTATTTGGGTGGGGTACCTGTACAAACCTCTCAACTGCCACAAATGTGGTACCGGGGCCCCTGTGCAGTGCACGGCATCTCCTCCGAAGACAACCTCTCATGAAATATGGAAATATTCTGGCACACTATCGTCAAGACAAAAGAATATTCCCGGCTCCACGTCCCAAGTTACCCAAACAGGAAGCCACCGGCCTCTGAAGAATACAAATTCCTGTCCTCATCGCACCCTTGTTCCTTCGAAGAATACAAACTCCTGTCCTCATCGCACCCTTATTTATGGCATCTACCCCACCCTATACCAGACCACCTATAATTTTTGTTCCTTATCCGGCGATCTATACCATTATGTAAGGCGGTGCAAAGCAACCCCAGGCATACCACCCAACCCGTAATCCCTCTTAGGAACACTAGGTGGCCTGCCTGAAAAGTCCTGACATTTCGACCCAGCGCATACTTTTGAAGGGTGCCTTGACAGCCAGCCAAAGCCAGGACATCCCCAACTGGGGACGCACCGGGCGGGTGCCCTAACAGCAGCAGCGGCGTTTGTGAAATAAACATTTATTTCTCCTAGACCTGTGGGAATATTAGACACTGAAGGTTTGTAGACAACGCTGGCTAAACGCACTTGACCCGCTATGACTGGCATAATAGGAACTTTGGGTCAATCCACTCGAGCCCAGTTCACAGGAAACACCTGCTTGACACTCTCCGATTTTCACCATTATAGGTCGAATTGAGGACTGCTCCCACTGGTCTGTTCCTCTTATGCCCCGCCTTACTTCCCATCCTATTCCCGACCCTTGACGGAGGCCTCGGGTCATATCAGAGAGACTTCGCTCTCTATTTTGTTTACAATAAACCTGTGTTCATTGAGTCATTCATTCTGGAGTCCAGGGTTTGACGCAAACCCGTCTTCTCGGAAGACATATTGAAGTTAAAAGGAGGCACCAACCCAAAGACACTGTTAAATACTTTAAAAACTTTAAAACAACAACAAACAAGACGTTTCGGCTTAGCTACGGAAGCCTTGTTCAATGTGAACAAGGCTTCAATAGCGAAGCCGAAACGTCTTTGATGTTGTTTTAAAGTTCTCAAATTTTTTAACATCTTCTTTTTGTCGGTGTCTCCCTTTTACATCATTCATTATCTCTAATAGACACGCGATGCCAGGACCTAAATTCTTTGTTTCCATCTTTTTCTCGGCTGCAATCAGTGCTGGCATCCCGCATAAAATCCCGTCTTTTGCCACTTAGCAGCCAAAAGCCGCACACATCCCCCGTTGAGCGGTTGTCTTACCTTCAACAGTTGTGCTTCGCGGTCAGCTTCGGCCTTCGTGGAGCGTATGTCGCCGTCTCCGGTCGTTGCCGGGCTGACGCACGGTGTAGTCGTCGGTTTGCGCCGCAGAGGAGCGGCGTGTCGTCTGCACATGAAAATCGAGCATCGGCAAAGTTGGGGGAAAAGTACCGCACGAATATTGTGCTGCCGCAGCGTCTCTTCTAGTAGGGCATAGGAAAACACAATCTCTATTTTATGTTCTACAAAAATAGTTGTTTTAAAGATTATATCAAGGCAACTAATATCCATATAGTACCAGAAAAAAAAGCATCGTCACTGTAATAAAAGCTTGCATAAAGTTATTGCACCTAATTTAAAATTTGTTCTTGTTCTTTGATTACCAGCTAATAAAATGTTTATCCCAGCCATGTAGTTTTGCCCTGAAGTGTTCCTTTGATACCACAAAGCATAACGTACGATTCCGGGTAGTTTTTAAGGCATTGTACGCAAGAGTACCCGAGTGAACTGCTCCAGGATTGCTCGATGCGTTGATGCCACCTAAGGAATACCTTTACTCTCCAGTGGGCCACAGCAAGATTATCCTCATACACTTGATGCTAACTGTGCCAAGAGCCAAATTTTGCGCTTGGTGCTTTTTTGTCTCATGTCACGGGTTGGCCATGCGAGAACGAATGAAATTATAAATTTATGTATGCCTTGAATTGTTCATATTTGGTTTAGCTTCAAAAAATATTGTTTATTTTGAAAAAAGTGATCGAATGTCGTATAACGTATTTTTTTTATATACGCGCATTTGCTGGAATTTACACCCAATGAACGGTACTCAAGATGTTTCCGTCCGCAGGCGAACCTGACCAGCCTCGCTAGCTCAATGAGAGCAGAATTCCAAGGAGGTAAAAGTTATATTTGCATGCACGCTTGCTTGTGTCAAGTACAGAACAAGCGCGAATCCTCGCTTGGGTAGCCGTTCATCTACAATGAAGTTCCAGGGCACACAGTGTGACCAGGAGGCTCTATAATTGACTCGTAAATATTTGCATTTATGCGCAGACGGTTGATATATAGGTTTGCATCCCAGTGCAACTGGTGATCGTCGTTGTCATCACTGCCTTGTCACTGAAACAGATGCAGCGGGGGCACAGGGGTTAGCTTGCAGTGTCAAATTCTACCCACTACATCTCCTCTCCGTGCAACGAAGAGACAGGATACAGATCACTACCATGAAAAGAGCACCGAAAAATATTGATTCTGCATACTCGCACATATAAACGCAATACATATGTATTGCAAGTGTGTGTAACTTATTTGTATGTTTTACTATTCTTACGGGCCCCCAAAATCCACCCCGCTGAACTCAGGGCGCCATTTATCCAAGCAACCACCGCCGCTGAATGGGGCGTTGACCTTTGGGAATGCAGAGCCCGTGTGATGCCCATTGCTTTATTGCATCATAAAAGAAACGCTCAGCAGCTACTAAAGCCCTACAACTGCCTTAGATTGCAGAGCTCTCTCTGAATGTGAAGAAATGAAACCGTATCGTTCATGACAATCACAATGCATGCCACTGGGTGAGACATGTGTAGCGGAGTTTTCCGAAGGCTAAAATGGAACAGTGGATCTTTTGCTTGGTTTGTGGGTGTGAGCGCACGTATCGGCATTCTGCGTTCAAAATTGCAGCACGCGTTCAGAAGAGGAAGCCATGGAGGCCTACAGTTGAGAAAATGGGTCGAGTGTCACAACAGTCTAAGGAGCTGGAAAGCAGATAAGAAGCTGGAAGCGATAGCCTTGTGAGCGGACACGTCAGTAATCTGCCCATCTGGCACGCAGGTATACAGGACAATGTAAGTTTACTGAGTACAGCACGCCACCTACGGCAAAAACAAAATCGACATGTATATGTATGAACATGAGGTGCTGATTCCTCAGGGTCCAATTCGAATCGTACAGCCACCTGCTGCCTCCTGCTTCCTTCATGCAAGCTTTCCACAAACTATGCGCACTATTTGGCAGTTTACATTACTCTTCGCAAAAACGAAAACGCCCTGCACAGTTGACTAGAACAGTCGACCGAGCAATTTTAAAACACTTCTTATTTAAACGGAGTTCCCATATACGTCATTGAAGTTACACCGAGGAATTTATACCAGAATTTCTGATCTGACCTTAAATTCAGAAGCCTTCATTTGCAGTATACACAAAATAATTGGAAAATATGCTTTGTGCAGTTCTTCAGCCTCAACACGGCAGTTTGATTTAATAGCCCAATTATAAAGAGATCCTAGCGACATGCTTCACGTCATTGATGTGTTGTTGAAGGCTTGCTAAGAAAAAATATGTTGTTTGCTTTGGTTTTCGTGATTTTATTTTATGCTAAATATGGTACGCAGTCCTGCTTTAGCGCAGGTGCAGCATAGCGTGAAAATCAGCCATAAACCCTCAACCACTGCAGAAATAGATATTCAGAAATATTAATCAGCTCTTTCATTGCTCTCAGAAGCACGGTATGTGTAGTTAAAGACCTCTCACGGCAGTCACAACGCTGGTAGGGGCATCGCAAATAAATGTAGAAATGTCAATTTACAATGCAACATTTTCTGTAGTTTTTGTTCATTTAGTCAGTCAAGCATTTCGACAAGTGAAGAGAGAAACAACGCGCGTAAAAGTAGTTCAAAAAATGCCTGCTACTGCCCGACCTGCCATTCCATGGCGCTTGGGGCGGGGACTGAGGACAGGGGTGATGTGCCCATTGACGCAGACTGGGGAGTATCACCCGTGGAACTTTGAACCAGCCAGCTCTGCAAATACAAAAAGCAAGCCAAGGGATTTTCGGAGCGTTCCAGTCACGCGAGTTGAAAATATCTTCTTCAAATTTGATTTCTTCACTTCGATGTTTTGCTGCACCACGTGCTGCAGTATCGAAATCCATATATACCTGGGAATATTTTGCTGCACCACGCGCTGCAGTATCGAAATCCATATATACCTGGGATTAGTGAGACTCATAATATTTAAGTGGTTTCCGCATGCCGCCGCCGGGTTCCTTAGCCGGATCTATGATACAATTAGGCACTCTGACGACTGTAGAACACAATTAAGCCTTGCATATTACACCTGTTTCGAACATTTTCCCAATTTAGGTGCATCACATTTCATTAGGGCGGTGCCTGTGGCAGTGAAGCTAACACTGTGAGAAATATATTCTCTTCCCATTTTGACCCTCTGTACTATCGCATCACGCACTACCCACAACGGGTAAAATACAAGTTTTTTATCACGATTTTGCATCCGCGGTTGTGAATTATTACTCGTAGTTGAAGTTCGGTGTAAGAAATGGCCACGATCCAAACCTGAGTGTTCAGCACAACTTTCCAAAAAATTGCATATCTCCCAACTTGAATCATGAACATCTACGAGTGGAAAACTCCTTACGACTCTGGTCATACTCGCCTCAGCTCCGGACTGCGATGGCAGGCGGGGGCTGGCAGCTACCACCGCTGGCATGTCCCAAACTATGCCCAGCGTTGTTCGCACCGACACCTCGTAGTCCAGTCCGATGGACAAGGATCTCACGCTGGACTCTGTGAGAGTGCACGCTATTAATACAAGAGCGACAATTTAAAGCAATCTACAATTGATCGATGCGCGTGTTCGGTGGAAGGTAGACTCCTGATGACTTAACGTCTCGTGAATGTCATGCTCGTCATAAGGGACATAATCACTGCTTTATGTAAGAAACGTTTTGTAATACTCCCCTCTGAGTACAGCCTAGCGCGACTGTCCGTGGAAAGAAACATCTTATGATTTGCAAACGCGTGTAATACACAATAGCGCACACATTTTAGCTGGAATCACTTCTGTAAAGTAAATAAATTTCTTTAATTTATAGACGCATGTTACGGTGAGCATCGTGCGTGCGCGCGCCCGTCCACAGTATACTGAGTGTTGAGTAAGAAAAATGTGGTTGTGATGTCACTAATTCGTATTCGACGTACATTTTCGTAAACACTCCGTGAGCAAACGTGTGTGCCATCCCCCGTGTAAAGGCCCGGCGCTGTTTAACCACGTTACAGGATTGACGGGCAGAGAAACCGTCGAGAGTGCGTTGGTTTTGCATTTGCGAGTGCATCTACTTCCATTTGTTTCTTCTCCCGGTTTAACAGGTCAGAGGGCAATATGGCCACAGCTGTGGAAATTTCTTCGAAGACGCAATGTTGATGAGAGTGTGCGCAGGGGATTAGGTTTTCTTTCAGGCCGCGTGTGTCTTAATCAAAGCCTCCTGACGCTGAGACAAGAAATGAAACTTTTTCCACATTCAAATCAAGTCAAAAGAAGTCTCGCTCGCAGCAGAGCGAGCATTCAGTGAGCTTTTGAAGCACGCGTGAAGCTATAAAGGCTGGGCCGGCCAGGGCAGAACCGGCCAAAGCGTCAAATGGCAAACACCAGGCGCACGTTTCTTAGAAACGTGCGTACTCTCGAGAAGCAGACATGTTACTCTTAGCGGCGAAGTGAACAGCAACAAGAGCGAGCTCGTCTGTGCCACGCCGATGCTGCAGCCCGGGAACAATTATTGAACCTTAAGGACTAGCACACAGGCCAACTCCGGCCGCAACTTACACAATCCCCTCTTAAGGATCTCTACGAAGTTCGCGGTGAAATTTAGTTAAAGACAAGCTTTGTATGCCTGAATGACGGCGTTCGATGTCGCTATATACCGCGTTGCAGGAAATGCAACTTTACACGACGGGTTACACAAAACCCATTAAGCCCATCAAGCGACTCAAGACAAAACGCTTCCCCTGGTCGGAAGCGAAACTGGTCCACCGCGTTATGACGCCGATGTCTACCCAATTTAGCCATTCTGACACGGTCGAAACATTTTGGATATTAGACTTTACCAGAGGTTGCACGAGACACAGCTTCGCGTTTTAATCATCATTCTCTTCCAAAAAAGGCTTTGGTTTTTTAGCCTTTAGCTAAATCACCTGGTACGATTTATGGCATTTCTTGTAAACAGCTAGAATAAACCTTAGGATGCTAGCTGTGAAACGTTTCCACTGAACTTTATCATGGCTGCCCAAACCAGCGCAATGGTTATCGCTCTAAACGTCTTTAGACGTGTATAAACATGGTGTCTGATTTTTCACCCATTTAGGGCTACTGGGTGGCCCAAAGTGCCAACGCCCAATCGCCATAGCATGGCTAAGCTGCCATCCTTTGAGCTCAAAACCACCCACCCTTGCTTGTCGACGGGGCAACGGCGCAACGCGGAGCCTCGAACGAAATAGCCTCCAGTGACTGCGAGGGCGCCTCCTTCCGTGGCCAGGGAAGCGGGGGAGGAGGCCGCTCTTCCGACGATGGGTGCGCAACTTCGCCGGAGACTTCGGGGACTGCATGATATCGAACGCACTTGGTAATTCCATGCATTTAACCGTTACAGAACCGACGATCTGGTGCGGGAAAAGTGTGGCTGCAATAAAAATATTAAAATATAAAGGTGCACATCACCACGACACCTGAGAAAATCCAGGTAGTCGACCTGGTCGAGGCCCCTGTATCATCGCCGTTTTAGAGTTGATGCGTCCTTCTTGGATTTACACTTCATGCCTTCATTACAAACTCTACGTAGATGCTTGCGGCGTAAAAAGGCAAGTACCACATTTTGCTATGTCGCCGGCAAAGAAGCTGTTAGGCACCGGGTGACACAAGTGCACTCAGGATTCGTCACAAGGGCGTTTCCTTCCAAGCTGCTGGAAGCGGCACTTTGTAGGGCATTTCCAGAGGGATTAAAATGTGCCTGGCCAGACACCACGTCAGCAAGGACAGTTATACCACAACTTTTTAGAAACGATGTCTGTTTCACTGAGTAACGCCCGTTTTACAACACTATAATCAAAATTAGCACGCTCCACGTAACCTAGCTATATCATTCCGTGCCTGGAAACGGATGACGGCAACTTTTGAACACGCATTTTCGATCAAGCGCTTTGAACCCTACGTCGTTTCTTTGTGAAGTGTACAAATGCCGATCATTGCTTTCCGCAGATCTCCATTGGAGCGCTACGCAATGGAGGGCTACAAGGTGAAACTACTTTGTAATCTCTCAAACTCCGAAGTGATAAACTTTTTTTGTGGTCGGGAGCGCGGCTCCTGTACCACAGCCTATGCTTGAAAGCCGCTTAGCGCCGCTAAAGAAAGAGTAGTATTTATGAGGCTAGTACTGGTCACTGCCAGAGCGAAGTTTTCGACAGCTAGAAGTGCGCGCATCTCTTATTCGCCAAGAATTTCACAGGGAGAGACATGTTCACAGCGGAGATGTTAATGCTTGAGGTAGGTCTGGTTGGATATGCGAAAAAACGAAGCAAGTAGGCCCTCCTGGCAATGAAGGAGAGCGCGAAAGCAGCGCCGGTCAGCAAGCACCTGAGGGCACGCGAAAGCCTCGCGGCCTATAGCCTCTCAGCAGGGCTCAACAATTGTCGGGCCAAGCTTCCCGCAGCGTCCATAATCTCGACCTGCGTCGAGCGCTTTAGAGACAGATGGTATGTAAAGCGCTCGCATGGTTTTCACGTTGTGTATCGTCTGTCGGCGCTTTAAGTATGAAAAAACATATTCAACTTTATAAAGAAAATTGACGAGACAGCGAAAAAGGCTAAAGAGATTTAAGGAGTAGAAGGTCGAAGGGAGGCAGGATTGAGGGAACTTTCTTTGCATATCCCATTTCGCACACGCGAGTTTTCGCTACTTTAATATCTCTATTCGTGCCACAAGTGCTTTGACGGAAAAATGTATACGGCCTGAACTTAAAGAACGAAAATGGAAGTGCGCTGGGTCTTCCCGATTTCGTTATAGGACGCCCCCATTGCAAATCGCGGATGTCCCATGATGTCAACAACGCCAAAAATAGCCGACCAAGCCGTCGGTATGAGATGTTACCATTCGTCGCTAAATGATTTTGTCATCTCGTTAATTCCATTGCCAATTCACCCCGTCGCGGTGCTCAGTGGCTAAGGCGTTCCGCTGCTGAGCACGAGGTCGCGCGTTCGATTCCCGGCCACGGCGGCCGCTTTTTGATGGAGGCGAAAAGCAAAAACGCCCGTGTGTACGAGATTTCGGCGCACGTTAAAGATCCCCAGGGGTCAATATTAATCAGGAGCCCTCCACTACGGCGCGCCTCATCGCCTGCGTTGAGTCGGCGCGTTAAACCCTACAATAAATCAAAATCCATTGCCTATTCGTCGTCCAATAGAGGCGAGTAGTCAGTTCACGTGGCCCGCCAACTAGCACCCAATGTTTAAAAAAGCCGACTTGCTCTTACCATATTGGCGCCGTACAGTGCACTTACATAAAAATACATATTTGGTCGAATAAGTGAACCACGTGCTTCATCATAGAAGTGTACATTCTTCGTAGATACAAAATATGTGGAACAAATTGGCGCACGTAGGTAGGCGAACAAAAGGAGACCATACGGGAACGGAACTTTCCTGTGCTTTCTTTTTGTCATCGTCAACTTTCTTGCTTTACTCCGTTTCACAGCTGAGCACCAATTCGCGCAACAACATAATCAGATAAAAAAATATGAACTTTGCGACGGTAGCCTGACTTGGTTTTTTTACCGGTGGACCGATTTTTTATTATAAGCAAACGCACTGATGCCAACCGGCACTGGGAAGCTCCTCGGGCATGAAAGGTGGCAACTGCTGCGTGCCGTGAATAAAGGTGTTCTGGCGTGAAAGCAAGCATGCATATTTGCTGAAACAAAACAAAATGACCAAAAACACGTGCTTGGGGTTGTTATTTTCAGCCACTTCCACAGCACCCCTAAATGCTTGCAGTTCTGTGTCAAGTCAGTAGCATGCCTTATTTGTACTCCTCCTTGTCGTCACTATATTTCCTATTATTTTTTAGCGCACGTTTCTGCTGGAGAAACTAAGACGACGGAAAAGATGTAGCACAGAACAACAAAGACCCCGTGACACGCAGCCACTCTATGTCTGCTCACTAGTGTGAATAATAGGTTACCGCATGACGTGTCAGCTGCCGTCATTCGAGATGCGCGAGCAGCAGCACAGTGGGGTTCGCACTGCATACAAGAACGAACGCTGAACATCCTACTTGAATGAAGAGCTGCCTATTCGCAGAGAGGGGGATACCACTGTAGACAACGTCGGCAAGTGGGCGATTGACAGAACGACCATGTGCCACTACACCGTAACAACCAGTTGTGCAGCATCTCCGACAGGGTACAGTTCTTCTCGGACACGAGTCATATGTACATCTCACAGTTCCGACAGCCAATTAAAATAAGGTCTCAATACTTCGCACTCAAGTGTAATTCTGGCCGCCACATTGTTGCTTCTAATCAAGATCTGCAGTACCCTCTTTCTAGTTTACTGTGATTCGGTTTTGCAAAGCTTGTCGGACACGGAGTCATAGAGCAGACTTCTTATAAATGACGGCAAAACCTTTCCAACTGTGTGCAGGCCAAGAGAGTGTCACTGAGGTTTTTCCTGTTGGTTATAAAGCCTTCCTCCTCCAAGCAAAGCCACACTTACTGCGCAGACGACCTTCGGAAGTGTAGTTCACCGAGGGCAGGGTAGATGCAGTGGCCTCAGCGGCGGGCGGAGTGGACGGTTCCGACGGCACGGTAGACCCAGTGGCCTCAGCGGCGGGCGGAGTGGACGGTTCCGACGGCCGCGAACTACTGGTCTTGTCGGGCTCCACCACGCTTGAGTGATGTGCCTGGCAAAAAAATTTTTTTAATTGCCTCCCGCGCAGAGCAATTGTCAATATGGAATGGCGATTGGTAAGCAGCCAAGCAAAACAGGCAGTCAATCCCTATGTCAATTGGTAGGCCTCATATATAGAACCTACTTGTCGAAAACGTTCACCTTATACATCCAAAAACTACGAAACCCCATGTTAACAACGTTTGCAAAAATTTTCTTATCGTGTCTCTTCAGATAATTCAGCTATAACATGGCTATTATATTCTCTGAAAACTGAAAATTTTTCATTAACTTATTGGCCGTGGCAGACATAATTTTGGTATTATGCTGGGCGGTATGAAAAATCAGGAAATGGTAATTGTTCTACCAACAATACTCTGACAGCCATTACTTCAACTGATATATAATTTTTTGTGACAGTCACGTGCACTATAAACCCTGCTGCTTTATGTCATGCTAAAAATGGTGTTATCCCTCTTCTTGTGTAGGTGGACGTACCTAAACACTGGTTATTATCTGGAAATAGGTGTTTCCAGTTACCACGTTACTTTCACCACGAGTTTTCCAAAACTACGTTGCGGTTAACAAAAGTTAAACCAGTGCCCACCGCTGTTTCAATTCATTGCTTCAATAAGTAATGATGTTTTTTGGAAAAGGCTTCTTTTGAGCGCTTACGTCTATTGCAGGTGTGTAAAAGTGACTCCTTTTGTAATTATAGGGCATATATTCATGTCTTTCCGGCATGACACCCCTCTCAAAAAACCGGACGTGCTCTACCGGACGTGCTCTGAACTTTCCCAGGATGGGAAGCAGAAGGCTCTGTTGGACCTTCGCTTGCTCTGCTGCTGAACTTGCCGGTGAACTCTGCGGTTACGCTGATCCCAATTGTCAACTCCATTTTTGCAGCTTCCCACGAAGCTCGCTTCGCTTTCAAATCCCGAGCAACATTTTTATGCATGACATCAGAAATAAAATTTATTTTGTGCCACTCCTATCGCCTATTTTGTCTCCCTGGGCACGTATGGTGCTTGATGCATTCGGTGACCTGTAGTCGGCGAGAGTACGAAGGGTACTTGTCAAATCATCTCATTCGGCCTCTTCTGGTTTTCAGCCTTTACATAGGGTTCATGTGTACGCATGCACACTCAGAATTTGAGGGTATTTTTGTACCCTCAGTAGGTTGGACATAATACCTATTTCTACTACGCTGTGGTCTCGCCAACACCAAGCACCTCAAAAACTCTTGGCTGTAGAGTCACCATAAAGCTTTCCAGAAAAATATGCCACAAAATATTCGCTAGTTTATGCTCTCTTCATGGCAAATCATGTCGAAACCGCAAGCCACTATTGCTATCTCTTTATTTTCTTGAATATATATTTCCCAAGGTAACATTCTAGTAGCTATTTCAGCCCTCACGAGTTCACCTGTTTCACATCAACTTCAAATTAACGTTCTGCATAGAGCATTTATTATGCTGCTAGTATGTGTGCGGTTAAGTCGGAAGACAGCCGTCTTTTATATATTCCACCCTTATTTGATTGGGCTGAATAGAGTTCCCCACTTTCCAGTCTTAAAGATTGTTTAAGGTCTTCTAGTTTTTAAGCAATCTGCGTTAGTTTCAGCATTACGCACAATTTCCACCAACAAAATGTTCCACTTACAGAAATGCAAATGTTTATCAAAGTCTTACCTATGTCTTTCTTGGGCAATCTAAGTAGGTGATCTTTAATTTCTCCGTTAACGGCAGAGTAGATGTTTAGGCAGACTTTGATATGCTCGCAGAGAAACCTTAAAGACCGCTTACGAATTTCGCACCAAATAGCGTAATGCCATCAAATGGCTTTGCGCTGTGTTTTCTGTGCTAGCTCAGTTTTCAACATTTAGTGTCCACCATCTCATATTTATTTGCGGCTTTTTTGAGCCTTGTTAACCACGATTGAAATCGGCTTGGTTCTGGGTTGTGGATTACACAGTATTCCTTTATATCCGGCACCAGCAAGTCACCGGGAAGCAGTGCCTGAAAAATATCATTTTGTAATGCCGTTTTGTTATAAAAACGCTACCCAATAAGCTGTGAACACTCCTAACACGCATAAAAACATGGCCCTTTTTTTGAAACGTAATAGTCCTAACAAAAAATCTAGCAATGGTGTATATAACGGCTGTATTGAACGAACTTTGCTACGCAATAGTACCGTACATAAGCTCTGTTACAAAATATCGACCCTATATGCTATCTCTGCTAGTCTACTTCATGCACTTCGCAACGGCTGCTTGTTTAATACTAATAACCATTGATAATAACAAAATTCTACACCTTATTGTACATAATACCTATACTACTTTTCCCACTCCCCCTTATGCTTAAAACGTTTTCGTAAATCCACATGCTGACTTGTATATGCTCACATCAAAATGCATTATACCAAAGTTATCGCTAAAATTCTTGATTTTTGCGACATGCCCGCCCACTGTAATTGAGGATTTTCGGCTACTAGGTATACAAGAAAGAATTACAGATGTATTTGTAAGATAAGCAAGTATGTACTCGCTCTTTCCATGCGTACCGAGTGCTTTGTTGCTCAATTTATTTGTGGTATGCGTGTGATATGTGCGTGTTGAATGTGCCTCTCCATCGGCTGCGCTTTCTTCGATCCACATGGTAACGCTAGCTCCGCTGCCCACACCCCTACTGTAGGGTGTTCACAGGCACACTATTTTAGTTCAAATTTAAAGGTGTGTGTGATGGAATAAGATTCTCATACAAATTTTGGCGAAAAGTGTTAAAAAGTGTAATGTGGACACACTTGATAAATGTGCGCTTCTTACTAGGTCATGCATAACCAGTTAGTAAGGGCATATATCTGAGGGGAGGGCTATTGACTAAGACATTACTGCTGAAGGTAATGGCGCTTGCTACCTGCTTTAAATGGTAAACTTACTCGTTCCTCATTTACCACCTCCAATTACTAAGTACCTAGTGGATTCTCTGACAAGTAAGTGGTTAGTGTTCTGTTATAAATGCAACCATGTGTTTTAGAGTGTAGTAATACTATGATTACAACTAGCTATAGTGTCCCTTTGAGTCATTTAGAAAAGAGTACGCATTTTTTGAACTAGGGGAATTTCAGAACGAAAAACACCCTAGACGAGGTTGTCTGGTAAGTTGCGTAGAACATTTTAGGTGAGCTCACCTTTTCAGCCCTGGACAGCCGCATTTGGCGCAAGCGCATCAGCGTCTTCACTTGAAGCCGATCTTTGATTTCATGCATGAACGGGTCTTCACTGCTCGAGTCCGTTTGCCTTTTAGCGGGTGGCCCACTGTACAAGGACCTGCGACGAATAACGCAACGACCTACTGAACACTAGCTCAACGAGACCAGCAAGGTGAAACTAATGGCGTATATTGCAGGGAATAAATGCATTTTGCGTATGTATAAGGACCTCCTTACTCAAAGGACACGCTCGCGAGCACTCCCATAGCAGTTTTGGGTGAGTTTTTATGGAGAACAATGGCAAGTGTGAATGAGGCGCTTTGGGCATACTAAAATTGCGAAAACCCCATGCACGGCTCATTCAGTTCAGCCAATTTTCGGCGTAGCACTTGTCTTAGATTTCCTACCTCCTCCACGCTTCTTCTCTAAAAGTTCTTTCGCACATATGATAATGTTCACAACATAGCATTTCTAGCCTACGACGGTCCTGCCAAGCGCCCGTTTTAGCTAATACGGCCGTTTGCTAATGTGACCCCATAGCAAATGCTCTGAACATCATTGCATTTAACAGAAAGAAAACACGAGATACATAGGCAAATTGGTGCCAGCAACCAAAACTTCGCGTTTCTTTTTGTAGTCTTAACAATTTTGTTCCCCAGCTGGTCAAGGTACCTGAAACAACCACCAACATTTCGTTTCAATGTAACCACTATGCTGTGTCCAGCCTATCACGTGGGTATTTGACGTTGCACGTAACACCCCTCCTTTCATGTTATCATCTGCTCATTCCTCGCGATGGTTTGCATTGCTACAGAAACTAGACCAGCTTGCCGACGCTCTCGAAAAAACTCAGTTCTGTGCGGAATTGAACGATGATACAAATGCTTGCAGTGGATGTGCTGTCTCTTACATGAACGAAGAAGTCCCTCCACTGCCGCGAAGTTCGGAAGGAATGCTACTTCTGCTGATGCTTTTGCCAATTCTGCAGCCACGACGTCACTTCTACGAGGTACAAGCGGAACGCATGTTGTGGCAGCTACAGTAAAGTCGCATAGAAGTAAACTGACCCCTTTTTTGTTACGGCTCCTAAAAAGGCTGTGGCAGCCAGAAACGCTGCCAGAGCCCAGGGGTTTCACGCCGACGAGTGGGAACTCTAGTCATCAAGGAAATGAAGTTTCCTTGTCTCTTCTTGTCTAGTGGCACGTCATCTTGTTCATGCACACCGAATGTGAAAGCATTATTGCTTGCCTTGGCGGTACTTATCAATGACTTGTTTACTGCTAAATCGTATCTGCGTCTTTTTCATCGCTGCCACTTCTTGGAATTTTTGGCGCGATTGACTGCGACAGGTGAACAGGCGCCCCTGCACCGCACGCCTTCGTCAGAACCGCAGTTCATTGCGGTGACCCCGTTTCACTCACGGGCCTTCACGTTCGCCTGTTACGCGATTTTACGCCGGCGTTGCACATACTAGGATGAATTCTAAGCCGCCGCTGGCAACGCGCCTATGTAGCGTAGCCTTAGGAGTCAGACCCTGCTCTGGAAACCCGGGTTCAATTCCCACACGAATTCAAGCGACTGTTACTTTTACAGCGGTGATGCTTTCCTTCACAGGAGAAACCAACCAACGCCGTTTTTTTGGCGCAATGAACACTTAGGCTCTTTCCATAATGATAGGTTTTGTGTGTGTGCATTCGCGCCTTTGGAGTTCCCAATTTTAGTATAATAATGTGGCGCCTTGGCGGTGCGCAAAAAGTGGCCGGTGACTTTAACCCCCTTACCGTGAGTTGAATGAGCTGTTTTCTAGATTTCGAAAAAGCTTTTGATAAGGTACCCCATAAACGTCTCTTTCTAAAACTTTCGCGCTTAAACCTTGACCCTGCCGTTTTAAACTGGATCCAAAATTTTCTTCCAAACCGTGAACAGTTCGTTTGTGCCAACGAGGCAGCATCAACCCGTTGTCAAGTAGTCTCAGGTGTGCCCCAGGGTACGGTCCTCGGTCCCCTCCTGTTTTTAATTTATATAAACGACCTGCCTAATAATATATCGTAAAGTATCCGTTTATTCGCAGATGACTGCGTCATTTATCGCCCTATTAATGACCCTAATGACTCCTGCATTCTCCAAAACGATCTATTAATAATTGAAACATGGTGCAGAAACTGGCTAATGACTCTAAACATTAACAAAACTTCTGTCGTTTCTTTTCATCGTAGGAAACATTACCCGGCTCCAACATACTTTATTTTCGGCTCTAAGTTATCCCCCGTGGACTCCTATAGGTGTTTAGGTATAAACATGACTGCAGATCTTAATTGGACACCCCACATAATAAATATCTGTAACGAAGCTGATAAAGTACTTGGCTACCTCAGACGAAATTTACGCCTTGCCCCTTCTCCTGTAAAACGTTTAGCCACCTAACATTAGTACGCCCGAAACTCGAATACGCTTGCGCCGTCTGGGCCCCGCACCAATCTAATCTATCTAAAATGTTGGAATCTATTCAGAATAGTGCAGCAAGGTTTATTTACTCTGATTATTCACATCACTCAAGTGTCACTAATCTGAAAAGCCAAGCCGAACTTCAGAATCTAGAATTGCGACGCAAGGCCGCTAGACTAACCCTTTTCCACAAATTCTTTCATTCATCATCTGACGCATCCAGTATCATGCCCGCACATCGAATCTCTTCTCGTACTAGCCATCGCAACACTGTTTATCCTGCGCATGCCCGTACAACTACCCACCTTCGCTCGTTTTTTGTTCAAACAGCAAAGGATTGGAATGATCTTCCACCCGACGTCGTGCACCACTCAAGCCCGGTTCTGTTCAAAACCCACATCGAAAGAAATTTGTACCACAGCCGACCCCTCATATAACGCCCCGTACTGGGGCATTTGAGGTATAATAAACAAATAACACTAAAACAAGGCGAGGTGCCATGACCTTTTATAAAGGTTAAAAAAAAGTAACGATTGCACCGATTAAACGAAGGTTAGAAGAGAATGACAACACGATTGGACACCACTACGTAAGCCTTTATAAAAACATACACCTTTAATTGACAAAAACTGTCACCTTGCGGCAGCAGTGCTGCTCCCGATGGCTATGATGACCTTCTGAGTACTTTTCAACAACAGGGGGAGGTTGTCGTAGTCTTCTCAGCGGCCGTCGCGGTCATGTTGGGTACGCTCCGCGCCGCGTAGCTGTCGTCGTTTTCGGGCGTCTCATCACGGCTCCGTCGGGTCGTCGGGATAAGATGTCGTGAATCAGGGTCTTCGGCGCGCCCTTGCGTCGTTGGAGGGTTTTCGTTTTTCCGCCGTTGTACAACTTCATCTGCAGAAGTTGCTGCCTTTAGTTTCCCCGCGTGGGCTGGGGGACCTTCCACGTGAGAACTCAGCACTGCTACGGCGGTTCGGCTACTGGTATGGGTAGGGCGACGGCGCGCGGTTGAAACGGGCTGGTCCACGGCTGGTGTTGGACAGGTACTCTTCGATCTCCGATGGGCGCTGGCCGGTTCGGGGGCGGGGTGTTATTCGACGGAGAACCGTCGCAAACCGAGACTCCTTTAGGGGCAGCGACGGTAGATGTGGTCGGCCTCTCAGCAGTGGTAGCGCAGCGGACGATTGTCGGACGTCTGCCACACGTGGTCTTCCTTGAGGCGGGGGATTTCACCGCAGGTGGTCGGGCCGGTGACAGGGGACGATGGTACGGAGCCTCGAGTCGATAGGGCGCAGGTGGGCGAGGGCGATAGACAGCAGCCGTGTAGGTCATGGCTTGTGGCTCGCGAGGTGCTACTGGTGTCGTTGAAGTTCCCAGCGCTTGGTGCAATTCTTTTCTAATGACGTCGGTAAGAGAAGCCACTGGTGGTTGCGGTGGCGTTGGGAGCAGTTTCCGTAGCACCTCCATCACTATTTCGTGGATAGTCTCGCGTAGGCTATCTCCGGTAATGCGCATGCTGTCGACGCAATTTGCGTTGGCCATGCCAAGAAAGTTCCGGTTGTACTGCTTAGCACGCATTTCGAGGACTTTTTCAAGGGTGCTGGATTCGGTCACGAATTCGGCGACGGTCTTTGGCGGATTTCGGACAAGTCTAGCAAACAGTTCCTCCTTCACACCGCGCATTAGGAAGCGCAACTTCTTTTCTTCCGTCATTTCGGGGTCCGCGCTGCGAAATAGCTACTTCATCTCCTCAACGAAGATCACGACCCCTTCGTTGGGGTGGTGCGTGCGCGTTTCCAAAAAAAGGGCGGCTCATTCTTTCCGCACGACGGTAGGGAATGTTTTGAGGAACTCGCTCTTAAAGAGAGTCCAGTCGTTAGGGAGCTTTCACGGTTCTGAAACCACGTTCGGGCCGTATCTTCTAAATTGAAGAAAACGTGGCGGAAAGTTTCATCGTCATCCCGCCGCTTAAAGATGCGGACGCGCTGCACTTTCTCCAACAAGTCCTCAGGGTCATCTCCGGAGGATCCGCGGAACGATGGTGGTTCCCAGAGCTGTTGAAGAACAAGAGCAGGATTGGTAGTGCTGGTCGTAGTGCCTGCGTTTATCATGCTGGTGGTCACTTCGTCTTCTTTCTCCACTTTATCCAGAAGCAGTCCAAACTCCGGCTGAAGACCTTGACGTCTGCGGCTGGCACGAGTGGCACTTGCTTGTTGCCTTGACGAGGGCGTAAGGTTCCTGTACCTCGCACCACCACCAGATGTCACGAAGCCAAATACGACGCAGTTGTCTTCAAGGAAAACAAGTTTATTTGAGCGAACTTGCGCTCCCCTAACCACTCAAAGAATACAGGCGGCGAAGCAGCAGTCAAAAAAGTGACGTGCGAAGGCGGGCGCGACGATTCGAATTAAAGCCGCGGCGTCTGCTCTGCAGGTTTTTATCATTCGGCGCGAGTGTTTCTGGAACCATTGATTTACATCCGGAACAAAGAAGATTATTCTAGGCTGTTCACGTTAGTTCGGAACACTCTCCCTATCAGAAGAGATAACACAGACGGCATAGAAAGAAAGAATGGAACAGGTGCTTCCCTTGGCGCACAGATAACACAGACCGGCGCCGCGGGCGGTAAAATCAGAACATAAATAAACCAACCGAATGCATGGTTCGCGGCAATACGAATCCTTCGTAATGTATCAGCTGAGGCCGAAATAGCTTCTTGTCATCCCCAGGATGCACTCCTGACCATTATGCACGAGCTTCTCATTTCAGACTGTTAAATAAATGAGGTATGGGTTATCAAATGAGTACTTCCACTGTAATTAATTTATCGTGGGCTGCAAGCTCTGTGGCAAAGACAAACAACACCCTGTTCTTTATGAACTAATACGGGCTCTAACACTAAGTAGGTAAAGGCTGAGGAGGGACTCTATTGTCTGCTGGGCGTTCGATTGTCTGAAGGAAACTCCAATGGGACGTGAACCTATTTCGGAATTTGAGCCTGTTAGTATGTGTGTATTATTTTTCCAAGCCAACGCATTTAGGGTAGGCAAATCGGTGTGTACGGTTGTCAAGGACAAGCCACGGAATATTGAAAAGTGCGGGCACCGGTCTTATTCTCTTTGAGACTTTCTCCGTTAGCTGCAGTGTCTACCCAATGGTGAAGGCAGCACACCGCACAATGGTCTTTAATGATGCACTAGTTTGAAGAGAAACAGCTAGGGTGGGAACACCTACCGCTTTGCGGCAGTCGGAGCGGCAATCATCCGGAGTTCGCCGGACGGACTCGCCATAGCAGCCGCGTGACCACTGGTCGAGCTCGGATTACTGGCGGTAGCTCTCAAGTTCACTGGACTCGTTGCACTTGGAAGGCTTGTTTTTTCCTCCGGTGTCATGCATCGTGACAGGGCGCGCCATGGGCATGACCTGCGCCCCCAAAAGAGAACACTTCGTAGTATCCGAAGCGTGATAAGACACCCTACCTCGTATCCTACCTCCAAGCGATATGCCGCTGCATGATGGGTAATATTGGTGGAATGCCCGGTAATATTGGTGGAATGCAAAACGCTCAATAAACGTGCTGACATGCGCGGCCCCATCTCCAAGGGACCTAAAAGATAACAACCCACTCTTTTTGCAACATGAATGCTCAGAATTGAGCAGAGAGGGCATTTCACAGTAAATCACGGATATTAAAAAAACATTGGAATTGTTAGGGTTCGAACCCAGGAGAAGTTTCAAAACCGAACGAACTACTCCACCGTTAACCTACTGTGGCAGAACGGCAGGGCTCTTTCGGCAGTTTTATAAAAGAATTGGAGTTTCCGAGTGAACTGGGTACGCACAGGAAATGGCGGGTTATTGCCGGCACACAAGGAAAGGGATTCGCGGTACGTCCTGACTGACTGATTGATAGATTGATTATATTGTTTAACGGCCGAGGCAACACAGGCGATGAGGCACGCCGTAGTGGAGGGCTCCGGATTATATTTCCCCACCTGGGGACCTTTACCTTGCGCCAAAATATAGTTCACACGAGCGTTTTTGCTTTCCGCCTCCAGTAAAAAGCGGCCGTCGCGGTGTGGAATCGAACCAGCGTCCTCATGCTCAGCAGCAGAACGCCTTAGCCACTGAGCCACCACGGCGAGTGCGGTACTTCCTACGAGAAGAATTTTGTACCATTGGAACATATTTTTGTATAATTCAAAAACTTTTGAACAATGAATAATGAATAAGCCCGGTGGGAAGTTTACGTGGCATTGAAACAAGAAATCAACATTTGGAGTTGTACAAGCATCAGATGCTTTAGAAACTCCTTTAAATTATACCTTGGCGCAAGTGTATTTAACCTGGTGAGAATGCGGTATATCAAGTGACGCACGTATACACCAAAAATTCCGTGTTCAACTTGAACAAAAACTCTTGTGTTCAAAAGCATTTCCGCCTTGACAAATTGCATAAATTTGAGTACGTATCAGCAAGACCTTTTGCAAGTACGAGACATGGCGGAACGTCTTGTATATTTATAAAAATTTCAGCGCAAAGTAAACGTGAAGGGCATTCGAGAAACGAAAACAGAAAGCTCAGTTCCAAAATTTAAAATTTAATGGACATGCGGGGTTATATTTTTACGATAAAGAATTAACTACAGAAATAAAACGACGCCCAGAATAGCTAAATAAACACAACAACCACAAGAAATGGAGTGGTAAAATGCTGACATTTACGGCTCGAGCAATCCCCAATTCAGATTTTGGCCGCTGTAAACCATCCAGATTGGAATATTTTGCGTGGTACACGTTTAAATGACCAAGAGAAGACAATGCCTACCACGTGTTGTCAGCGCCCTTCTGAGCGACCCTTCTGACGTGGCCAAGCGTGCGTGTATTCACCGCTACAGTTAGTGACTGCAGATTTGTATTCGGCGGTGTGTGAATGCGATCACTCTTTCGCTTGAATGCATTCTACCTGCACATGCGTTTTCATGCGTTGGACCTACAACACCTCGACGTCACATGAGAATGGCGAGAGTGAACGCACATTTTTATCAGACAGAGACTTGTTACTTAAAAGAGGCTATCTATTACATGATTCGCATCCCCCGAGATATCCTCTGAGCAATATCTTCTAAATTTTCTTTCCCTCCTTCCTAACCCACGTCACCGTTACGACGACAGCCTTTGCGGCAGAATGCAAAGCCGAATATACTTGAACAGCCACTTGTATACCTTATCTCTCTCTAAAAATGACCTCTTGCCAAACTCCCTATCCTGCATGCCACGCCGTTTTGGAATGCCCTTAGCACCCAGCGCCCGTCAATTCCCAGGAGAAGCAGGAAATGGGAACTGACCTGCTCGTGTTTTGAATGTCCCAAACATATGATATATGAGTAAGCACCGCTGTACAGCTGGCTGTTTTCGAGACTGGGAAGAGGGGACCCACATTTTTTTTGTCATCACTTTGCTTCACCGGCAGTGCACGGTCAACTCGCTCTTTCACTCGATAAACCAAACCGTCCCGTATATTTATGAAAGCACTGAATGCATCAATGACAAACAAGTTGTGTGCGTAGACTGCATACATTCTGCGTACTCTGAAACATAGTCCAGTGTTACATAGCCAAAGAATAGCCAATATGTACAGAGGTGGACTTTCAATGTTTTAAGGGATGCTTAACTATTTCAATTATTTATTTCCGTCCCCAAGTTGCATTAAATGCTGAATGAACCCTTTCCTCTCTTGAAATTAGTGCCCAGGCACTACCAGCGTCCACCACAACAAAATTGTTCGCGTGCTTTGAAGCCCCAAAGCTCGTAATTGTTTACCAACTAAGCTGTAGTGGGAAACTGTTGAAAAGGCCCAATTTAGGCCTAGCCTCGGGAACACTTTAAAGGGGCCATGAAAATTATAGTTTGGTCTATTCAAGAGATTCCCCTTCTGGAGTAACACATATCAAATTTATTGCAAGCTTCACTGCAGTGAACTGTATGACGAAATAAAAACATAAAAATGCCATTCAGCAACTAAATTGCTGCACGAAAGTTATAATGCAATATTGAGCACCGATGCTGGAGGTTACAAACTCTAGCTCGCTTAAAGAAGAGTTAAAATGTCACAAAGCAAACTCTTTGACATTGAAAGTCAGGAGATATTGTGTAGCAGCAATGACATTGAGGTCAATAAAAGTAGTTCCGCACAAGCGCATGAGCCTACACGAAGAGCCTATATGAAACTATCCGTTACGGATTCCAAGAAAAAAGTCACCCTTAAGATAATTTTGGGGTCCACTAGGCATTTCTACCGTGATACAAGGCAAAGACGTTAGGTGACACTAGCGTGAGATTAGGTGACACTAGGAGCAACAATAAGCTTGCGTGACCCTGTTTGTCAAGATAAACCTAATTCTTTCCAAAACGATACCTAAATAAACTACGGATGATGGGAAGGGCTGTGGAGCTAAAGCCCATAGAAGAGCGGTTAGGGGTTTTACAGGGGCTAGAGTTGACTTGTATACTTCTCGTTGGAAGGTACAGTTGCGTGACTTCCCGCCATCATTGCATCTAGATCGGTGCAGGAAAACCACCCGTCGGGTGTGAGGCTTTCCGGTATCGTTAAGGCATCTCACTGAATCTGCCACCAAATAAATTGTTATTCTCTTCGGGTGTAGTATACACTGGCGGCCAGCATGGCCAGCCGAGATCAGGAAACAGGCGTCTGCACTTAGAGAAGTCAAGACCCAAAATGTCTGTGTTTATTCGTAAGGAACGTACGCTCGTCTCCGGCAGGGAGTCCTCTCTCCGGGTGGGGGTGCGTACTACACATAAAGCATACCTCACCCATAAAGCATCGTTTACGGCCGAAAAAGCCCTAACGGTATCAAAAACACAAATTTCTCAAAAAAAAACGGTGTCTTCAATGACTTTTTAAAGAAACAAAAAGATCCATTCGCACCACCTGAACTAACACCAATTAACCAAATAGGGCTTGGTGCCACACTTACAACATGTCTCCACGAGATCGACCTACAATTCCTTTAGTGATAAAGGGCTACTACCCTACCTTGATTTGGCAGAAGCTCGATGCTTCCCAATGGCCTCACCATTGCTAAGGGGTTGTCTGAACCGCTGGGGTGCAGCGGTAAGGTTGTTCTCGAGTACATGCCATCCTTCTAGTTAGGCTTAACGTTACCTTTTCGCTTCAAATTGTGTTAAAAGTGTCTACGCTAGAAGTATAATCAGTTGTTTTTCGCACGGCGGGTCATAGGCCTAGCGTAACGGCTGCCCGACGTGCAAGGTGGCGTATGGCTGCCACACGTCACTAAAAGCCCGTGAATGTTTCAACACAGCCACTTTGCGCACCTTATACTTCGTATTTATGCATAGTCATCTAAGCTACTGTATACAATCGTGAGGCGGAACATACCAAACATATTTGAAAACTCTCAGCCGCTTACAAACGAGGGCAATTAGACTTATTACATTTTCAGATAGGACTGCTACCAGTAAACCGCTGTTCAAACACATGCGCATTCTTCCGCTGCATACTGTCCACGAAATAAGCGTTGCGGATATAATAAACAGCATAATAAAACATCACGACCCTCTGCCACTAAGCAATTTTAAGATACCGGCGCTCAGTAGAAGAGCTGCGACGAATAATTGCTTTAATTTACCAGTTGCTAGAAATGTATACCGTCGGCGGCTAATAGAATTTAATGGTGTTCTTACTTGGAATGCTCTACCCGTAGATGTGAAAGCCGCACACATCTTTTCTGCGGCCATGAAGCGTTTCATGTTGCAGAATAGTGCTGTAGTTTGAATTATAATCTGCACTTTTCTTTGTCCCCAAAAATGCGTTGTGTAATCCAGTATATGTATCTCTACCTGTTCCGTTTGCCACTGGCTACCGTTTACTGAGTTATGCGGTATGTATAACCATTGTGCCGTCACTAGCCAGCCAGGCTATGGGACCACCGATAAAGACATCCGTTATCAAGGACGGTTGGCTACGCCTTAGTCATAGTAATGAATTGAAGAAAGAAAACACACAAAGGAAAAGTGGTGACGACGGCGCTTTTACGTGTACATGTTGACCCACACAAGCGAAATGCACTCTTTACATCTTCCAAAAAGCCTGTCGAAACTGAAAGACCCATAGGTGCGCGCATACAGGGATATCGGCCCTCGTGTCTCACGAAAGATCATTTGTTTGCGTGCTCGCTGCATCCGCGAGCAGCACAATATGTCCGCTGTCCTGCAGCTTGAGAGTGTGATTTCTACAAAAAGATTAAAAGCTGCATTGGTAGTTTTCCTAATAAACAAAACGTGTCGCCAAGCAAAATCTATCGTAGTGAATCACTTGGCGTGATAGAAGTAGGAAAGTTTACCACAAGAAACCTATACGCGTAACCTGAAATTTTTGGAAAAGTGTTGCATACCCACATAGTTGTCTTTCCGAATGCGGTGCAGATGTTTTAGATACCTGGAAAACGTTGCAAGTGACGCGACCAATTCAACGCCGAAGTAAAAACAAGAGAAAACGAGACAAGCGAATGAAAGTTGCACCTGGAGCAAAGACTTTCCTCTTTAAATTGCACACTGGTACACTTTCAATAGCAACTTGGACGAAAGAAAGGAGCCTCTCAGTGCCGTGAGGTACTGACTGCTTCATTTGTAGACAACCCAAAACTGTGAAGCATGTCTTCTTCACTGCTTGGCCGCAGTGCTCCTTTAGGTGACCTCCAAAAGACATTTCGGAAACGTAGCCAATACGGCGCACATTTTTTGTGCATTGATAGAGAACACAGTGTGCCATTTGACATTGTCATTTTGCTAATTAAGCCTGCACAGTATTTGACGTTCGCTGATTGCCTTACTTCATTTTGATGCAGATGCGGGACCGACGCGACAGCATTTTCGGGAATGTGTATCAGTTTGTCGAAGTTCAGAGAGCGAAGATCTCTCCACCACAGGGGTTGCAAAAATTGAACCTGTAACTGTGCTTAGGGAATTTTCAAGACAACGCCTGCCCTTCGTTGCCTGGCGGCATTACTGTTCATTTTTTCCTTTCATCGTACCTGGTCACTTGTTACTGTCGAAGACGGGCAATGAAGAAAAAAAAAGATTGTGGGTTCGATTCCGACCAAATTGTGTCAAACGAACAATTTTCTTGCACTCGGGAGAGTTCATTTTACATGATGTCATTTCCGCGGTGGGTATGACGTCAGTGAGGTGTTGGTGTATCCCGGCATAAAATACTTTTGCGTTAAAAATATGCGAAAAGGATATTGCAGTGCAGGTGCCTATCACTTCTCATTGAAACGAACAATATACCACAGTCCCCTGCCGCAATTACCGCAAGGAAGTGCGAATTAGGGCACACACGTTCCGGACAGACACATGACAAAGCTTACTCCTGTCAACACATCCTTTTTGGCGATTCACAGCATAGTTGGAGAAATAAACACCTGACGCGCACTGCCCCTGCGACCGTTGCGCAACAACAGGAGACGCCAGATAGAAGAGGGGGAAAGTGATTGTGCAGAGAAACGGGTGGCTGCTGGATGGGAGAGAAACCAAAGTTGAGACGGAGGAGAAAGCTTTGCCGGACAGAATCTATTGAGTGGGCTCACAGTCTGAGGAACAGTCTCGCGGCACGTTCATTTCGGTCGCGCGCTAATCGTGGATTTTGGGAGAACAGAGGTCAAGCACGAAATCACATAGGATAACCAAGTTTCGTGATAGATAGTCTCTACATGGACTTCACAGTACTGGTCAAGTCCTTTGCAAAACCCGGGTTGACGTTACACCCGGGGGCATATACTCTGGCTTCCCCTGTATATCGAACGAATACACGTTAAAATAACTCAAATAAACCTTCACTGAATCAAGTAATTGGTAGAGCAGTACCAAGAGACTGACGACCTACGAACACCTCCAACTGGGATGGGAGACAACACATCCGTATGCCTGCCCGTTTGCCTTGTTTTAAGACACGTTTATACAACTAGGGCTCCATGTACCCTTGGTATCGCGGAACAAAACGTTACTCTCGGCTTCGCGTGCCTTCGACTTGCGAGCCATTCTAAAGCTCAAAACCACACAAATCGAACGTGCCGATGTGTCTGCTATTAGCACCCAGTAACTACCAAAGTGGCACGCTGTTAAAAACGCCATTTGGACTTCAAGATTAAACGTGTTGCCACTTGAAAATTCTTTTTAGTAGACTATATCCACCGTGTTCAAGACAAATTGGGCCAAATTAAAAGTGTGACCTTGCATGTATGTGTCTTGCTTAGACTACATCACCATCAATTCCCAAGACAAATAAAAGCTTTGTATAGCTTTAACCTAAATTTTCTCACCGCTACCCCGTGTGCTTGGAGCTACCTCGCAATGTTTTGTAAATTTTCGATCAATATCCGTCTTTACTTAAAGATAATTTGGCCCAACTACGTTTCGCAACACTTCCGAAAGGCGATTCGAGCAAATTGGGTTTCCTTGACACTCACCCAAGATCAATTGATTGCTCCTGCGCAGGAGCCAGCGATGGGCCATCTCTCTGCAGCGGCTCAGGGGGGGAGGTCTGCGATTCGGCCATCGACTTGGCCATTGGCGAGCAGTCTCCCGCTGCCGACGTGTGCCCGTGGTCTGTTGCAAGTTGCGCTGCGGGAGAAAAAGTTACATGCAGCCCTACTATGTGCATGAGTAATGTAGTGTGCGGTGCACATACTACGAAGAAGGCCAAGTTGGTGAATATATCTTGTCAAATCATACTTATCGTTATTAGTGAAAGCATCACTCGACATTTTTAGCACTCCATTAGGACATGCCTTTACAGCGTATCGAAGGGAATCGAGATGTCCACGTGAAGGGGGTCCAAAATCGGTCAAAACGTTTTGTCAAAGTGCACTGCATGCTCTATAGGTTTGCTTTCGCGCAACGCACGCGAAGTTGGAGCATTGGAAAGGCGTAAATTGTACATTTGCTGTATAAAACTGTCAGAAGTGCTGTATTTTAATGTTTGAACTACCGCTGTCGATTGTGATGGAATGCGGCACTCGTATGTGAACACTTGACTTAATTTGGTGCAAAAGCAGACACATCTTGTCCTTATTTACACTAATTGCCGACTGAGTAAGTGATTTTTTTAATTTTCTCATTCCTGCTTCTTCCACCAAGGTTGTCTTCGGTTCTTTACATTAAAGCCTGTGACCTCTGAAAAAATCTTTTAGAAAAAAAAACACGCTTTGAACACGTAATTAACCAATTCCCCTCATTGGTGTACCTAAGTTTAGAATAAACAATACCTTTCTAAATGGAACCTCTTGTGCGTCCGAAAAGAATGGGTACGTCCGTGAACTACAATAAAGTAGTGTATCATGCACCCTGCTCATGTATATGTGCGTATGTGCGTACATCACCTGTGCATATATGATAACTTTAAATCTACCCAATGGTGGTTTAAGGCAGGTTTCTTATATGCTCGTTTCCGCCCCATCCAAACGCGCTAAACATCTCACATAAGTAGAGTAATTATTTATGAAAGACATTTTTCTCGTAATCTAGAGTACTTGGGTTGTTACCGTTGTAAAACCCAAAGAGTCTATTCTAAAACAGACCTAAAAATTACTTTCAGGTAACAGTGTGAGTTTTGTTCTTTAATCATTGGGTAAGTATAGCGTCTAATTGATCAAGGCTATCTCTAGCTGCCTTGTGCTCGTGGGAAAAATTATATTCTTTGTGAATTTTGTTCCTTTTACCATCATTGTAACATGTTCAGCTGACTATTATTTTCGATCTTCTTGAATCCATGCTCAGCAGGAAGCTTACGTCACTTATCGGCACACATAACTGTCTTTTGCAATTCATGCAAGACCTGTTTCTCGCTGAAAACACCACGTTACTACACCACTGAAGTTCTCGCGAACTGCTAGTCGACTTCTTTTTTATTTTTGGTCTGCTGCAGGGACTCCGCTTGAATGTTCCTTGTGCGTGCAGGTGTCTGTAAGATTTGATTTTGCAAATACAGCCGCTTATGTGTGATCGGTGTCCTTTCTATCACAGTTTTAGCCCTTAAGCGCGTTTTTTCCACGTTAAATTCCCTCAGGTGTATAGTTTCTGTCCACGTAGGCCACCACCATTTTTTACGCTTTGGCTTTAGAGAATATATTAAACGAATGAATGGCTATCTGTATTCCACCTGGCCATCCGCCATACCATGCTGAATGCCCCTCTTCTCGCCCGATCACCGAAGCTAAGCAGCATTGGGCTCGGTCAGTACACGGGAGGGAGAGAGTATTCCACCTGTTCTACATAGCAGCATCTTATAACTACCAGAACCCACTAACTGTATTAATGCGTCCTTACTCAAGCCAAGAAATCCTTACCCGGACTTGAAGGTTTAATATCTTGTTCGGTGGAGGGGTCACTCGTGGCGCCTTTTATCGATAGTACGTCGGACGTTCGGCTTTTTGGCATCGGTTCTGACGGCGGTGTAGGGTTCTTGGGATAGTCGGTCCCATCTCTCCCGGGACTACTTGGAATCTAGGAAAGAAAATAGGAATGCATCTATGTAGTAAACCACAAAGCTTCATAACGCATTTTCCACCTCAAAATTTAGGGCCGCATATCCCTATCGCAACGCTGTAATCTACTAGGCATTTTAATTTTTCCTTAAAGGGGAAAGAAATCTGATACGTCGGAGAACACTTTCAGTGACGGTTTCATTCCGGTGATTACTGAAACGCTCTATAGTGTATCCCAACATTCTCCCGCACCGTTGGGATCCTGAAGAACCGCTTTTTTTTTGCAATATCTGGATATGCGATGGCTCCCCCAAAGCCAATACTATATAACCCGTCTGAGATACATTGGATACACGTAATCAAAACAGCTTTCAAAGAAGAAACGTCACACAATTTTGGCAATGTTTTTGAAGCTATCCGGTCCAATTCGCACCAAAGTAAAAGCTTGCCGGAAGCGAAAATAAGGCACGCAAGAGACGGTCCTTCGAGCTTCTTGGTAGCTCCACCCCTTTCCCTAGGCTGTTCTAGACTGTCTCTGAAAGGGGCCTAGCACACTGTCGTAAAGGTAGGCGCAGTCTACCTGCCATTGCTGAGAATCAATCATCCAAATATTTTCTACCAGTTATGTGACGAACCTCAGGAGCCGTAGTTGGACACGGAGGAGCTGCAGGCATTGCTCCAGGCCGGCGGATGTAGCGTGGCTCGGGCACACGTGGTGGCACTGCGGGTGGCACATCCAGCGTAGCTTCCACTGCCACAACGTCCGGCTGGGGACGGGCCGTACCGTCGTGGTAAATCCTGGTGCGGATAAAAATGTGTGGCGCAGACGATTCGCACAAGCCTCCGATGTCTGAGCATCCAGTCGCAATATCCTTTCTAACTAACGTGCGATGCTAATTTACTCTGAGAAGTATATTAGACCGTAAGCCACGGATTTTGACTGCCGTATTACTGCTGTTCAGAGGAGGCTGGGAAGGTAGAACGTACCCCAATTAGATGGCCCTATTTTAGGCTGGAAAACCTCTCTCAGCAAATAAACTGAATCGGGCCTGCGAGGCCCACAGCTATACGGCTTTGTGTAGCCCACAGCTATACGTCCTATGAAGACCAGGATTTCTGCAGGGGAATACACGTGGATCGCTACAATGTGTACGAATAATGCCGGCCATATAACAGACGTACCTGTAGTATGCGTACACCGCGCCTAGTGCCGCAACCAGTCCGAGAAACACGGCGGGCATCACGACAGCAGCCACTGAGCCAGAACCGGGGGCTGCAAACGAACTCTACTGGGATCTCAGTGCGTAAAGCTGAGTTAAGCCAGCAGCACCATAATGAAGTGTGTTTTGCCCGCTTATTTCGGCATTTCGTGCACGTCAGACGTGTCGTGCTACTGCTTGCAAACGTTTTCTTTAATAACAGGCAACGGTCACAATTAATCAGATGTTAAACTCCAAAATAAACCTTGGCATACGCTGAAGATTCCGCCTTGAGCATACAAGCTTAAGAATGCACTCGCTATCATAAAAAGCATGATTTCTGCTCAGTGCAGGCATTAGGTTCGGTGGAGCAACATTCGTTTTCCTAAATCCTTGGTTGACTTCTCACAGTCAATATTATTAAAGAGGGTCGTTATCGAGCATCTCTGGTGTCCTTATTTGAATACTTATTCTGCCATCAGTGGTCCCCATTAGCAGCGAATATACTGCCATGTATTCCTGCCATCAGGCCTCATCGTTTCGCACCTTCAGATGACAGAGCAGCCGGTAGCCGTCGCGTATGTTAGAAGGAAAGGGGTTTTGCAGGTATAAGACACTGCGTTGCGATGCCTAGTAGTACAGATTCTTTCTCCCTAGAGCGAGTTGCGGATCTACACCAACATCCGATAGGGGGTAGTGACACGGGATGTACAGTACAGGGAATGCGATAACGGACGGCAAACTTTGCAGTGCTAGGTTAGAGGAGGTTAAGGAAGAAGGCTTCCACCGACCCTGTCGCCCGCACCTTGAATCCACCTCTGTTGAACCCACACCGAGATCACATAGTACGGAGAATTTCCCCACCAGGACACATAATTAGCTGCATTAGCCAGATTCATAAAGTAATGCCGGATACCCATAACTCCCCAAGAGCTGTAAATCCGTTTAATGTGTAGCCTTTTTGTCGAGTACCCCCACAGCCAGGGCCGTCTAAAGCCCGGCATTTCCACAAAAATGCAGATATCACGGAAGTTGAACTTGTAATCGCTATAATAGCCTACTGGAGATAACCGGTCACACAAAATTTTGTGAAAAAAGAAGTCCAAAAATACTCATATTGGCAAAAAGTATAACGGACCCCATTTCACAATAATACAGATTTCGCGAAAGGTTCACCTGTAATCGTTATAATAGCGTAAATGGAGATCATTGCTCGAACAGCATTATTAAAAGCTACAAAATACCAAAAATTTAATGGTTGCGACAACTGGTTTAACGGTTAGCGCCCAGAATTTCTACAATAAAGCAAATATCGGAAAAGTTACACATGTAATCGTTATAATAATGTATATGTAGATACAGTCGAGTCCACTTATAACGATACCGTTTATAACAATATATCGGATATAACCATGAACAGCTACGGCAACGTCTGCTTTTGTATACTTTCCATGGCAAAATAAACCGCTTATTACAATGCTCCAGTGCTGCGATATCGGGTATAACGATTGAATCGTGTTACAGAAAGCACCGAAAATGCAATTTGCCGCCGGCTCTCCACCCCAATCACGCCGACACCATGCGGGGCGATGCGCCTCGCATCCCGTCCACCCCTCAGAAAACGAGTCAGCTGTGCAGCTTACGACGAAGCGAGAGACGAAGGGAACAGTTCTCCTTCCAAACATCCCTCCCGATGCCCCTGCTTTGGCCCCGTCCCCGTGCCTGCTGCTTTGAAAGTGAACTAGGTGCCTCTTCAACTACTTTTGTTTTTCCGCGGATCACACGTCAGGGGCGGTGTTTTGGAAACGTCTTAGTGCCTCACTAAAGAGGCGATCGTGGCGCCTTTACGTGCTGCGGACAGCGGTGGCAGTTGACGACGCGGTGGCGCAGCCCACTGGGGTAGGACCTTCGCAGGAGGCCCAACGCATGATAGTCCCTCATGGACTTCGTTTCCACCAAGGACCCTTCGCTCAGCTAGGTGAAGCACCTATAGATGCTCTTGAAAATGATGTGCGCCAGCTTCATGTGCAGCAAACAAAGCTGACCGAGTATATCTTCTTTTCCACAAATAGGTAGCAGTACAACCTTGCATGCCTGCAAATAAAATGTGTTCAGCTCTGATACGTCTTTTTATTTACAAAACCGCATATAACAATCATCGGTTATAACGATGGGTTTTCCTTGGGTAGTTGGATATTGTTATAAGTGGACTAGACTAATTCATCGGACGAGTTTTGGAAGACTCAAAAATGGAAAAAAAGAAAAATACAGAATATGGCGCGACATATAACGCATGGCATTTCCACAATAATGCAGACTTCCGGAGAGCTTTACGTGGAATCCTATAATAGCGTAAGTGGATAAAATTGGTCGGACGAAGTTTTGAACTAAAAAAACATGAAAAATATAGAATAATCACGGAAAACTGGCGAACCGTGCCACGCCCTGCATTTCAACAATAATACAGATTTCGGGAAAGTTGTAACATAATGGTTGTAATAACGTAAATTATACAAATTGTCGGACGAAAGTTTCAAAACTCAAAAATAGGAAAAATATTAAAAAAATTACAGAGTGACAAAACGTGCAATGCGCTGTATTTCCACAGTAATGCATATTTTGCGGAAGTTTCACTTAGAATTGCTATGTAAGCGTAAATCAGATCCGTGGAAGAAACAAATTTTCGAAACTAAGAAAACGAGAAAAATAAGCAATTACAGAAACGGGCAAACCATATAATGTTCAATTCTAATCGTTATAATAGCGTAAATGGGGACAATTGGTCGTAGAGAATGTAGAAAAAACAAAAACGTGGGTGTAATAAACTCACGCTCAAGACAAGCGGTATAAGAATGCGACGCATTAGACGACAATTCTCTGAATTTCTGCAGGATTTTTTTGTATTTGCCGCTACACAATAACCACAGAAAATTTGCCGATACACATTAACCACAACAAATTTGTGGCAAATTTACTTGGCGTCTACGAATCTAATACGCACAACTTTTCCGAGGAGACATTTCCAATTATTTGCTTACTTAGTCACCTCGAGAACCATCTCCACAAATACTATAACTTAAAGACGTCGTTATACGCCTACATCGCCTTTGGCGTCATGAGTTTATCGACTCACGCGGCAGGCATCGATGATCTTCGGTGAGGACGAAGGGCAGCGGGCAGTAGCAGAGGAAGTCGATGCACTGCACGTTGGGGTTGTTAGCGCTGCACTCGGCACTGCTGACGCACGACTCGTACAGCGACTTGGCTGCAGAACAACGGCGGTGTCAGACGCGCTACACCAAACGCGCACTGCGCGCACCCTAGGAGATATAGAAAAGTCACGCATGTGCAAAGATCTGTGCCTGAGATTAGGCACCGACACGTATGCACCTGATATGTGAAACACACGTCCACAATGCACCCCTGTGCGTGCACGTGGGAAGATGACATCCGTCATGCTGAAGAGACATTTCACTCGAGCAAGGACCATCATAATCCCGTCGAATCAACATTTGTTTCCATGAAAAACTTGGAGAAAAATCGAAATACACAAGGAGGCACGCGGATACAGCGCTGTCCTCGCATGTCTTTGCGTGTGTACAGCGCTGTTTCATACTTGGCCCTGTGCCAAGGGTCACGCCTGCAGTTAATTTTGAAGAAGCATTCGTTACTTAAACGTGTAACAGGCATGGCACAAGCAGCACAAACGTCTTCACTAGTAGGCGAGTATACATCAATTGGTATGGAGTTCAATGTTCTACTGTACTTTGTCTTTGTGCTTATTTCGTGACGAAGAGCGAATCTCGATGAAACCTGGATTGCAATTCTGTTTGGATAACCATCTCAACAACAGAAGAATAAGCCACTTCAAAGTTTTGTAAAGGTGCGTAGGTCTTCAGTTGTACACGGCTCCTGACTGTGGCACCTTGGCTCATGTTGTGTGCCCCGATGCCATGTGATATCGGGAACCATCGATCTCATGCGGCACTAACTAATACAAGGGTCAACACTACCAAATTTCGTGTGAGGTGTTGGGTACCGATAACTTGGACGAAAGCAACATCGAGTTTAAATGTTACTTCAGTGGCGGCTGCAGTAGTTTTTTACCGTTGACCAGCTTATAATGAGTAGCCGCGGGCACTGCCCCATTTGACGTGATTCCGCTTGCCTTGCCCATACGTCCCCTTCGGGTTCTGCCGAGCATAATTTGAAGTAAGCTGCAACCCCTGAAAATAGGATCACACTTGTCACATTGCACGTAATAATTTTACCAAAAAGGAATAACGGAGCCCCGCAACAGGTGTCGCTACGCCATGGATCGATTACATTCTTCGGCTCCACTGAGCTACCCTGAATAAGATTTCTTCTAGTTAGGTGTATATTTCTGTTCAACCATGGTCCCTTTGCTATTTCGAAGCGGTGTGTACTCACCGCGGACGCACATGCCGACGCCAGCGCGCTGGATGTAGACGGGAGTCGCCGGAGAGCACACGCAGCGAGAAGCTTCTTGTTCAGACCTGCGTGGGTAGATTCATCGGCAGATTGATGAGCAGCGGTTGGGAACGGGTGCGCCGAATTCGTGTCCTTTGAGCAATACGCCTGGTGCTCTACCGATTGAGGTACGGGTGTGGAAGTATTCACCACTGCTTTACGCTGTAATTATGCGAGCCCGAGTGGTCATGAGTTTGCCAGAGCTGGTATCACCACTTAAGAAGTTCCGCTCGACAGCTTCAGACACGTCGGAGACACTCGAGCCGCATCAGTAAGGGTTCTAGAGAGAGGGCTTTCTGCCTACATGGCCGTAGGAGAGGCGCAATCGCTGAGGTATGGTCGATCGGAACATATCACCAATACTGATGCACTGTGGTAAGCTCATTCAAATATTTAAATCTACCTTCTCTGAAAATGTGACTGAGCAGTGTAATCAAGCGAAACCCTTGATTTTGCAAATTAGCGTCATTTTACTCTAATCGGGCTTTCTCCTCCGTTCCCCTCACGTTTCCCTCTCCCTGTAGCAGCCAGCAAAATCGGGAACAAGGATACCTCAGAAGAGTTACCGAACGCAGAAAACCGTTCTCCATATAGGCCAATGCATATTTTACATTTTAAAACTGCCTTGCGCGAAGAAGGATGTGCAGCAGTAGGGGTTGCCATATGTATGTGGCAGTCCGATGATAATCCTCACGCCACCCCTTGAGGTATAGTATTCGTCCAGCGGTACTACCGTCTGAAGGAGCGATAAGCAAGGCATTGCTTGGCATGCTGTAAGGTCGAACTTGAAGGTTACAGCAGTTTAACCCGAAACATTTTATGTTAGTGTTATCGTGAGGCTTTCAAGTGGAAGGTCAACAAGAACGACTTAAAAAAGTTAGTGATTGTATATCAAGCTGCGGGTAGCGGCCATATTGTTATACATGGAAGCGTAACATTGTGCCTAGGCTACGTGGGGCAACTGGGAGTTGCTGGTGTTATTCTGCCCACGTCGCATACCCTCATAGCGGCATAGAGTCGCAGTGATGTACTGGGCAACGGTTATAGGCACGAATGGATGCGACTGCAGTGCGCGCTGCAACAGATGCTGCCACCAGTGAATCGTTTCGGGGTATGCACTAAACAATCTAGGAAAGACTGAATGAATGACTTCGTTCAGGGTGACGCGCCAATAGGTACAGTAAACATCCAGGAAGCTGTTCTCTTGCTCCGGGTGCATTCGAAACTCTTCGGTAGCATGCGCAGCACCCACAAAAATAGACGAATGAATGGAGTCAGCGCTACGGCAGATGCCAAAACTAGCCTCCTATCTGCAACCCCATCCGAAAGGAGTCCGCTGCATGCCTTTCCCAACAGGGCTCCAAAAGACCTTGGTATAATTGCCCATATCTAAGCTGAAAGGCGGAAGCAGAACATAGCAACACCGGCCTTCTTGTCTTCATCTCTGTCTCTCTAAAAGACCACTGAATGATCTCCGGAATGCTTGCGAATGCCCCAAAACGTACGCCTTTCATATACAATACAGTAGGCGAGTAACTACAAGTAGCACTGAGAACCACGCACACCACAGGTGGTTTTTCTTCAACCTCCACACACAGCCGCTTCCCCCCAGACATTCTTCTCGCTTGTCCGGAGAGGTGGATTGTCTTCGTGCCTCTGCTATCCCTTGATGGGTGACACGCACGTGTCGCACCCACCTGGTGCAGACGAGCCCCTGCGCGCACTGTGCGTCGTGGCTGCAGGCGGCACCGAAGCCCGCGCCTCCCGACATTTCCTTGGCGTCCATGGCGCCAAGTGGACGCTCGCCACTATTGTACACCGGCCGGGGAGACGGGTGAGCCGGCTCAGTCAGCGGGTCGAGAAAGGGCCTGTAAGAAGGTAATGCACAAACACACAAGTCGGACGTGGCTTAAAACACAAAATAAACGTACGTTTCATAAAAAGACAGCTTTCTCCCCCTAACAATCACTCCATTTTATCGCCCACGCCAAACCAATGAATATGTGAGGAAAACAGAGTAAGCAGTAGCGATTCTACAAACTCTTTCTAGCAACTCGTCTGCGTTGTGAAAGAACCTTGCATGTGTCATGGGCGGCCGATCAGCCAAGACACCGCCAAGAAAGACTACCCCAGGGCGACAGTAAATTACTTCAATTTAATTGTTTCACTTAAATAAGAAGGTGCAGTTAACACAATGAACATATTCGATTTTCCGGCCCATGACTGTCCACAGGCAGCCCGCGGCCTTCCTTCTGACGGCCGACGCCATTACAAGGTTTATGTGCAGAGCTCTTTCTCGCCTACTCGCCGTAGCTCGCTCGCTGTCACGCTGTTCGATGTCAAGCAACGGTCGGAATCAGGCGGCGCAGCGAGATTGCGGACCAAGGCAGAGCCCCACGGCGTACCGTAACGGCGAAACACCGAGGCTTCGAAAAACAAGCGGTTCATATAGTCATAACCGTTTGAAACTCCTGAACCGCTGGAGGTTGTCGCACATCTCCCCGTTGTTTAGCCGAAAGAAAACAGCAGGTATATTTGAAGCAAAATCTGTGAATACAACCGGCACCAGCACGCCCATTTAGTTAGGAATGCCTGTTGTGTTGGTCTGCATGATAATAACGCCAAAAAGTGGCCGCCTAAAATGACGCATCTCAAACTGCGCAAGCAAAAAGGAACATAACTCCCGCTCCCGCTGTTCCAGGCAGAGGGCGCGCGAGCACTCCTCAGGCGGGAAATTTCAATTGCATTGGACAAACCTCCTTCCCATTCATCAAGACAGGAGTGGGACCGGCAGGCGAAGAGCCGGAGGGGTGGTAGCTGTGAGCCAATAACTGCACTACAGCCCGTTACGGCAAATCACTGCTCTGCCCTTCCGACTGCTTCACGCTGCGTGGAACGTCTTTAATTGTTTTGGGATACACGCGTAAAACAAGCACCACATCACCTCCTGGCCAGTACGCTCCCAGTGTTGTAGCTATAACCCAGAAGTCCTTGTTGATGGCTATGCATTCAGTACTTTCGCATTTTACGTCATTCGTACCCATATTGAGTCACTTCAGGCGTAATTTGAAAGTTTTTCGGCATTCATTATGTTTTTTTGGTTAAAAAAATCTTTGGTGGTTTGAATAGAGTTTTTAGTCCTTAGAAGCAGTACAAGGCTTAATTTTGTCTTAATGACAACTTTAACTGAACAACCAATGCGGAAACTGACAATCAGTCTATACAACGCTAAAATATGTAAAACAATTTTTTCAACGTTGAGATTGCAGGAAATGGCATTTCCAAGAAGTGTTACGTCCCTGTGAAAGTTGGTGTTGAATTCGTAAACGGCTCATGGCGTTTCCTGCCCCCATGAAAAAGCGACGAACAATTCACTGACAAACCGAATACCAATTTATTACGAGAGTTCTTGTACTCGGTTTTATTTGGCCTACAATAGGGTAACCAGCAACGAGCAGCCCCAAATGAAGTTTCGACGAACTCATTTCAGTGTGCCCCTAGAAAACCATGCATCTTTTATTAAGGCTAGTATGATAAATTACGAGTTTTGGTGGCGCACGTCAAGATAACAGAACTTTCCTGCACATTTTATGCGTAGGGCAGCCTAAAACATATATGCGCCCCCTCATTTAAGATGGTTGAACACAAATAATTCTCGTAATGAATTCTTTGGTAGGCCAATACACACTGCGAGTATGTGCTACTCTGGAGGAACGCACCAGTTTTGTACAATACCCTCAGCACCTCTCCGGTGGGCACTCGGTAGGCTTAACGTTTAAGTCTGGGGTGTACGGCGTGAATCGCTACCTGCTACTTTGCGTTCGCTTCGACCGCGTCGAAATGAAGCAATCGGATAGATGCCGGATTCATAATGGGAGGGGCCCAAGTTCGATTCCAGCCACAGGAAGCGTTTATTTGTTTAAGTTCAGCTCAGAGCATTCATCATCCTCGTCAGAAAAAGTTAGTTTTCCTGCAGGGCGTATTGGCGTACAACGGAATCAGTGAGGACAATAAACCTTCATTTTAAAAGGGAGAAGTACATTCGAGCGGGATTCCTGCTCTCCTCGACGGCTACGTACACATTCGTGCTACTAGGACTACGTGCAGTCCGCATTACGCAACGAGCACACAACTATAACCACCTACGGGTTCACTTTGAGCATTACCGACGTTGAATACTCTGGCGTTGACGCCTGTGAACTCGGTTCTTGGTTATTGAATGGTAACCTTCTTTGCGCGAACATGTTTCCATAAATGATTGCTATTCATTGTTTAAATAAGTGAGTGCTTCTAGATTTTTGGGAGGGTTTAGGGGCAGACCGGGAGTTCCAAATGGCTAATACTTATCTAAAACGACATCTCATGGAGTGCGTGTTACACTGATCTGCTGAAATCATACGGAAGGCCCTTGCTTGCCCTCATTCATCAAAGATACCAATACACCGATTGGCAATCATTGCTCCAGGAATGCAGAATCGTCACGCGTACCGACGGTGCTGGACAAAAGCAGCTATGGCACCAGTGCAACTATTTTCCGGAAACTACCGAAGCCTTTAACGCGGGGAAAAAAGTAGAGCAGGCACTGAGCATGGCACTTACTCGAACACGCCATGCTGGGCGAAGGACAGGGGTAGAAGGCCGATCAGCAGACGCGCCACAGCTTGCCAAGACATCATCCTTCTTCTTCTACCCCTTCCTTGAGTGAGCTGGCACGCGCAATTTTTTGGTGCCGGGCCTGTTACTCGCCCAAAAGAGCGCCAGTATTCCGTCTCAGACAATGACCACCGAGCCATCCTGCGCGGACCTTGGTTTGTAAATCACGAAAGGTCAAACCAAGTTTGATGCCCCTGGTTTGTTTAGGTTCCGTATAGCATGCATAGAAATATTTCTGGTTGATGATGATGATGATGATGATGTCCTCAAATATTTTGGCACGTACCCACAAGGGGGGATTGGCCAGGGCTAAACTGGTTAAAAACGTGAGGACTTCAAAATACTTATTTCCGGAAAGAGGGTGTAAAAGGAAACTTAGTTAAGAATGTTGTGCATGATATACCGTGGAAGCAATTTTTTCCTCGTCTTCAGCGAGTGTCTAGCGGCACCTAGAATTCTCACTCCTTACTTAAAGCACCTCGAAATAAATCAAGCTTGAATACGCGAAATGCCAGCCTTTCGACGAACGAATCCGCAATCTAGGGCCCCATTCTCGATTGCACAAAGTACAGTGAACTGTGAATTTGCCGGAAGTTTATTTCTGATTGGCTTTCATTTTGGTCACGTGCTTTCGGTTGACAGAGCGGTTGTGCGTGCTTTCGTCATTTTGACGTTTTATGACGTTTACGGGCACCAGTTCTAAACTTTGCCTTATTAATCTTTAGTCAAAGCGCATAATTCCTGGCCGGGAATGAAAAAATAGGCTAAATACACCGGACATGACAAGGTACGCCTGTCTTTGCTATTCAAGAACAATACGATTTGTATGTCACACCCTCTCTGTGATTGGGTGAAAAAGAGTGACGTAATTTAACCAGTTGGCGGGAAGGATCGTGCCAGACATTGCAACTTCAGCCTCTCGAAAAGGGACGTAACCTTACGTAACAGCTTTATTATCGTGGCTACTGTCCCCGTGAAATAGGGCAAAAAATTTCACCGAAGTTCGATGCCCTGAAAACCCCGTGAATTTACAGAAGGTGCAGTTTCGCATGACAAGCGGTTTAGTGCATGTTTTATTGCGAAAGAAATAATAGTTTCACGGTTTCCAAGTCAGCGATCATAGAACACACAAATCAAGTACCGTATGTTTTTATATTTGGCAATAAAATAAAAAATTATTTTTTGGCGTTACAGTGACATAAGAGAGCAGTACAAGCCTGTCCATGAAAAAGAGAACCCAATGCACGGCATTTGTCCACAGTCCTAGTAATATGCTGGTCACATGATCGAACTAAAAAAATAAATAACAAAGAATAGTACCTGTTATTGCTCTGATTGAAGTCGAGCTTGACGAATGAGTGAATCGGCGACATGTTTACACTCCTGATTTATCGGGCGTAGCGCTTCGCTGCCCTTATGCGTCATACAAGCAATGGTCGCGACAGCCGTTTTCTGTGACCAGGCCATAAAATTGTAACATTGCTGCAGACGATAGCGTGGAGGTGGTGGCGGCCAGACAGGTGATAACACAACAAAGTTTGCATTGAAGCAGAGAGCTCAACTATATTACTAAAAGCGACTGAAAGAAATAATTTTTTTCTGTATTTACAAATACGGCTGTCCCATGCCTGGGACATTGCAGGAGCGGGTACAGAAAAATCCAACAATAATACAGAAGCAAACAATAGTGCACACAAATTTTGTGGCTAACACCTAAAGTTTTTTCCGTACTCTACAGTGTTCAGTCTACGCAAATCACCATCAAGCTTGTTCCACAGTTCCACGACGCGCGGAAGAAAAGAGAATTTGAAACAATCCAAACGAGACCTGAACGGTACAAGGTTCAGAGCATCTGTACTACGTGTAATGCGGACTGGTACATCAGCGAAAGATAACGGCGCGTGAACGCGGGTTGTTTTCTGTACAGTCTTGTGCAACAAGATAACACTCTCACGCGTACGGCGGTGTTCTAGTGAAGGAAGTAACAACAAGTGTGCATGTGAAGACGGTGAGAAGTCTCGATCATAACGATTAAAAATTAACTGTATAGCCTTTTCCTGCACATATTCTAACCTGTTTTTATCGTGTTCAAGATGAGGCGACCAAACCACCGAGGCGTACTCGAGCATCGGTCTCACTAATGTCTTGAAGGCAGTTAACTTGCAATCTTTATTCGAGTTTTCCAATCTACGGTTTAAGTAACCAAGTTTCCTTAGAGCTTGAGAGCTTTTCTGATCAACATGTTTGCCCCATTTAAGGTCAGGTGAAAAGGTGACACCGAGATACTTGAATTTCCTTACATGTGCTAGGGTGCACCCACTGTAGTTATAACTGAAACTGAGAGGCTGTTTTTTTATTTGAGAAAGTCATAGCTACAGTTTTCTTGTAATTTATGGGCATTTGCCACGTAAAACTCCAATCGCAGAATAAGGAGAATACGTTGTTGAGTATTAACTGGTCTTGAGAAGTAGTAATGCAGTTATAAAATACGCAATCATCGGCATACAGACGTATGTTTACAGTAGTTCCAGAGATGACATTAACAACATCAATAATAAATATAATAAACAAGAGAGGCCCTAGCACAGACCCTTGCGGCACACCGGATGTTATTTCAACAGAGGATGATTGCACCTGTTTGAAAGTAACCAATTGATATCGAGAACACAAGTAATCCGCAATCCAACCGAGTAATTTGGAGTCTTTGAGAAAGGCACTAAGTTTTAGAAGACGTTTTTTATGTCTTACGTTGTCCAAAGCTTTGGAGGTCTAGGTACGGCTAGGTACGGTAAAAAAAGTCTAGGTACTGTAAAAAAAGATTGTGTGATTTTCTTTAGCTCAACATCCGCTTTTCGCTCTCTTTTGGATCAACGTTACTCGATCGCCTTGTAGCGTTTACGCCAATTTTGACCTGGAGAATTGTGTTTCTCTTTCCAGCCCAAGCTACCATTTTAATTTTTATAATACATATCAAGGGCTTTTATATTATTATGCGCAATATTTGATATTTTGGTTGCTATCTTTATGTGTGAAGCATCAAATTACCCTGCATGTAGTCATAGGTACACGTGCATCACGTCACTGTTTGGTAACGTGGTGCTTAGGCAAGAAACATGGCGAATTCACAGTGAATCTGTGCAGTCGAGGATAGGGCCCTAAAATAAAATTTTCAAAGCTTCGATCCCTTGCAGGCTCAACCGCGGAATGTTCTAGTCACTTCGAAAGTGTCCAAGGCCATATTCGGGTGTACTGGGCTACTTGCCTGCACTGCAATAGTACGTGTCAGATTACTGGTTTATACCGGCGCAAATTCAACACTGCTTGCGTGAACACTGCTTACCACCGACGTAAGGTGTATAAAAAAAAGTCTTGTGACCCTTCCGTCTAAGCACAACGATGATTGAATGCGAAGCGATGGATTCTCGCGATAGATTATTTGGTTGGCCAATCCCACACTGCGAGTATGGTGTACTCTGAAGATGCGGACCACATTTCTTAATTACCAACAGCCACTCTCGAGGTGTTGCAGTCCGTAGGCCCTAACTAGTAATGGCTAGATTCTAGCGACTGTACGACTTACGTTTGGGTTTGGAGTGTACAGCGCGAATCGGTGCCTGCTACTTGGCTTTCTCTTCGGTCATGCCACAACGGAGCATTAAAAAAAAGTGGAAATGTAGAATCGCGCATTCGGGTAAGGTCGGAACGATAAAACACTACGGTATTTTATTTCAAACAACTGGGATTAGGAATACGCGGCATAACGCGCTGGAGCAGCACTTTGTCTATAAGAGGCGACGTAGGGGACGGCTCCGGAATAATTTCAACCACCCGAGAATCTTTAACGTGTGTTCAAATCTCTACACACGAGCATTTTCGCTTTTTCCCTTAATCCTAAATGTGGCCACTTCGGCCGAAAATCGAACCCGCTTCCTTGGGCTCGCCAGCATAATGCCTTAGCCACTGAGACACCGCTGCGGGTATTTCAAAGAACCGACCTTTAGTAACTACTTAAACTTAAACTGCGTTCCCAATCGGCGTTGTTTTTAACACGAGAAAACGCAGAAATACTGCAAAATGTGCTTATTTTGCCCTGCACAGCGTAATGAAGTACTCATGTATAAATGCTAAAAACGGAGTTTCCAGAAAGTTAACTCGAACGGGAATTTCTTTTTTTTTCTTTTGTGCTTTCATTCAAGTGGCATGACGATACTGATATGGAGGCATCACTACAATCAAATAGCCACGTTTCTCAGCGATATCTAGGTGTGCATCCGCCAATGAAACAAGTCCCCTTGAAGTGAAAAGGGGTGAACGATTAAGAGGTTTGTGAGTCGCCGCTGTTCCGTATGTCTTCTCTAACATAAAATGATTGGTTAAAGTTTGCGTAAAAATGGCACCATTGTTATGGGACAAAACATTTTGCAATTCACCAAACTTTTATCAACTCTGCAGCAGGGCTATTCCGTGCAAGACAGTGCAGTTGTTTGCCTTCTTCGCAGTATGGGTAGAATTTGAAAGCTCTATTTTTGAGAAACTAAACTTGTATGTAGCCTGCACGTTGTGTTTAAGCCACCGACGGAGACTAAGTGCAATTCGCCACTATTAGGCCCAGATATGGCGAAGCATTTTAAATATATCGACTCCCGGTCAGCCAGCGGCCTCAGCTGAATGGCGAACGTCAGTGTTGTTCGTTTTCGATATTCAGTCCGAATTACCCTCTGGCCGTCAGTTGGTGTTATGACATGTGAAATAGGTGGCACGAGCTTTTATTTTATAATATTCCTAATCGAAAAGAGGCCGCGGGTTGTAGATTCTCAACGCTGGCGTACTGCCCCTCACCTGCGGCATGTGGTTCATCAGTACGTCCCTTGTTTGTACCAAAGCCTGCATCAAGTGGCGACTCTACGCTGGTTACTCGCACAGTAATACTAAAACTTACTGAGTATACGGGAACGGTTTTGCTTGGCGTAATGGTATCGCTTTTGTAGTGCTGAAAGTAAAAAATAGCCGAGCCCATCTGAGAACGTTTGTCAGCTTTGTGTTTTGGACGAGTGTGTTACGAAGGTCTCTAGTGAACGCGTAATAAATCGGCATGGCGTCTTTCCACATCATCCGGAACACCCCATGGAATGATGGTCTATGCTACGGAAGAGATGACAGCTTTGAAGCAAGCTGTGCTACTGTTGCCTAAACAGCCTCGGCCTTTGAGGCTTGCCTGATCCACAAACAGCACGGTCCTTTATGTGGAATGATAAATCAGAAGCGAAAGAAGGTCGAGGTGCTGTCGCGTGAATAGAGTGACATTTTAAGCTTACGAATAAAATTTCAAAGCCATAGATGTCCCATTTTAAGGTTCACCTTCATAATCCCGGCGTCGACACGACCGGCCCACAAACCCAAACAAGATGAGCAGTGAACCAAAGCAAGCCAGCCGGGTATAAGAGATGAGGAATGGTTGCCAATGTTAACTAATGATTCATGAGTGATTAATAGCAACGATAGTTAAGTTAGCAACGATGGCGTTATTTTTAGTCTTGACTTTCTTACTAACCACGCCGCCCTCATAGATTGCGCCTCCGGTATCCTTCGTCTTGATCTGCCGATCGCTCCTGTTGCCGAAAATGGCGCTTACCACCATTTACAATCTGAAGAACACCTCCGCTTATCTCCAAAAGCCATAACCTACGTCTCTTTTTCCCTGTACCTCCCTCTACCGGACTGCGCGTACATTCTTTCCCCTCTAACTGATGTCCTCCTACGGAAAAAGGTGGTGCTTCCCTATACAGTCGTCACGGTCGCACAAAATCAAATAAGCTGGCCGTTCTTGAAAATCGGTTCTTTCTACCACGTGCTTCCACAGGGAATGTCACTGACCAATGTTTGTCCCCTCGATGGATGCCAGCTGTCTCCTGTGCACTGACGTGCCTCCAAGTATTCCCGACGGTCGAAAAGGTCAGCCGCCGACCTCCGATGAATTAACAAAGATGATGTCATCTGACCTTCGCGCCTCCCAAGCTCGCCAACTGCACGACCTACTTGCATCCAATCGAAATATCGTTCATTTGGACGACCGTCCATTAGGCCAGACTTCGGAGGTAACGCATCGCATCAACACCAGCGATGCGGGCCCTATACACCAGTGAGCATGTCAGGTGTCTCATACGGAACGAGCAATCATCCAAAACGAGATAGAGAAAATGCTGAACAAGGACGTCATTGAACCTTCTTCAAGTCCATGGGCGTGGCCAGTTAACTTTGTGCTAAAGAAAGATGGTTCGTTGCGCTTCAGCCTTGACTACCGGCATTTGAATGACATCACTAAGAAAGACGTTTACCTGCTGCCTCGTATAGACGATGCCTTCGATTGCCTTCGATTGCCTTTACGGTGCGTCTTATTTCTCGTCTATCGACATATGAAATGGCTATTGGCAGATTGCTGTTGACGCCGTGGAACGCAAAACGACCAATTTTGTGACACCGGACGGCTTTTACCAATTTAAGTTCGTGCCGTTTGGTCTTTGTAATGTACCTGCTACATTCGAAAGAATGATCGACTCGCTTTTGCGTGCTTTCAAGTGGTCAACGCGCATATGCTACTTGGATGATGTCACCATGTTCGCCCCAACATTCGAGACGCACCTCCATCGTCTTTCGGGCATCCTTGCTGTCTTCCGTCATGCCGGCCTGCAGCTCAACGCATCCAAATGTGATTTTGGCGGCCAACAACTTAAGATCCTGGGACATGTAGTTGTAGCTGATGATGTGCGACCTGACCGTAACAAGGTGCGCGCCGTCAAAGAGTTTCCTGTCCCTCGATCTGCGAAGGAAGCTTTCTCAGCCTATGTTCTTACTTTCTCCGCTTCAACGAGAACTTCGCTTGACATAGCCCGCCCGCTCACGGATCTTCTGAAGACCGACACCTCGCTCTCGTAAGGCTCTACGCAAGCCACGGCTTTTTTCTGTCTTATTGACCGCCTCACCCATTGTCCGATTTTGGCCAATTTCAATCATACTGCTACGACAGAAGTTCGAACTGATGTAAGTGGGCATGGCATACGAGCTGTATTGGTCCAGCAACAGGCCGGTCGTACCAGAGTGATAGCGTATTCCAGTCGCCTTCTGAGCCCTGCAGAACGCAATATTCTCTCACTGAGCGTTCCTGCCTCGTGCTTGTATAGGCTGTAAGCAAGTTCCCTCCGTACTTGTACGCAAATCATTCGCTGTAGTTACGGATAACATTGCGTTATGCTGGCTGTCCTCTCTCAGGGACCCACCGGACGACTTGGTCTTTGGGTATTACGGCTACAGAACACAACTATTCGCTCGTCTACAAGTCTGGTCGAATGTACAGGGATGCAGACTTCCTGCCTCGTCACCCTGTTGACCCCCCTGACCCTCGAGACAATGACGACGACCCAGGCGTATTCGCTCTGTCGGACGTTGTCAACGTCGCTGACCATCACCACCGTGATCCTTCGCTTTGCAACATCATCGAACGTCTCATCTCCGAGCCGGGCGGCCCCTCTATACGCCTATTATTCTCGGCGGTGGTGTCTTGTTCCGCCTAAACGTTCGCTAGGACGGGCCAGACGAGCTACTTGCTGTGCCTCAGCATCTGCAGTCTGACGTCCTTCGCGATCTTTACGACGCACCTACAGCTGGCCACCATGGCGTGGCTCGGACTTACGACCGCGTGCGTCGCCGCTTTTACTGGCCGGACCTTTACCGGTCCGTGATGCGACACGTCACAGATTGTGACCTTTGGCAACGCCGAAAAACTCCTCGTATGCTTCCAGCCGGCACCATATAACCATTCGAGGTCCCAGCAGAACCAGTCTTCTGTGTCAGGTGGGACCTTCTCGGCCCTTTCCCCTTGTCCCGGTCGGGAAACAAGTGGATTGCTGTCCCCACTGATGATTCCGCGTGTTACGCTATCACATGTGTCCAGTTCCCAGCAGCTGTGCCACAGACGTAGTCGAGTTCCTCCTACATGATGTAATCTTAAACCACGGGGCTCCTCGTCAACTGCTTACGACCGTGTGTGGTACTTCTTGTCTCAAGTTATTGATGTCTTCCTTCGCTCCTGCCGTACCAAGCACAACCTTACCACCTCTTATCACCCACAGACAAACGGGCTTACTGATCGCTTCAACAAGATGCTCACGGATATGATCGCCATGTACGTGTCCACCGACCCCCGTGACTGGGACGTACCACTACCCTGCGTCACTTTTGCTTATAATTCTTCTCGCCTGGTAACTGCGGGCTACTCTCCTTTCTTTCTCCTTTTTGGTTGCAACCCTGCCTTGTCATTGGACACCGTGTTTCCTAACTCGGGGACGTTGACAACCGACTATGCATGAGACGCGGTAGCGCATTCCGATTTGGCCCGCCAGGTTGCCCGCGCCAGGATATCGACAGCACAAGCAACCCAGAAGGGGCGCTATGACCAGCACAATCGTGACGTGTACTTCGCCAAAGGCACTTTAGTACTCCTGTGGACCCCATCGTGCCACGTCGGCCTGTCTGAAAAACTGCTATGCTGTTTCACCGGCCCTTACCGCATCCTACGCATGGTACCTCCCGTGACCTACGACATTGGACTCCTAAAATCCTCGCCGTCATCTCATTCAACGTCGCAACTTGTGCACGTCTCCCGACTGAAGCCGTAGCATTTTTGCGATCCAAGCTGCCTTCAATCTTGTTCCGTCCTTTGCGCCGGGCCGGTGCTCGCGCCAACGGAGGTTATGTCACGGGCTCTAGCACCTTGGCAAAGGAAAGGACTTGAATGAAGGAGCGATGACTACACTGGTGTTCAGTTATGGCCAACCTCTCGGCCAGGGATACGCGCCACTGCACTGATCGGAAGCCAAAGCTTACATAGCCTCGGAGAAAGGAGACGACGACGCTGAGAGCTTTGCGGAGGCACGTGCAGTTCCTTGAACATTGGAGCTGCCATAGCTACCGGCTTGTATTTGCAACACATTTCATTACGAACAGTGCCTGCACTGCCACGTCACAATGTATAATCTATATATATATATATATATATATAATTATATTATATATATATATATATATATATATATATATATTATATATATATATATATATAGATATATATATATATATTGCAGGAAATATTTCTTGGACACCGGCAAATCGTAGGCAAAAAAAGAGAAGACCACACGTCGAAAAAAGAAAGGTTTAACGTTTCTGCCGAGGGACCGGCCTTCGTCAGAATAACAGCAGCGGCTGTAGTCACACAGCATATAAAGGTGATCGTTGCAAGGTCACGTGATGGGATGACAAAGTAAGCAATTCAAATGCAACATACCGAGGCCGCATGCGACAATCTTTTCGGATGAATACAAACATAATAATAAGTCCAGCACGTGCAGTATAAGAAATCCAGCACTGGTCAAGCACACACGCGCACAAAAAGTAAGGGGAGAGAGAAGAGGATACGGTCACTGATGCAAGCAACTAAGTTTTCCTGAGCTTTCATTTAAACCACGTGCTATTGTCTCGAATTCGTATATAAGAAAGGATTCGCGGACTTCCCTGTCGTGATGCGTACGGAAGCCAGATTCAAGTGTCGTTGCTTTGATATGGTCAAATGAGTGGCCCGCGACATTGGCGTGCTTTGATATCGGAAGGTGAGGTAGTGTAGCGATATGATCCTTATGGTTGTTGAACCGCTGCCGGAAGGGGGTTTTGGTCTCGCCAACATACTGCATTTTACAGATATCGCATTCAAGTAGATAAACCACGTTGCTCGTGTCGCAAGTATAGTTCCCATTTATCTTTAAACTGAAGTTAGATGCTGTGCTGCTTGCGCTTATGGATGTAGTCATATGATTGCACACCTTGCAACGCGGTTTGTTGCAAGGGCGGCAGCCAGTATGCACTTTACGTTTGTTATTAGATGATGTAAGCAGGTCGCGTAAATTTTGCGATCTTCTGTACGTTACGCATGGTGGTTCTCGGAATATCGATTTTAATCGCTCGCTCTGTAACATTATATTATGGTGCTTTTTTAGAACGATCAACTTTCTGGATGTAACTTTGACTTTGTGTGAGGGTCAACTGACTACAAAAGTTTATAGGAAGCCTACTGATAAACAACAGTACCTACATTTCAATAGCTACCATGTAAAGCACTGCAAAACCAGCATACCCTATGGTCAGGCGCTTCGATTTAAAAGAAATATGTTCCGAACAGGCTGATTTTAATTCAAGCTGTGCCCAACTCCGTAGTGCTTTAATTAAGCAGAAGTACCCACCCGAGATCATCGACGACGCCATTAAGCGCGCTGATAGCCATGACCGCAAAGCACTTTTACGCCGCAAAACAAGACAGCCGGTTTATTCGAATACAAATTTGATTCTCACATTTTCCGCGCCTGCACAAAATGTAAATGCCGTTCTAAAAAAGCACCATAATATAATGTTACAGAGCGAGCGATTAAAATCGATATTCCGAGAACCACCATGCGTAACGTACAGAAGATCGCAAAATTTACGCGACCTGCTTATATCATCTAATAACAAACGTAAAGTGCCTACTGGCTGCCGCCCTTGCAACAAACCGCGTTGCAAGGTGTGCAATCATATGACTACATCCATAAGCGCAAGCAGCACAGCATCTAACTTCAGTTTAAAGATAAATGGGAACTATACTTGCGACACGAGCAACGTGGTTTATCTACTTGAATGCGATATCTGTAAAATGCAGTATGTTGGCGAGACCAAAACCCCCTTCCGGCAGCGGTTCAACAACCATAAGGCTCATATCGCTACACTACCTCACCTTCCGATATCAAAGCATGCCAATGTCGCGGGCCACTCATTTGACCATATCAAAGCAACGATACTTGAATCTGGCTTCCGTACGCATCACGACAGGGAAGTCCGCGAATCCTTTCTTATATACGAATTCGAGACAATAGCACGTGGTTTAAATGAAAGCTCAGGAAAACTTAGTTGCTTGCATCAGTGACCGTATCCTCTTCTCTCCTCCTTTACTTTTTGTGCGCGTGTGTGCTTGACAGTGCTGATTTCTTATACTGCACGTGCCGGACTTATTATTATGTTGTATTCATCCGAAAAGATTGTCGCATGCGGCCTCGGTATGTTGCATTTGAATTGCTTACTTTGTCACCCCATCACGTGACCTTGCAACGATCACCTTTTTATGCTGTGTGACTACAGCCGCTGCTGTTATTCTGACGAAGGCCGGTCCCTCGGCCGAAACGTTAAACCTTTTCTTCTTCTTTTCTTTTTCGGTCGCGTGTGTTTCTTATTTTTTTGCTATATATTATATATATATATATATAATATATATATATATATATATATATATAGGGATAGTAGAACTTTGAAGATGGTAGAGAACACAAGAGAAGAAAAACTTCGAACAAGGTAAAAGCACGATTGTGGCCTACGTTTCAGCAAAGAGAACTTGCTTTCCTCAGAACTTGCTTTCCTGAGGAAAGCAAGTTCTCTTTGCTGAAACGTAGCCACAATCGTGCTTTTACTTTGTTCGAAGTTTTTCTTCTCTTGTATGTATATATATATATATATATATATAATATATATCTATATATATAATATATATATGTGACGTCCCGCAGATGGATGGTGCAGGGCAGTTGGCCGGAATGGGAGATTAGCCACCAAGAGACGGTGCGGTGCGATAGTGGTGGACGAGGAAGAAGTTGTTAATAAAGGTGTTCGACGCACGCCATGTCTCCTGCGTTACACACACACACATATATATATATATATATATATATATATATATATATATATATATATATATATATATATATATCTGACCTCTCAAGCGTCAGATACAATTCTAGTAAATATAAATAGCCCAGAAAGTTACGGAGAACACAGTCGCCCAGATAGCCGAATTGGTAAGGCATTCGACATGTAATCGAAAGGCGTGGGTTCGGTCCCCACTCTGGGCGCGTGTTTTTCTTTCTTTCTTTTCTATATTTAAAAAAAAATGTGCACTTCATTAACCGTAGTGAAAAAGAAAAAGAGCCCAACCACACCCGTATGCCTCCTTTGGCGTTGTAGACTGCTGACCTATCTTTCTGTATTTCCTCAACGAGCCCCTCATTTCCTTACTATAATATTCTGCGAAAGCCTAGCGAGGGTCTCGGTTCTGGCAGCCTTGATGCCTAGGCAGCATAAGAGGGCTTCCCGCCAGTTAACCGCTCATGACAGGCTGTAGACGTTTGAGTCACGCCCCGGGGGTTGAAAAGAAGGTCCCCTTCTCCCCGTGTAGTCAGAGTGGCGCTGGCTAACACCCTCAAGCGTCAGATACAATTCTAGTAAATATAAATAGCACAGAAAGTTACGGAGAACACAGTCGCCCAGATAGCCGAATTGGTAAGGCATTCGACATGTAATCGAAAGGCGTGGGTTCGGTCCCCACTCTGGGCGCGTGTTTTTCTTTCTTTCTTCTCTATATTTAAAAAAAAAATGTGCACTTCATTAACCGTAGTGAAAAAGAAAAAGAGCCTAACCACACCCCTATGCCTCCTTTGGCGTTGTAGACTGCTGACCTATCTTTCTGTATTTCCTCAACGAGCCCCTCATTTCCTTACTATAATATTCTGCGAAAGCCTAGCGAGGGTCTCGGTTCTGGCAGCCTTGATGCCTAGAAAGCATAAGAGGGCTTCCCGCCAGTTAACCGCTCATGACAGGCTGTAGACGTTTGAGTCACGCCCCGGGGGTTGAAAAGAAGGTCCCCTTCTCCCCATGTAGTCAGAGTGGCGCTGGCTACCACCCTCAAGCGTTAGATACAATTCTAGTAAATATAAATAGCCCAGCAAGTTACGGAGAACACAGTCGCCCAGATAGCCGAATTGGTAAGGCATTCGACATGTAATCGAAAGGCGTGGGTTCGGTCCCCACTCTGGGCGCGTGTTTTTCTTTCTTTCTTCTATATTTAAAAAAAAATGTGCACTTCATTAACCGTAGTGAAAAAGAAAAAGAGCCTAACCACACCCCTATGCCTCCTTTGGCGTTGTAGACTGCTGTATGACCTATATATATATAGTATTTCTATATATATATATATATATATATATATATATATATATATATATATATATATATATATATATTGCCCCGAAGAAAGCTTTCCCACAATGGGCCTCCTACGTCACTGGGAGCACGCTCTCGTGGCGCTGTTCCACGAAGCCACGTGGAATGCGCGCTCGTACGGCGGGGATTGTTTTGGAGGAGACGCTCGTGGGGAGACGTTCGAAACGGTCGGTGTTTTACGTTGTGTGCACAAGTTCGCCTCAATAAAGTAATTTTAATCCTCCCGTGCAACGTCTTGTCGCTACAATATATATATATATCTATATATGTATATATATATATATGAGAGAGAGAGAGAGATAACGCTGAAGCGTGCAGGTTCAACGCCCTTCTGCGCCTGCATTGCCTCCGCGTCTGTTCTACCTGGACCACGGCCTAGAGTGTCTGCCCTTGGCACTGGTATTTGCTGCAGATGGAATTCATCGCAACTTTGAGGCCGTCGCGGTTATGGCCAGCCACCTTCACAGGACCTTCATTAGGGACTTTGCACGAATACAGTCGATGCGGCTTCAACATGTTGCCAGTGCTCCATCCGAACAGGTGAAAGTACAGTCTACATTTCCAGCCCCACCTACCAACAGCTGTGTCTCTTGCCGCCGTGGCCTCCCGAACCAGAGCCTGATTCTGCGATGTCGTCCAGGGATCAAGGCGAGATTGGTTTTCTGAAGAACCATCAGATGAACCCGGTATCCGTTTAGTGTCCAGAAAATTTTTAAAACTAAAAGAAGTTCCAGAAAAAAGAATTTGATATCAACATCTTGTTAACACTTTTTTGTATACAGGAAATGCAGTATTGCCACGTAGGGTTTGTGAATTAACCTCAAACGAGACTCTTCTGACCTTTCGCCTATGGATGTAATACAGATCACCGGCAGGGAAGGAGTAGAAATGAGATGACATGCGTTGGTGTGATCTTCCGTTATTTTTGATAACTCATAGAGCATGCGCCAGGTACGCTCATGGCCGGTGCACCTGCCGTGGGCAGAGCGCACTGCGGCCCGAGAGGTCGCGTGCTGCTATCGCGTGGCATTTAGCAAAAATGCAGGAGAAAACCCACAGCTGTGCTCGTAGAGTACGCCGCCTGTCTCCCCCGTCTCCGCGTGCGCTCCTTATTTCATAAGAATGGGTAATAAAACGGGCTATTACCCCTTTCTCCATTCGGTCCAGGTTCGATTCTCGGCGGTGCCAGTAATTTCTTGTGTTTGATAGCTGTAGTTTTCTCTTGACGACGCCGGTCACGACAGAACTTTTGGCTGGTAGAGGTATAAAGCTTCGCTTTAAAATTTGTCTTGTCTACGATTCGAGTAGGGGACCACCGTCTACTTAGGGCAGCCACTCTACCTAGGCGTTTCTAGCACGAGAGGAAATTTATTAACAACGTACTGACGGAATTGATCAACAGCTTACTGATAAAGAGTTTCAGTTCCTGGATAGCAGCAGATAATTCCTGTTTTATGTATGCAATTTTGCCACGTGAGGAGTTTTTTGCATTTGGTATAAATGTACGAAGCGGGTTTTCAGTACATTACAGTGAGAGTAAGCGATGTTCTGGCCATATCTGTTGTCCTTGCTTTATAAATTAGGCAACCGATCACTCGAGAAGGATTAGTTTGGGTGATGTTCTAAATAAACAATTCGGATACTGTCAGAAACAAGTGCGGGGAGCTTTACTTTGGTATTCCGTAGTGCTCCCGGACATAATAACGCGAAGCGCAAAACCCCCTGTGAGTAGCCGGATTTCCGCACCTGATAAGACAGCAATGGTTTACTGCTGAAAGATCCGAGAGAGTCGGTGCGCAAATAATGTATGACCGCAAAGGTGGCTAAGCATCTGCTTTTCTGACGCCATCTGCACGTTATCGAGTGTTTCTCATTTTCCCGTGCGTAGCCGTTCGTGCGTTTGACTTGTTGTTCTGTTCTTGTACTTCAAATATTGACTATCTTGTCCTTTCTTGTTCATTTGGTTTTCGTTGCAACAACGCAGGCCATCAGCTCGTTTGTGCAGCAGTGTCATCACAATTTTGCCCCCTCTGAATTTTTGATGATGAGATGCGAATCGTTTGCAACAAGTAGCGTAACCCTCGTGGAAAGATTAAGACGCCGAGTAAGAAAGGAAAAGCTGGCATGGTATCAGAAGGGATTTGGTTATCTCATTTAACTGTCGGTTACCACAAAAGACATCCTGCAGAAGAGATTAAGAACACAGCTTACAGTGCAAAAGCAATGGCCATATGTATTTAGTTACCCCGACGTGCGTTGAATTGACCAAATTGATAGAGAGAACAGTAAGCTGAGTGGTTTCCCGCAAATACGCGGAAATCACTCCGGCGGCTGGACGAGCCCACCATTCGCGAAAATGCGCACGCCAGGAATATTTCTTTATGATGTTCTACCGGCAATAACAGGATGCATTTTAATGAATTTGCAGGGGTCCAATCCCTTAACCAGTAAAAACCACTCAAAAGCATCACGGATGTATTCTTCAGTGTCGCGATCCAGTGTTTCATTGAATATTATGTGACCAAATAAAACCATGCTCTCGGCGAAAAGGGCTAAAAAGAGACCGGAAAGCTTCACTGACAAAGTCAGAAATATAAGGGATTTTCGCCACCCCTACGTGTAACTTGTTCACAATCAAGGTACCCTTGTAGAGTGGAGTGTACAATTTTTAACTTATTTTTTTCCCAGGCCTATTTTTTATTGAAAAAATGCTAGCTTGTACCTGTTTAAAGAAAACATATGATTCAAAATCATATCAGGGCAAACAAAAAGGAAACGAGCATTGCAAAACAGGTAGGGCAAATACGAGCTCTGACGGCGCTCAGTTGATTTTGGGCTGTTCAGGCAATTGATGCCGGAAACAACGCAACTAAAATTTGATATGAATATTCGGATGTAAAAAGCAGCGATTATGCATACTTTCAGGAAAAATAAAACCGCGTAAGAATTTTATCTCTTCATCAAATTCCGAAAAAGATGGTGTTTTCAAAAATATTCCTTTTCTCGAAGCAAAGTTTGGCAAACACAAGCCTTATGTTGAAAAATAAGGAAAACTCGCAGGTTTCGCACAGAAGCACGCAACCAGTTCAACCGATTGCTTACGTGCGTGATGCTTACATAACCACACAGTTGCGGCAGGTTTTTATATCGGACAGTCAGGCTGATGCTATAAAGAATTGCGAGAGAATATCGACGTAAAATAAACAGTAAATGAGGCTCTCCCAAGGGCAGCGATTGTAAAAGATATGGGTGTGAGCTGCCACTCCGAAAATCAAAGTTTCGGAAGCGAGCCTTAGACACAACCTAAAGAGAGAATATAAAATCTAATTACAAAAAAAGCGAGACAAAAATGCATAGACTACCGTCATGATCGCTGCTTGATGCGGAGATCAAACTTTTTGACGTGTTTTGAATCCTCAAACTATGTACCCTAGAAAGTTTTTTCTTCTTGACATGAGTTTTCCTGGACGCTCCACAAATTGCCATTGGTAGTCTGCACCCGTGTGTGCGCGATGTGTTTTCTATTTTTTTATCCGGTTTTTATCGCGCTGCTGTTATTTTTCTAGAGCATGGACCAAATAACACCTTCCAGGGCCATCCTAACTCATTTCCGTCTAACTTGTGCATGAGAACGCATGGTACCAGTAAGTACTTTTGGTTTTATATTCTTCAAACGAGTCCTACAGTGGTGCCACAAGCAACTACATATTGAAGAATTCACGATCGAACTGGCAAACCTTTCCACCTAAAACGGTTTGCTGCGAAAAATATGTTAATTTTGTTTTGAAGCCCGGATGGTCGGCGGTGCGTGAAAGCCATGCCTCTCCTGGAGATTGCTTTTATCAGTGCCCTAAAAGCGTTAAAACACAGAGAGCAGCCTAATCAATACACATCATTTTCTTAAAGATACGGTGTCTCGGCGCAGTGCCATGACAGGAGAGCATTAGCATAAACATTTTTTCCCATCCCCTCTCCTACCTAAGCGTGCCCCTAACTTTAATATTACACCCAGATGGGCTTAGGGAGCACAGAAAGGTAAGGTGCAAGAAGCTTTGAAGCGTCTGCAAAAGCTGATGTTGTAACACACTTCTTGTTATTGAGGTTGGCCGTGACATCGAGAATAAGTGGAGAACGCTGTGCGTCCGAACTGAACCTGAATACTGAACCTGAATACTGAATACTGAACCTGAATACTGAACTGAATACTGAACCTGACGCACCAAACAAGGACAATCAATAGTCATTTCCCCGCTTTGGCCTCCGTCCTAGGACACCATCCATCATTTTAAGCTATGTACAATCGATGTTTTTTTCATATGCATCTTGATATAGCCAGAAAGTGGTTTTTCTTGACATGAGTTGTTTCCTGGGACGCTCAACAAGTAAGCCGTTGGTAGCCCGCACCCGTCTGTGCGCGATGTGTTTTCTAGTTTTCATCCGGCTTTGGTCGCGCTGCCTAAATTTTTCCAGTGCACGGACCAAATAACGCCCTCCAGGCTCATGCTAACTCAATTCCGTCTAACTTGAGCATCGGAACGCATGGTACCAGTACGTAATTTTGGTTTCACATTTTTCCAAAAGCTCCTACAGTGGTGCCACAAGGAACTACAAATTGAAGCATTCAGGATCGAGCTGGCAAACCTTTCCACCTAAAACGCTTTGGTGTGAAAAATCTGTTAATTTTGTCTTGAAGCCCGGGTGGTCGGCGGTAAGTGGAAGGCGCGCCTTTCCTGGAGATTACTTTTATCATTGCCCTAATGAGCGTTAAAACACAAAAAGCAGCCGAATTGATTCACATCACTTCCTCAAAAATAAGAAGTGTTAGCGCAGCGCCAGGACAGGACAGGACAGCATTAGAAAAAAACATTTTTTCATCTCCTCTCCTTCTTGAGCTTGCCCCAAACTTCAATATTTAGCACACGAGGCAAGGACAAAGAGAAAAGACAGGCGGATAACTACCGAAGTTGGTTTATGGCTTCAGAATGTAAGGCTGGATGGTGGGCAAGGACGGAGGCCAAAGGGGGGGAAATGCTATTTATTCTCCTTGTTCTGGGCGTCAGGTTCAGTATTTCGGAAGCACAGCTTTCTCCACTTGTTCTCGATGTCATGGCCAACCTCAATGACCACGAGTTTGTTGCAATAGCAGCTTTCGGAGACGCTTCAAATCTTCTTGCACCTAACATTTCTGTGCTCCCTAAGCCCATCTGGCTGTGGACTCGATTTCTCCACGGACATTTCACGGTACCGGACGTTGTCTTGGAGCAAGAAAGACGACTTTCTAAAGTTATCATATTTGTTCCTTGGCTTCAAAACATTCCCAAGGGGTTTCCCCATATTGTAGAGAATATTGCTGCCACCACCGTTCAAACCCACTGGGTGATCTCCAAGGAAGTAAATAAGTCGTTCGACTGGATTCCGAAATCTGCCATTGGGGGCATGTCAGGTTGTACTTGTTTCAGCCACGTACGTAGAAGAACCGGTGAACGGATTTTCCGATTGCACCGTCGCCCGCAGAAACACTTCCATTGCCTCGGAAGTATTCAGATTTCGCGATGCAGATAATAAGAAGTACCCCAGAAACCTGAAGCTTAAGATATCGCGCTCTAGCCCACTCGTCGACGCAGTTCCGGAGGTGGCTGCATTATTGGAAGCGTACGCAGTTCTGAACACTTCTCTAATCAAGATAGATTACGGTTTTCTACCAGCGGGTGACTACGCGATCGTGAGCAGAGATGCCGATATTGACGTGGAACCAAAGCCATTCATCAAAAGGCGAGCATACAATTTTTACTTTTACGCAATGTACCCACCTTGTCATATATGCTTTTTTACACGCTTTGTGACATGGAAAGGGATCTTCGCTTCCGCGAGACGGCGCAAATCTGGGCGTGTTGATTTTCATGTCCTTCGTGCTCGCACTCGCCATCGTTTTTGTTAGTCTTTGCGTTCCCGGCCGCGCCCATCCTAACAGATTGCCAGGAATCGTCACCTTCTTAATCTCAACTTTTCTGGGAAGGTGTCCCCAAACGCTCCTTAACATAAGAGGTACTCTAAAGGCATTGCTTTGTTTATGGATGTTTGGAAGTCTCATTGTTGGCTTCTATCTTCAGTCACACATAACCGCTGATATATATGCACCAAGCTTTAGTCGTGAAGTTGAAGGGAGTCTAGAATTCGAAAAGCTTCTCGATGCAGGGCGGGTGCTCCCGTGTGTGGATATGAGTTTTTTGGTGGGCTCTCTCGAGCATTTGAAAACCCCCCTTCTGGAAAAAGTGGCGTCTATTGTCAACACGAGTCCAAAAGAGTGCATTCGTCATGATGGACAAAATGGGTGCTATCAAATGGTTCACCGGGGAAAGCACGTTTACGTTCGTCCATGCTGCAGTTACGACGAGTACATTGCCTTTCAGCAAGGACTTGTAAAGGGCCGTGGAAGTTTACAAATGTACCACCGGGTCGCTACAATGCTTCCAAATTTGCCACAACGGCGGCAGCATCGCCGTCTTCTTTTGGCTATTTCTGAGTCCGGGATGGACTTTCAGCACAAGAGGAGAGTTATTGCCGTACATTTAAACGAAGGTAAAATGGTTATGCCGCGCCCGTTTTCTAATGTTATGTGGGTATTTTTTACAGGATGCGTCATCGCTGTACTCGTGTTCTGCTTTGAAATTGTTTGTTTTCAGGTATTTCATAATGACAGCTTGAAATGCGGCAAATAAAATGTGAGTGTGTTTAGTAAACAAATTTATCTGCAGAACGCTTGGCAACAATAGAGCCATTCCTAATCAACCCTACTACTTTGGGATCATCAATCCGGAAGTTTAAAAATCACCCCTACGTGTCAACATACGCTGCGTAAAGGTTCTGGCCAAATTATGGGATTAACCATGTTGTTGGAGCTGGGTCATGGTCGACCATTCTCAAGAAGTGCTGTATACTATCGAGGGCGAAAGGTTACCGCATTGTTCGAACTATTGAACGCCGTATTACAACTAATACTGATGAGATTAACTCAGACAATGGAATGACAAATATGACAAAGCTATTAACTTGTATTTTACAAGCGTAATTTTGAAATGAACAATCGTCTGCCCGCCTAAGGCGCGTAGCATCTATCGCGTCATTAAAGAAAAACAAAAAAAAACTGAAATGGACGTGGGGCAGCGGGACAAAAACTGAGCAATGTTCAGTACACGGTATTTACACGGAAATAAAGCGGCACTGAGCAGGGTGGTTCGACAGACTGATCAATGTCTGGAAGGATACGTCTGGAAGCACTCGATCAGAATGTGGTTTCCCACATGTTGCGGAAGGTAGGGTCACGTTCTTGACAGAAAAGAAATATGGGGTTCTTCAAACTCTGCATTCACAGGGTGGGCACCATCCTTAGCTTTTTTGTTGCTGGGTGGGGCTGCGGGTGCGCTTCTCGCTTGACACTTCCTGCTCGGGGAAGTTGTTTCGGCTGGTACTTCAGACGACTTGGAAATTGCGTGGGCAGATTTTCTGGTGGAAACCGAGGCCTGCCTGTGTAGATTGATACAACTTCTCCGTTCACAGTACGTTCAATGTGACGGGAGATGTATCTTACGTCGAAGTGTAGCTCGCTCAGCGGTGTTTTCCTTGAGCCGCTTCTCAGTCTATACTATATGGTATTTCTCGTCGCCACTGCGCCAATATAGACGCACGTCCTTCGGAACGCCAAAAAACGACAGTTTCTTTTTGCAGGGCTTGTACACGGTAGAGCGGCCCGGAACAAAACTGTGGCTCTGCTTTTGTGGCACTACTACATCCTTAAACCTACTACGGCACAGGAAAGAAGCGGTGCTTCCCTCTGGTCAAAGCGGCAATCTCATTGCAGACGATCCGTGCCCACCTCACCAGGCGACCTGTAAATAGAGTTCCTGTATATAGCTCCTCTTGGAGAGCAGAGTTGAGTTGCGCGTCCATCCACCATCGAGTTCCAGGTGATGCGGGAAAGCCACCCATGTCGCATGCGCGAGCTACCGCCAGGCCGCCGCGCCAGCGGCAGCAGTGAGGAAGAGTGCTGAGGAGCGCCGCGAACAAAAACTGGCGCACGATAGCCCGCTGTTTATCAATTATGCCGCTGCCGCAGCTGCCGCAACCGCCGATGCTCAGTTGAGCAAAACAGAATAAAAAAATTCCCCGCATTTCCCCAAGGGGAAGAATGTGAAAGTGCGAATGCACGAGTTGAATTTGCGCGGTTCGGTAATGTTCGCGAAAGAGAGATCACACACACACACACAACTACAAAGAAAGAAAGATGCATTTATTCACAGACACCTATTTGTGTTGTCGTTGTACTTGATTGCTAGAGCGGATCTCAGCTTTGAAATTTCGTGTCAGTACTCCTTTAAGCAGGTGCATTAGCCCTTCTCACGCCCGATTCTTGGCCAATCCCCCACGTGGGTATGTGTTATGTCAGCGGCCAGGCAGCGCGCGCCCATCTCCCCCCGTTGCCAAGGAAGACGAGGAGATTCCTGGCCAATCCCCCACGTGGGTATGTGCCATGTCAGCGTCCAGGCTGCGCGCGCCCATCTCCACGTGCGCGGACATCCTCGGTGGACGCAGGTTCAGGGTCGCTTAAGAAGTGCATTGCACTTAATACGGGGTCTGGTGCGCAACACTGAAAGGGGGCCTTTCTGGCGAACTGGAACCGGCGGCGTGTGGCAATCAGACGCTCAACTCTTGCGCTACGCGATATACAAGCACTCTACGTATAAACGATCGCGCGCGCCCCCTCGCGGATCTCTATCGGCGGCTTCAAAGCATGCCTCGAAGGCGCTGCATGCCGCTAATCACATTTTCCTGTTCTAGCCCCTGTAGCCTGTCTAAAGAGCGCTGTCGGCTTGCCCGCCACGGAACTCTCGTGTCTCAGGAGCGCTCCTAGAAGTGATTCCACCGACACAACGCGACGCCATGTACTCACCGGGTGATTTCGAGTGGCCTTAGATGCCCTTGCGTAAGCACGGATTATTTCAAAGCTTCTGATTCTTTACTTCATTCTTTTTGTTGGGATAAAGCGCCTCAGTGATAGTACGTACGTTACTTTGCGCCTTAATTCAACTGGCCGCACATCCCAAAAGAGACAAGTGGTACTGGTTGTTACACTAAAACGTTGCAAGGACTGCAGTGCAAACTGCCTTGCTGCTGTCGCTGATCGCTGCCCTGCTATCATTGCTCGCGAGATTTGTATTTGTAAGGAAGTTGAATTATTGGTTATATACGCGAATAAATCATTATTTGGTCATTTCGAAAATTGTTAAAGTAGTCGATTTATTTATTTTGTTGATTGATTGATTGATTGATTGATTGATTGATTGATTGATTGATTGATTGATTGATTGATTGATGATTGATTGATTGATTGATTGATTGATTGATTGGTTGGTTGGTTGATCCTAACATTTTGACTTTCAATTACAAATCCGCACCCGAGAAAAAACACGCCTTGCGCTGTAAGTAAAAATTTGAAAGTGGTGTTTGCCCGCATTTTTCTGTCTTTAACAATGGGTACTTTCGGGTGTAGGTCATTTTACTGCACGCGCTGTTATACTGCATGTGTTTGGGTTCGGCAGTGCATAGGCGAGGCATCATTCAGACGATACTGAACGATATGCAGTAATTTCCGGGGGGCGAAACACGGAATAATACCATTCAAAATATGGTCAAGAGCTTAGCTCTGTGCTTTACCTGTTTCACCACAATTGGCGTGAGTAGAGCGAAAATGAGTGCTGTGGTGCCGTCCCTCTGTACGTAGGCTTCGAATTGCACTGAAAGTTTGGACCGTTTGGAGTCACGGCCACTTCATTCTCCGAGTATTTTGAGGGCTGCCACAAAATTCTCCGCAGGCTCACGTAGAGTGGCTCCCATATTTTTTGTTTCTCTTCCTAAGGTACATTTCAGGATGTCGGAGGGTTTGTAGCTGGGCTAGTTGGTTCATTGCATGGATTGAGCAGCGCTAATACGGGCAAAAGTGAAGGGAAGCGCAACAGAAACGAAGAGAAAGTGCGCTATAGATGCACTAAGAGTCACGCAACGCCCGTTGTCAAACGCGACGACGCAGTCGTGTAAGAAATTTTATTGTCTTGTAAAAACCCTACATTGTCCAGATGGGGCGAACGTGCTAACTGGCTAAGGACCGGAACCTGCAGTATGCTTGCCCAGCATGCAAAATGTTGTAACTTCTGTGAGCCTGATTTTGAGGCCTGTCGTATCTTGCAAAAGTACCGAGTGCAGCGGTCATTTCCAATAGTCGATTCCGTCCTCATTCACAGCAGAGGATTGTCATGCATAAACACACCGCCCGTAGACATGCTGGCTAAAGAAATCGCCTATTTGGCGAGATAGGAGCTCACGTTTCGCCTAAAAGACTGCGTCCATATTTGATACGTGCTTTCACAGCCTGTTTACTCCGTTTTCGGTGTGGCCGAATGCGCACGCAGATACCCATGCTCGTCTTCTCCCTACAAATAATACTTCTTCCCCAAAGTAAACACTGGGTAGCCATAGCCCCTGTTTCGTATTCTTCACTTTGTCCCGTCTTAGTGCAGTTATATACATGTTTCAGTATGTGGTTTCGCAAACGAAGAAACAAGATGCACTTTTTTTACTACCGTCACGTGGTAGGAATCCCGCGTACTTTTGTCATCTGCTCACTGCATTAGCAATCGATCCGGTACTTTCCCCCTAAAACTATCAGAGAAATACATTATTGTTCATTGGGGAAGTGTCAGTTCTCGTATACTTCCCTTCTGTCTCGCACGCGAGACAGAAAGCAAGCGAACCGCCGACTGCGATGAGTCACGTGTGATTGAAAGAAAGCAGGTCGCAGACCCCCACGAGGCGGCACGTCAAAAGGAAGGCAAAGAAAACAATTGTTTAGTTTGAAATCTGGCTGAGGAGAAAGGCACGTTCGAAGCAGAGAACTGGCTGGGCGTGGGTCAACCGCAGGCCAGGCGCTTGGAGAGGAGGCAAAGGCAGCTCGCTGTTCCCAAGTAGCTCTACTGACAGCTGATTTTACGGTCTCCGAAGGAGAATTAGTTGAGACCTAGCCATCGGCCGCTGCGTGCACTGGTAGTAACTACATCAGGCTTGAATGCTTCAGTGAAGGTTCGTTAGAAATGCGTATGTGTAAGAGTATCCGCATTCTCTAAACAGCCAGTACAAAGCTGTTAGACAGTGAAGCTGAAGATCAGCGTCTGAGATGGTTTAATGCAGCCACTAAGGCGCAGCCGAGTACCGTGATTTCAGACCAACTTGAACAGCGCGCTCAGTCCAAGTTCTGTGACGTCGATGGAAAGCGAGAACTAGAGCAGCGTGGAAGAGATGTAGTGCAGGGGCTAGTGATGTTACGCAAAAAGGGCGTGGGAGCTCTGAATACGCCAGCCAAGTCTGCACGGCACCAGAAGAAAAGGGAGCGCAGGAATGCGGAATCGCTTAGCGGTAGTCCGGGCGTGGAATGCGTGAAGAATAGCCAAATGAAATTATGACTGGCTGAGGAAACTTGCAGGTGAAGACACGTAGCACTAATGAACAGACGATGGTGTAAGAGGAGATAAGGCAAAAAGAAGGCTCAGAGTGAAAACGGGGAGAAAGGTAGCTCACGTTATAAAAGAAATGACGCGCTTAGCGACTTGCGAACTCGTATGGGGACAAGAGCAGCGCGCAAGCGCAGAATGACAGGTAAAATTGTAAGGCGCTGCTTGCCAGCAAAACCATTCAGACAGGCTAGGTGCTACCAGCAGGCAAGTGATGTTATCAAGGTCGGTTGTCAGAACCCATCTGATTGTGTAGCAAAAGGTGTTGAGTGGTTAAGTCGGAAGAAGATGAAGATGAAGGCAAAGGGCAATTACTTGATGGAATATATAGAGTTGACTTGGACAGAAAGCGGACCCATCACGGTTACGAATAAGTTTTGCATTGTGGTGCAGCAGAAATATTGTAGTAGTATGGTGAAAAGACAATATTAGAGAAATGAATGAGTTAGTGATGAAGGTCAGATTGAAAAATAGTGCTGTTGAATATTAGATCCTCGAAGTGCTTGACTCTGTTGATGTGTTTTGGGTGCAGACTGTACGAGTACGTTGGTGTGAGCGAACTGTAGACATAAAAGAAGTTACTGCGATGTGCGGTATGAGGATCATGAGGAGGAAAAACGTTCTTTTTTGTGTGTGGATTGGGAAGAGACGTTGTCAAATCCGAGACTATTTAAGTGTTTGATTGCGGTGACGTGTTAGAGCACAGTATTTGTGTAGACTGGTGTCTGAGAATGAATGTGTTGGCAATAGAAAGTGGTAAAAGTTGTGTGAAAACTACGTGTGGGTTCCGTGAACGGGACTAAACTAAAAACAAGTGATAAAAGCAAAAGAAATAGTAGTGAAGTGTTAAGTGAAAATTGCGACGGAGGAAGTGAGCAGTAGTGAATAACAGTGGACTCATGAGAAGGGAGTGATGGTGGATAAACAAGTAGACATCGGTGGCCAAGACGAACAGTTTTTTAAGGAGTGGAAGTGAAGTGAAGTGGGAGTGAAAAGTGACTAAGGAAGTGAGCAGTAGGGATTAACAGTGGACTCATGAGAAGTGAGTGATGGTGGATAAACAAGTAGACATCGGTGGCCAAGACGAAGCAGTTTTTAAGGAGTTGAAGTGAAGTGAAGTGTGAAGTGAAAAGTGTGACGAAGGAAGTGAGCAGTGGGGAGTAACAGTGGGCTCATGAGGAGTGAACGATGGTGGATAAACAAGTAGACATCGGTGGCCAAGACGAAGCAGTTTTTAAGTTAAAAAAACTTTTAAAGCGGGGGTAATTGTCTTGTATCAATGGCACCCCCTTAGAGGGATGCATCAAACCCCCCCCCCCCCCCCGAAAAATAGAAAAGAACAAAGAAACGCCAATTTGAACGGCGCGCCATGAACACACCAATCACCGAACGCAAGCGCCTAAACCCCGAGGCATCATGGTAAAATGGCAGTGCACTGGTCATCCAGTCAGGGAACGCCGCGCAGGAGACCAATGGCGTGATGGCCATATACGGACATGGGAAAGGCAAGAAACCGAAGAAACCGGGAGGCGTTAGGAGCACGTGCGCTTCAAGGAACGAGCCAGGGGGACGCGGCTAGGCCATGAACCATGCCATCCGAGCCTGGGGGGAGCGGAGCGACTTCGCATCGGCACCGTCATCGTAGGTGCACAACGAACCTGTGTCTTCGTGGCCCCAGCGGCATCGGTCGGGCCCCAGCGACCAACGTCCACGCTCTGTCGACGTTCATCTCGACGGCCCCAAAGGGCTACGGTCGAGCCGCGCGTACCAAGCACCTCCACGGGCAGCGGCTACCAGGGGGCAGCAACCGAGGAAGCACGCCATCCAAAAAGTGACCACACGCATCGAACACCGGCACCGAAGCGAGACGAGGACCGCTACCACCGGGTCGCGTCCCCCCAACGGGTGCAACACGTCACCGCCGACGACCGCGGGGTAGGCCAGTCCATTAGGGACATAGTCGTAGGGCACAACTAAGAAATTTTGGTGGCAATGACAGTAACTAGGACCAAGGGTATTATGTGTATATGAACTAGTTTTGTAGAACTTTATTGTAGACTTTTGGGTTCAGATTTGATTTTGGTTTTGGGAGGGTTATAGGGTTGAGTGTTTATCATTTTTGTGTAGTTTATTTTTGAGTGCTTCGCGATATGGTTTTTCAAGTGTGCATTAAATGGGTGTTATGTCAAACCTGTTAACCGCTTTTCTGCGTCCATTTTTGTGAGCTGGTCAAAACAACCTCACCATCCGTACACGTGACACGGAGGTGGACAAAACAGCAGCTCTTCAGACCCTAACCAGAAGCACAACGCCATGTCACGACAAAATCAACAGGCACTTAGGAACCTGGACTCTGATGCCATAGATTGGTTACTGCTATACATCAATGAATAATAGGAAAATGGTCAAGTAGCCGCTTTCTGAAAAGCATGCCAACGTCAGCTTAATTCCCAAACCACAAAACCCACAAATTTCGCAAACCTACGTCCGATTTCCCTCACATCATGCTGTCGGCAAGTTATATGAACACATGGTGCACGAATAGGATTGCCCCTTACCTCGAAGACAATGATCACTGGCCTCACAGCATGAACGGCTTCCGCTCGCACCTTTCTACTCCTGCAAGTCAAACAAGACATCCTAGACAATCTAAGCAGCCAACACAAAAGCGCCATTTTGGCCCTTTACTCGAAAGGGGCCTTCCACAATGCACGCACCGTGCTACAGTCAAACCCGGCTATAACGAACCCGGATAGAGCGAATTATGGTATATATCGAACAAAAATATTTCAGTTACGGAAATACATGGGAAACACTTTCGGTATAACGAAGTTCGCATCCGATATATCGAACTCAGGGCGCCTGGAATGGCCGCCGAAATGCATGATCTCGGAGCGCCGATTGAGATGTGGATTGGCCGCGATCACGAAGCAAGAGCCGCGACTGAGACATTGCGCTTCGCACTGAGTGACGTGACACGCAATACTTTCCGTAACTGTTTACGACGTGCGGTACTCACGACGGAACCCGCCCTGTCAGCGAGTCCGGACCAAGACAGCAGCATCGGTGAACAGTGGGAAGAGCTCGCCAGCGTTCCCGATGATGTTGCGAGTGAAATCCGTCTGACGCTTATAATGAAGCGCTTTCGGCAGGCCATCTGCTCCGCCAATGCTTAGATTTTTTAGGAGGCGGACACGAACTTGTGCAAACAATGTTTCGTGTACAGAATGCTATGCCAGTTGAAGCCGACAAAACGAAAGTGAAAACAAAAATCACGCTTTTTTTGCAACGTGGGCAGTTAAGGCGGAAAGTAGCTTTATTACTTGCAATAAATGGATTATTTTGGTGTGGTAATGGCTACTGTACTGTGTTTGTTTCTGCATACGCGGATGGCGGAGTTGGTGAGGAGGGAGCGGGCGGTGGTGCTCCCGCGGATTGCGAACTCTTAACAATAAGCTCGCTATAGGCGGGTTCGGCTATATCGAACTATTGGATATATCGAACTAATCACGGTGCATATTCCAGTTCGCTATAAACGGGTTTGACTATATAAGAAAGCCTACATTCAACTCACTGCTGCGAGTGGTCATGCAACTTCGTGCAAAATTTCTTGACAGACAGCACACCGACAATTGGCATCGGGAACCTTAGAACAGACAAACTGCTTACACCCCCGAAAGGAAACCCCAGGGCTCTGTCATATCACCACTAGTTTTCAATTTGTGAATGAAAGACCTTCCAGCGCGATCAGACTCTTCCGATCTTGCTGTCAGTCATCTAGAAGGTACCTACCAAGGTAATGGCTAACGAAATTTCTGTCACCTTAGACCTAATTACACCCAATGAAAAAACACTGTTTTGTAAAGGCTATTCAACAATGGACTAGATTCACACGATCAATCAGGGGCTATAGAATCCGCGGAAAAAGAAAAAAGAAAGAGGAAAGAAAGAAAGAGAAGAAAGAAAGAAAAAAAGAAAGAGCAAGAAAGAAGAAGAAAGAAGAAGGAAAGAAAGAAGAAAAGAAAAAACAGAACAAAAAACAAAAAGGAACAAAGAAATAAAAAAAGAAAGAGAAAAAGAAAAGACAAGAAAGAAATAAAGCGAAAGAAAAAGAAAGAAAGAAATAAATAAAGAAAGAAAGAAAGATAAAGAAGAAAAAAGAAAGAAAGAAAAACCAACAAAGAAGGAAAGGAAGGCGTGTTTCATGCAACGTTAAAACAGCGAGAAGGTGGTGGGGGTAGTGTAACTATTAGCTCAGGTGATACGTCGTGCAATTGTACATTTTTGTGTCAGATTGTCTGGGCAAGAATGGGATATAAAGGAAGTGGCACAATGCAGTTTTTATAAGAGTATTTATTCTTTCCTGCGTCGCTTTTGACGGAAGAGGACAATAACCAAAAAATTGCAACCAAGTGCCAAATATTTTGGCATGTATGTGACTCGTATAACGGATACTCTCCCTGTAACATATCTGCGAAGACAAAAATTGGCTCCAATAAACATTATGAAGGTGGTTGGCAAGAAAATCTTTAAACGACACCCACCACAATTGATAATGTCAAAATAATTGAATTCGCACACGCGGGTCTACACAGATTGAAACCACAGATTCCGCCAGCCGTTACCTCGGATTCGGGGGGGCGGCGTTCCTTACGCAGCAGCGCCGGGTGCGGCCGGGCTAGAGCGGCAGGCGCCGCCGCTGTGAACCGGCCGTGCTTCCGCAAAAAGAAAACGGAGAGGAGCGTCATTCGAAGGGTGAGACAGCGGAATCTAGCCATCCTGATGTGCTAGCTCGGATTTACACCACAGCGCGTCAGAAGCGCAGACACCGAAACAGTTCGGCATGTGAGCTTAGTGATTCCCATTTATACCGAATTATATGCTTTACTTTGGTAACTTTGAGGAAGGCATAAAAGCCGAGGGTGCCTTTCTAATCGCTCTTTATTAGACCCTGTTTCTCCTTTCTCGTTTTTGTAATACTTGTTAAAACACAACCACGGAGTCGCATTCGTTGCAAGCAGCGCGCAGATACCGTTTCTCTAGCGTCCAAATGTGTGTACGTGGTTTCTACATTTTGTTTTCCCGCCCTACAAATGAATTCTTAACTTATCTCTGCCGTACAGCCACTTAATTCCGTCGGGTCCGGGTTACCTAGGAGGTGCTGTCGAAAAGGTTAATCAAGCCATTCGAAGGAAGCGCGCAATGGACGCGAAGCTGCGCCAAGACTGTCGCAAACTGACCGTCATTAATCAGACGACAATGCCGTAACGCCGACGCCCCCGTCGTTGTGAGAAAGCACCTGCGCGCGGGGTACGCTGAATAATAGCGCCCATTCGGCACGCTATCGACACTGTGCTCCGGGCTCTGCAGCGTTGGGAGTTTTTTTTTGCGCACGCAATGAAGGAACTGTTGGCTGCTAGAGGTAGAAAGCTTTGCTTTATGAAATCCAAGAGCGGCACTGAAACAGCGAGACCCCTTTAAATATCGGGCTTCCCACTCGACACTGCAAATTTGTAGGCAGCCTTTTGTTCGTCATACTTTTTAAATCCTCGTCTCAGTTTACTGCTCTAGAATGCAGTATGCATCGGGCCCTTGCGCTGACTACCGAAGCTTACGTATCCGAAGCTCTAACTGGGGCACTTATTATATTCCACTTTATGCTGAAAGAAATTTTTGAGCTGCAAGTGGCATGCACACTGCTACGCCATTCAGTTCAAGCCAAACCAAAACCTCCCGGCAGCACCCAGCCCGTTGCTGAGCAGTAAAGTTTCCATCTCAACATCGCCAAGCATTACTAGTTCCGCTGCGAATCTGCGTAAGAGCGTAGAAGATTCTGTAGGATTCATTGCTTTAAATCGCATCAGAGCCGATGCTTGTAAGACATGTTCCCGCCATTTTGCGCGTGTCTAGGCACGTGTGTAACCTAATTTGTCGTTTATTGTTTTGTTTTCAGTCCCTCTGTCACACGTCAGGGTTAAATCACTTGTTAGCGTTAACGAAGGAGGTTGTATGTTAAGGCGTCCACATAGCGTGGAGGACAAAACAAGGAAATACAAGTTTAAAATGTATTTCTTGCATCTTTCATTTTTTCTCAGTCCTAACATAGCTACATGTCAATAAAAAGGAAGAAAAACGGGATTTCTAAGCCATCGTGCCGATGGTGTTTTTCATTCACCATTCTGTTTTTTAGTTTTTGGCGCGTTAGTCTAGTGTAACCATAGAAACACATACACAGGAGGAATCTCACCATCAAAGTTGTTGTACCACTGACTTGTCGTTCTCGCTGCCTCTCTTTTAACCCTACGTCTGCTGCTTATTGTTGTTGGTTTTTATCAATACATGTAGACGCCTGCACTGACTGCTTTTTTTCATTTATCGAGCCCGCTTCTCCCACGATCGACTCAACCGTTCTGTGAGTCTTTCTTTACCTTCAAAAGGACTGCCTCATCCTCCCCTTCGTTTCCAAATTGGGAAGAGGATAGGGATACATTGGCTTACCTTCAAGTGCTGCTTAACGCATCACGTCTTTTTAGCGCCAACAGCATGGCAAATGCAATTTGCAAGAGATAAACGTTTGAAGATTCGCGCCATTTGTTTTATGGAGAAGCGTACCTGTGCGTTAGCAGCGTCTTTGGTGCTAGTAGAACTGTCTGGTGACATGTTTCGCTCGTAGCTCGTACGTTTTTTGTCACCACCCTTTTTAAACAGACACTAAAAGAAAGGGACAATGATTAGCTAGATGAAAGGCAGTAGCCGGCTTTATATCTTTACGGGACTGGACAATGTCGAGCGGTTTCTCAAAAAAAAAAAATTGGCCGCGTATCTGCTTCTTTCGTTGCAAATGTCGTCAAAAGACGATAGTCTTTATTGACTTTTGCCAAGTAAATGCCTCCCTTCGCTTTCCCGCTCACCTCTAATGTTGCTCCTCTTGCGTTGCGCTAATCCCAAGGTAAAGACGCCAAAGGTTTGCTTAAATCATTTTAAATTTCCCACGTTCCACTGCTCCAAACCGGGTGTCTCGATGCCAACGCTGCAATACAGCGAAGACGCGCGTGCATCACGGCGCCCTAATTCAACGTTTATAGAACCGCATTTCCCTACTCCACGTGCGTTCTAAGCAGAACGTGGCACCTATCTAGTGGAACCTTTCGTAACTGTTTCTGGTTGATTCCTTAAAAGGCCGCAAGAAGCTGTAGTGGCACGGGCGACAGCTAGTGGAACCTTTCGTGAGTGGTGCCAGTTGATTCCTTAAAATACCGCAAGAAGCTATAGTGGCGTGGGCGACAGCAGGTGACGGCAAAGTGATTTTTAAATGCGAATGCATTTATTAGGCGGGGGTTGTCTTGCTCCGTTGGCCGGCGTGCGCCTGCATTCCTCCAGCGCGAGCGCACGTGAGCGCGCGCCTCGTAGTTCTGCCTTCATCGTCATCGTCGTCGTAAATGCGAATGCATTTCTTAGTCGGGGGTTGTGTTCCGTCGGCGTGCGCCCGCAGGTGTTATCTCTCCGCGCTCCTCCTCGCCCCTTGCAACAGCTGTGGCGCGCCTAGCAACAGGAGCAGGTGGTAGCTCGGGCGGGAGTAGCGGAGGGCAAGGGGAGAGCACGAGCGCGCTCGGGCGTGTGAGGGCGCACGCATCGCGGAGCTCGGACGGAGTAGCGGAGAGTGAGTGGAGAGGAGGAGTGCGCTCGGGCGTGTGAGGGCACTCGCATCGCGGAGCTCGGCGGGAGAGAGAGCTCGCGCGCGGGGCGGGTGTGTTGCACGGGTCTCTCTCTCCTCTCCGCGTACCCTCTCTCCGCTCGCTGCGCTCGGAAAATGTATATAAATGCAGTGGAGCGCACGCCTCTCTCCGTTACTGCTTGCCGCAGCGCACTCATCGGTGCACCCAATGCATTCGCATTTCCGCACGATCCCCTTCGGGGAGGTGAGGGGAGTTTTTTTTTTTCTGGAGTTGACGAAGTATTTATATTCGCCACTGTCAAGCATGTATGATTTTTTATAAAGGAACACTGCAAGCATCACTTCTGTATTAATTTGTTGTCTTATATATGCGTAATCTCTTGTTATTCTTCAACAATGTTGACAGGTATGAACTCTACACCGGACTTAGACGGGTATATTTAGCTGTGACTATATAACACCATTGCGCCAGCATTGTTTTAGTTTGGCCAGGTGGCTGAATCGAGTCACAGACATACAGACGGACACACATTGAGACAGACCAAAATGTCTGGGTTTAGGTAGCCCAGGAACGAATATCGTCTTTTAAAAACACAGAAAAATATCTCGACACGCTGATATTTCCCTACGTGCTTTGAAGCTGAAAGCCGGCCCTAACATGGTGTGGTTTTTATCGGTTGTATTCACGTCGACACAGCAGACAGGCAATTTTACCGTGCCTAATCCGCCGTAATCAATACCAATCCCCCTTAATCTTTTTATCTACCTTAATCCCGCTTAATTCACCATATTTCAGAGCAATCCGTCTTAATTAATTTCAATTCATGTTTATTTACTTTCAATTACGTACTTCTACCTTAATCCCACCTTACTACACATTACTGTTAATCATTAAGCAAATAATGCACCAATTTACGACCTTAATTAATTTTATTCATCCTAACCCAGATTAAGCCAACTTAGTCCACCCTAGCTTTACTTTATAATCATTACAAACAATCCCTAATAATCAATTTATTTACTTTGGCAAGACCCCTCACCTGTCATACACGGCTGCCTCGCTTTATTCGCTGCGGGCCTACTTTTGGTTTTTGTACCGTTTTTGACGGCGGCGAGGTTATGAAAGTCAACCTTCGTATGCTATGAATAGGGCTTTGCAAATTTTAACTGCGAGCTGTAAATGCCCCTATTATTCCTTGAATACCTTCCCACTTTCTTTGCTTTCTCTTTCGACGTAAAGGACAACCCGGTCTGAGCCTTAATAAACTTCGAAGGCCGAGGCCGCTTAAGCAGCGGTATCACTGCAAGCTTCAAAGTTGTTATTGCCTTTGTAGTATAAAGTACCATTCCACGAGGAATTCCGGGGGGAAAGACGTACCGTCGAGCTATTACGTCGTTACACTAGAACTTCGTAATACGCTCGTCCAAACACCAAAGCTGACAGGACCTGTCACGGGCGCTTGGCTATTTCCTACTTTCAGCACTACAAAAATGGTAACGTTCTGGACGGTGCGTCTGCGAATCCCAGGTAACGGCTGGCAGTTCCGCTCTTTGTAGAGCCACGTGTGTTAATTCAAGTGACGTTGCATTGGCAGTTGTTGTGGGGGTCGTTTACAGCTTTGCTTTCCGAACCCCTTCCCAGCGGGGTTTGAAGCCATTTTTTAAGTGCAATGCACTTCTTAAGCGACCCTGAACCTGCGTCCACCGGCGATGTCCGCGCACGTGGAGATGGGCGCGCGCAGCCTGGCCGCTGACATGGCACATACCCACGTGGGGGATTGGCCAGGAATCTCCTCGTCTTCCTTGGCAACGGGGGGAGATGGGCGCGCGCTGCCTGGCCGCTGACATGGCACATACCCACGGGGGATTGGCCAAGAATCGGGCGTGAGAAGGGCTTATGCACCTGCTTAAAGGAGTACTGACACGAAATTTCAAAGCTGAGATCCGCTCTAGCAATCACGTACAACGACAACACAAATAGGTGTCTGTGAATAAATGCATCTTTCTTTCTTTGTAGTTGTGTGTGTGTGTGATCTCTCTTTCGCGAACATTACCGAACCGCGCAAATTCAACTCATGCATTCGCACTTTCACATTCTTCCCCTCGGGGAAATGCGGGGAATTTTTTATGACCACTCTTAGACGAAGGTTTCCTCCAAAGATTTTAATCCGCTTCCACCGGCTGTGTAACGGTAAGCTTGCACCCCTTAGTACCCTTATACGTTGCTGGGCTAATGTAAAAAAACTACACTGTCAGACAGGGCATCATAAAAAATTAAAGCCGTTCTAGTCAATTTGAAAGCTGTGGAAAGTGCGGAGCAGTGATTCGCAAGCGTTTTCCTTGTGTTATTCGTGGCAGTACCTTGTGTGTGAGTTGTTTCTTTTTACTCCACCTGTGTAACATTGCCTGATACAGGCGACCTTGGTTTTACTCTCATGACAAACGGGGCTGTGGCACCCTGTCTTGACTAGCTTCAGTATCAGCCTGCCTGGCGTTGATACCGAAAGTAGTCAAGAGAGGGAGCCACAGCCTTTGAAACGACCTATAGTGGCAACGAATTGAGTTTTCATTAGTTTAGGAAATAAGGCGGCAAATAATGGTGCTGTCCTTATTTTAGAATATTGTGTACTTGCTTGCGGCCTGGCAACGGTAGCGTCCATGGCAACAGCGCGGAGCAAAGATCGCCCCCAACACTTTGCATTTGAGTAACACCTGTCTATGGCGCATATAGATAGACATTAGCTTCGTAACGCGGTTGACGCAGGTTCGTTTCGACTAGGGGAATCGGTTTTCTTTTCAAAGCTTCTCTTTGAGTGCGTGATGCCGTGACCCCGGAGTAGCTACGACGACAAGCGGGGCAGGTAAAGTTCTCCGCACTTAAGCAAGGTATGAGAGAGCCGCAGAGGACAGTTCTCAAACAGCCTACGAAGCTTTGCGGAGAACTTACGGCCGGCAGAATGCATCGAAATCGTTTTCCTTGGAGAGTTAGGAAAAATTTCAAGTTCAACGTGAAAGCAGGCCTATGGTCATGAATCTTAAATGCGAATCTTTAATTTAGAATAGCGAGGAGGACGAGGAAAAATGTAAGAGAGCACATATTCTGAGTGCGCTGCTTCATGGAACTAGCGTGTTGTTGAAGCTGAAAAGTTCGTTTATTCAATTCGTCATACGTACTCCTAACGTACCAGTGGAACGCCGGCATATAGTGGCAAAAAAAGGACAACACCGAAGTTCGATTTCCATACGATACAGCTTTCTCAGGCGCAGGGCATTTATTAGGGCTTTTTAAAGTTGGATGAATCAATCAAGGCCGAGTAGTACACAAAGCGTACGTAATTTTTCCTAGATAGTGCCGTGTTTCTGAGCATTCTATTATGCCGTTCGCTAGTTTCTTCAGGCAGCTCTTTAAGACACAGGACCTCTACGCTTATGTGGTTTAAGATGTGACCGCTGAAGGGTGCGGCTAGCAGAGGTCTCTTAGTTTGGATGAGAATGCGACCATTTGTGCTTCTAAGTATAGACACCTTGCGCTGACACCACTGTAGCTGCCCTTTTGGTGCAGCGAGCGTAAAGTTGAAGGCTGTGAGCTCATCTGCAGCTGCTATCTCTAGCAGCGCTGGGAAAGCTAGGAGCAGTGCACCAAAAAGGGCGTTCAAGACGACTTGGTCAAGCCGCGTATTCCGTGAGCGTTGTAGTGGATTCAGCGCGAATGTGCATGGCGCCATCCATGGTTTGACAGAGCTTGAGACGATCACAAGGGCGGGGAGATTCGAAATGTGAAGTCAAAATTTATGTTGTTAACTCCACTTGCTTGCTGTAATTCAAATAGAAATTCATTCTAGGTCGCCTCTGTGGATAGGCTATTTTGATTGGTTCTTCAGAGCTTAGAGCAACTTCTGGCCACCTTCTGCAGTTAGATGATGCAATGTTCCCTCAGGCATCCGTTTGTGTAGGGAAGACGCTTTGTTCAAATGGAGTTGCTTCCGTCTACGTCTGCTACCATGCCTTACAACCACCGGTCGAGCGTGACGGGGGTAGAACTAACTTGGATGCGCAGGCCCGACGCTTGCTAGAAATACGTATTGTTTCTTTCTTCTCGGTGGTAAATTTATTTGACGGCGAGCCTACCAGCATGCCTCCTTCTTTCAACACTCCATTTTTTCACTTCACCGATACCAGGTTGAGGCGAATGCTCGCTTCTGGCTTCCGCCTTCGTCATCTCTGGTTGACAATGACGACATCTTTACGCGGTCGCTTGGCTAACATGTCTGATAACCACAACAGCTTCCGATGGTTAGCGCCCACACTAAATGGCCCAATGAGCCTACTAGCACCATTAGGCTAAATTAATGAGGACGATAGCATCAGTGCTAAAATTGTCGTTAAAGCTACGTTGATGCGGCCGGCTGCCCCTTCCTCTTCCATTCACCTTCTTAGACAGCATGACTGGGTGAGTTTACACCCAGCCATGGATGCTTATCTATGCTATTTCCCGCTGTCTAGCCGATTGATCTTCGTACCAACCTGGTGGGTCTCAATTTCCAGCCATGCGCGAGGGGATTATTGCATGGAGGCCATGAGAAACCCTGAAAAGCCGTACCACCACCCGATAAGGATAAGGACAGAAGAAAACACGACGGTATTGGTGCTCCTTTTTGTCTCCTTATTCTTGACCAGTGGAAAATGGTGGTAAAGATTGTTTTTCGGATTTTTCTTCATGGTTCCAAAACAAGAGAATATTTTGTGTACGTGTAAATAACATTTTCGATACGTATGTGCACTCAGAGCACCATCAATGAGAGCAGACTAAACATACATGTCGAACATGCTGCAGAAACGTATTCAGTAAACACTCAACACGTTCAAAAAATACTCAGAAAGATTACCGTTGCGTACATATTTCTACTTTACTATATACGCGGCAAAATGGCAGCAGACATGCCATCCGTATTGGCAAACATAAGCAAACATTGAAGTACGCCCGCACCCTTGAATGCAGCAAGACGTTTTGGGGCGCAAAAAGCAGTAACAAGAAAGAAGCTCCTAAGTTTTGCAACAATTGCTCACTTCACTTGCTGCACCCTCCCCCGCCCCAGCGCTCATGCTAGTATTTCGAACTTAAGCCGCCATGACACAATAACGATATATTGAACAGACTGATTTTTCAATGTGTCCGCATAGCATGAGTAATACTACTAGCTTTATTCAAGGAAAACACTTAGAGTTCTGAGGTTGGTAGCTTGTCCCAGCTAGGCTAGTTTATCCAGGGACCCAGAGCACAGCCAGGCAGGTCAGTATAGGTAAGGGGACTTTGGAAGGTTAGTTGAATGATTCATTGTGGGGCTAAGCAAGGGGTAGTCTTCACGGATGATGTAGACAAAGATTGTTTTCAGGACAAATAAGTTCTCAAAGTAATTTAAATGTGAAGACACAACGAGGATTTAGGAGGGCGTTTGTTTGCATTCTTTCGGCGATATGATTTTTGTTAAATTAACACAGTGATATTTGAAACAAGAAGGCACAGTCAGGTCTGCTTTGCATTGTTTAAAACACCTTTTGCGGGAACATTTCAGCGCGAGTGCATCACCCCCCTTTTTTTTTGTGTGTGGTAATAGGTTGCCTCTTTTAAGTCTCTACTTGGTGATGAATTCTCTTCCACACTCAGTTTCTTTTCTGCTGATGGGCCAAATAAATCATACTGTCCGTTATCAACACGTGGCTAGAACTTCCAGACTTGATTAAAAACGTCGATAAGGGACATTGAAAACGCGCTTGAATTAACGGTGGTGGTTGTACGAAAAGGTTTTACTTACTCAGTACCTGGACAATCTCCTAAACGTTTCCTTCGCATTCATTCAACATGGCCTCGCATTCTGCAAGTGGGAACCAAGCGCAGGAAGACGCTACTGATTGTGTCGAAATGAACTTAGAGTAATAAAATATCAATGCACCCTTTTATTCTGTTCCGTATCGGTGACCTAGATACCCACCCACGATTTCTAGAATTTCTTGTTTTGAGGCGTGCTTTCAGAACCAGGGGGCCTCTCATAATAGAAGATATCAATAAAGGTAATACGTTTAAGTTATGAATGGCCGTTTCATAGTTTTAAATACCCATGGAAACTCTGCGAGCACTTAGCCTTGTTTTCTAAGAGTGTAATGATCGTGCCCCTCTTCCCATCACAGCCATATGACACATCGAGAGGGAGAGAGAAAGAGAGAGAAAGAGAGAGAGAGAGATAGAGAGAGAGAGCATAGAAAGGACTTGCAGCACAGTGGACTTTGGTCGTTTCAAGTCATCTCTTTTTTTGTTTTTCTTCTGTATCGTATGCGGGTTCTTTCTGCAGTGTCTTTAAAATAACCGTTGCTACAAGTTTCGACCAAAAGTCCCAGTTTTTGAAAACAATGCCGCCACGGCCCTGACCTATTATTTTTCGTAAATTCGAAATGCTGCGGGAGATAAGGGTTCTCGAGCTTATGTTGGGTCAAAACCACCAAGATCTATTTCTTGTTGACCTGATTCGTGCCTTCTCATAAGTCTATCCGCAGTTTCCTTGCTTGCGCTCGCCATCATTTCGTCCGATTTGTCATTTATCCTTCACTGCGCCAATGTACGATTCTGCGCTGATACGAAAACTCATAAAACTTCACTCTTCTGGCGTCGAAGTCAGTCGATATTAGCCACTCTCGCGCCCTACAGTACTGGCCAAAGCGAACATCTTGTAGAAAATAAATCATTCGCGCACCAAACAAACACATCACACGTGTGACTGGTTCCGTATTCTTACTTTAATAACGACGAACTATATCCTTCAAGGGCTGATGAGCTAAAATAACCTATCGCCCAACGAGAAAAGGATGAAGCTATAAGGCAGTCACCGTGTTTGTCTGGTCTCAAAGGTATTGACAAAACGCGCTCCTACTGCAGCGCTTTTGACCACCGCCAGTTTATTTACTTTACTTTTTCCCTCCCTACCGTGCAGTGATTTTAAGTAACCGTTTTTCGCGATCGGCCTTAAGAGGAGAGCAGGGTCAAAAGATCTCCGAAAAAAACAACCGTACTTTGAGGGATTCTCAACCAAGACTAGGAAGCGGCCCGCCCAACAGTGCCCACGGAAAGTGGCGCTCTTGGCCAGGTTGGTATCACGAAAATAAATAGACGCGCTCAGAAAAACCTCATGTCTTTTTTTTTCTTCCCAATCCTCTCCACTTGCCTTTGACGTGCGCCCAGGCGAGTAAACAAAAATCAAATATTGAATAAGCGGAAAGACGGTAAACAGGGATTTAGAAAGCGTTGCACGTTTTCTAGAAGGAAAAAAAAGGTGCCACTTTTTCCGGTGCTTGCAGGAGAACGACTCAACGGTCAAGGTCTTTTACGCCAAACAACCCTCGCTCGATCCTTTCCATTATAGTTTTTTCCTGCGTGACCCGATTACCTACCAACTGAGCAGCTGGACCCGCTAACTTCTTCCCCTTATATCCGATTTTTATGAACAAGGCTTCTCAGCCCCAGCTTTTGTTAGTTGTGTTGTAATCATCTGCCGAACGAAATAGCCAACGGTGGTGATATCCCCGCTATTTCTGTGGAAACGCTCAAGCCTTCTTGGCAAGTGGTGTTAGCAGCGCGTAAGATTGCAGAAGCCGTAGGTACTAAAAGAGAACACAGTAAGGTCCTTTGGTCTTTTTTTATTTCAAATGGACCATAGCATTGGCTCTCTGATCCGGCAGCCACTTTTGCCTTGAGGCATGCACGTAGGCCGTGTTCTGGAGCGTCGATGGGTACACTTTGACACCGAGACAGGCCGTTGTACAACGTCCCTGTTCTTTCGTTTATTGGGGCCCCTTGACGTTTACAGCCACTTGTTTTTCTTGCTTTTTTTTAATCGTTGGCGTGCTCCCACGAGCCACTGGAACTTAAAGCAAGTGTTTTGCTAAAGGCGACCGTTATAAGAAAGATTGTTTTTTTTCCTCTGTGCACTCAACCTGAACAGCACAGAGGGACGCCGGTTGTACTTACAAAGATGGGCCGCTGTTTGTTTCACTTTCCGGCCGGCCTGTCGTGCAGATAGTATTGCAAATTAAAAGAGAGCCGCAAGGAGCAATGGAAGGGGGAGGTCGACGGGTCAGGCGTTGCACTTTCAATCAGTTTTAAAGCCGAGCGTTCCGGGGCTCTTACCAAGTGTTTGGTGACCTTCATCATTGGTAACGCCTAGTAGGTCACGTGGCCACCGAGAACTGATGCGCCTACGCGTGTTTTTCAGAATGAGAAAGAACTGCGACAATGCATGTGAACACTTTAGCGTATGATTGTGAATATCTCGTCAAATCAAGACTGCAGTCCTACCTTTACCTGCTACAGGCACGCGGCCAGAGAGGAACCCCCTCTGCCCGGTAATACAGCGTGGCAGTGTGAATGGGTGTTCATAAGTGCGTTCGTCTCAACCAGCAAAAGGTCAACAAGAAATAAATGTATTGCTTGGGCAGTTCCTATAGCCGTAACACAAAACAAGCACCCCGACGTAAGCCTCAAGCACGATACATTTCAACACAAGCAAAAAGCAAGAGAGACAGAGCGAGAGTCTTTATTTAGGCTCATACTGGCAGACGAAAGGGGGTGAGAGGGAGAAGCTACCTCGCCTTTCCTATCAAATGACGGTCTCATACGAGCATGTGGGCCCCAGCGCCATCTTTTGGCAGTTGGGCAAGTAGTGGCTGTCAGTCGGGGTGAAAACTGAGCTAAGCGGCCTCCCATTGGTCTTGAGTCCCGATTTCATTTGATCCACTACGTGGGTAAGGTTTCTGAGGGCGGTCCGATATGGTATGTTCTGTGGTTCCTTTGTCTGAACACCACTTGCATCTGTCCGAATCCGAATATGAGACTGGTATATATCGGGTGCAGAGAAAGGGGTTGTGAAAAAATGCTCTATAGTCTGATAGTGTACCTATTTATTACCATTTGTACATTATTTTCCACGTGATGTATTCCCCCGTGGGATGGATCAACATCCCTTAACAAAACAAGACAGTCCGACAGTAGATGCAGGCCCGGTTTTTCGATTCACGGGAACCTCAGGTCGACACCTTTATTCGCTCTAAAATTCGATTCGCAAACCTGTTTATAGCCATGTCTCTCAACTCTTGGCATCAACACTAAGATATTAAGCCGCGTTCTGTACACTTCGCTTCAATTTCTTGTTCGCTACGCCTACACAGTCGAAGAGCAACTACTTAGGGATGAATAGATTAGGCAACGCCCATTTTTCTGGCTTATTCCTTATCATTTTTTTGCATCCTTCCATTCTATTCAAGGATACTTTGGGCATTGGACGATCAAACACGGTGGTGCTTGTTGCAAGTCTTACGATATAATTCATGGAAATGCCTCAGAACGTCTTTCTGACGTTTTTATGCCGCCACGGTATGTTCGAATCCTACAGGACCTGGCCGCCAAGAAGGGCCGTGCACATTCCGAAAATAGAAACGGCGGGTGACACAAAGTTAGCCCTCTCAGTATTGGAAAAATAATTCAGGAAAGCTGCAGTCACGCACAGGACTTGAATAGCGAAGCTGTTGTAGGTGATTATTAACAGACACAAAGTTGAGTTGTAGTATCGTTGTGGTGTCGGTGTTGATGTTGGCAGCTTGGTATTTCAATGACCACCATGTCGAGCAAGGCCAGAGTGGCTTGCCCTTTTGGTCGACAGTTTCGTACACCACCCTACAAGCGCGACTTAGTGTCTCTAGCGGATGTTTTGCACGCCGAGCCTCTCGAAGCGGGGCGTCTTCCTTGGCTGTGCGAACTAGCCGCGGCCGGGCCATGCGGAGTCAATGATCACGTACGCACACTTCGGCATTCAAGTCGCGGCTCTTCTACGGTACAGAGCGCATGCGCACGACGAACGAGCGTGAACGAATGAGAGGCGTACCAAACTATTTGCTCAACAGCTTCGCTGTTAAAACGAGCTATATCAGAAAGCCATTTCTGCGAGAGCTAAAACCGACTCATTTAGCTTTCTTCCCCATCCAAGTAAGTTAAAGATGAGGGCGGATTTTTAGCTGGGACGGTAACTGAATGCCATTGTAGGCGCCGGTTTTCTCAAACCACTTCATGAAATTCAAGCCGCAATGTTGCTGCCCCCTTTATTCAGCACCCTTTATATGTTCTTATCGAACTCTGGTTTTGCACTTTTCAAAGAATTTTTGATTATTTTTTAAATAATTTTGGTAGAATTTTAGAGTTTATTACCTTCTGCCTGGATACTGGATGGCAATTTCCAAGGATCGGTATCTGTTGGCCAGAGTATTGTATTTTCCTCTTTAGTCAAGTTTTTTGCGATTCTTGCACAAGGGGCGTTCTAACTGGCCCTTTTGTCGCTACGGTGTTTAATTTTATTTATCGCTCATTCCTTTCGTTGCGAACCACTTTCGTTCCGTGTTTTGTTGCTTGGAAGCATATTGCGTTTCGTGACGCAATGGCATCACGGCCAAAAAGCACCACGTTGCTTTTGAAACAAATAATGTAGCACATCCATCTTCCTCCTCGGGAAAATATGTGTCAAGCAGTTATTGCCAAAGTGGCTGCCAAAAGAAATATGTATGTATGTCTTTCCCCATATCTTGAGCGACGCCATGGTTATTCTTTCTTCTTTATACGGTATCTGTCGTTTCGTACCCATGCGTACAATACGGAGAGGTGTAAAAGGGAGTTTAAAAAATATTCGCGAGGCTCTCGACTTGCCTTTCCAGGAACACAAGTTCCCAAGCCATCTCATGACTGCTTTTGTGTTTCTCGGCTATTGTTGGGAAATATTAACTCAATAGTGCAGCTTACCTCGGGAAAAGGGAACTTTAAGAAACGTAATATTCCTATCTTTGGCCCGTATGTTTGATAAACGCGGGTATGTATTCCACGGGTGCCGCGTCTATATTTTCTTTTGCACTAAGAAAAGTCGGAAAGACTGCAATACTTGAATAATGTGCGTATAAAAACCTACCGCTTTTCATCCCTGTTACGTAATTCAGAAGAACAAATTTTATTCACTGCACGCAACTCAAGAAAAGGATCCCAAGAAGAGAGCGCGTGTGTCAGAAATAACTGGTACCACGGCAATATTCGAGTCACGATGAGCAGACGGCGCGAAATAATTTTTAGGCTGACGTTTCAAGCTTCTTCAAATTGCCAAGAATTCACTTTGGGCTTTGATAACAAAGCACTCCACATCTTTATTAAAACAAGAAACAGCTATGCGCAAATGACTGCGTCGTCTGTACGCCTAACTTTCACATTTTAATTGCTTAAGCATATTTTGAGGACTCTTCGTCAAAACCTGTTTGTCTGTCCGTAAGGCTTGACGTGTCATAGTTTCGCTACATTAATAAATGCTAATCATCAGAGGCGCTATAGGGCCTTCATATCAAAAACCTGACATTGCACCGGAAATTTCAGGTGCAATTTTGTGTGCACCTATGTATAATAGTGAAGCCAACCTTGTGAAAACGCAATTTTGGAGGTTTAAAGCGGCGAGTCTATATCTTGTCTACGAGTCGCGCATTATTGGAGGGCTCCGTAATTATTTAGATCACCTGGGGATCCTTGCCGCGCGTCGAATCTCAAAACACGGGCGCTTTCCCTTTGCACCTACAAGAAAAAAGCGGACGCCTCGGCAGCGATCGAATATGCGTCCAACCGTATTTCCTTGCAACGGGGAATGTTTTCTTACGGTGTAATACCTTCATACGTCCTGGGGTCTTATGCAGCTATTCTACAACAGGCGCTATGTTCCTTATAATTTCATATAATACTATTTATATTATAGCCAACTTTATATTATAGCCAATTTATAGCCAACTTTCTCTGGCAATGATTGATGACGGTGAGTGAAGAGAAGAAAAAAATTGGCCGCCATCCCGCCCTGCGAAGGTGAATGTCCAGCGAAGCTGTATCAAACACCGCACATGCTGATGGGGGGTGTGTTTTATTATTACTTTACAGTAATGGTATTGATAATGGTCGCTGTGGTAGACCGTGATTGGTTCCGCGACCGTTTTCGCTACATTCTTATGCAACCGGGAAACACACGCGGGGTGAAGGAACGTGCTCCGAATGCCGCAGGCGCGGTTAGAAACAATTATGCTGTTTGCACTTTACACGAGAGTTTCGAATGACGTAAAACGGCCCTTTCGAAAGCAGCTGCAACCTTCCCTTTCCTGGGAATGCGTGCGAGGGTGTTCCCATTGTTCACAGGAGGAAGGAAGGAAGGATAATACAGTGCATGAAAGGCAGGGAGGTTAACCAGGTTACAGTCCGGTTGGCGACCCTACACATAGGAAGTGGGGAAGGAGGGATTTAAAGAGAAAGAAAGAGTATTGAAAAGACAGGAATAGAGCTTGAGGAGCAAGAAAAGAAAAATAAAGATATCTACAAAAACAAAATAATAGGCGCTAATAAAGCCTAAACTGAAACGGTAAACTAACCAAATAACAAATGAATAATGGTGCACTGTGTCTCTACAATCGTTCACACAGGCCTGTGTCCTTTAAGAACCGAAGTAGTGCTTTTGTGGCCTTTTCGGACTGTGATGGGCTACGTCTGTGACACAGAGCAGTTCGCGCAGTTCATGGCTGGTTGTCGAGTTTCCGGAAAGCGGTTGACAGGTGTAGTCTCTGCGTTGCAAACCGGACACAGTGACACAAGAGGTGTTCTATTGTCTCGTCCGTGGCGCACACGTCACATGCAGGGCTTTCAATCATGCCGATAGTGAATGAGTAAGCTTTAGTGAAAGCAACTCCAATCCACAGTCGGCACAGTAGGGTGGCATCTGAACGTGGCATGTTAGTGGGTAAGTGGCGCTGCAGGTCAGGGTCGAGCAAGTACAGGCGGGGGTTTGAAAACTGCTGCGTATTCCAAACGGTCAGCGTGATTTCGCGGGCGATGGAGCGCAGTGACCTTGCTGCATCATGACGCGACAACGGGATGTCGGCCAATTGGGCACTTTCATGGGCATGATGAGCCGCTTTGTCTGCGCATTCATTCCCATAAATGCCGCAGTGGCTAGGGAGCCATTGAAAAATAATATTGTGTCCATGCCTTGTTAGGAAGTCATACGGTTGACGAATCTCGGCCACAAGCTGTTCGTACGGGCCGCGGCGAAGAGCAGAGTGCAGACTGGAGAGCTGGCCTGGAGTCACAAAGCAGAGCCCATTTTTGTGGTAATTCTTGCTTTAGGTACAGAAGAGCCTCGCGAATAGCTGTGAGTTTGGATGCAGTTTAGGTTGTTAAATTGGACTGCTTGAATTGAATGTCTACCGATCTGGCCGGCACAATTACAGCTCCCGCAGAACTGGAGTTCGTTACCGAGCCATCGGTGTATACATGAATCCGGTCTCTGTAGGCTTCATGTAAAAGGTGCATAGAGAGCTGTTGGAGACCTTGTGGTGGAACATCCGATTTCTTGGTTATTCCCGGGATGGTTAGGTGCACTTCTGGCTTCGAGAGGCACCAAAGGGGCGATGATGGTCGTGCCGACCTTATCATCCATCATATGCGGTTTGATGCTTATTGAAACGAATTTTAAACCATCGTCGACCTGCTTCCACTGTGTCGGAATGGCGAAATCGTATTTACGTCGGCTACATATCGCGATGGACCCAGGTTCGAATCCGAACACGGGAACAGGTTTTTTTTCTTTAATTCACCCACTATCATCACCATCGCCTGCGAAAGTTGGCTTTCCTGCAGTGTGTTTTGTGTTTACGCCATGACATTTTCCCACCAACGAGAGGTATACAGCTTGGCTTTAAATAAAACACTTCCCGTGGTCGAAGCAGTTTTGATTCGTAGAGAAGTGCACGTACGTGCAAAATTAGAAGCTTAAATGAACTCGCTTCAAGCTTCCGGGCTAGCTGGTTCGTTTAGCATTGAACGTAATTTCGGAAACTCAGCGTCCCCCATCGTTGTTTCCACAGAGGGGTAGTTGACTTTTTGCTTCCATTTCAAAAAACAGGGGAAATTGCGAACAATTTTGTTGTCGTTTTGCTAGATTAAATATTGAGGAATTGCGAAAATGTTTGCCATACACTCAACTTCATGTACTGTTTTCTTGCAGTTCTTTATGCTTCCACTCCGGTAATTTCTCCGGGATGAGAGACTGTTGTATGAAAAGCAGAAAAGTAACTAAATAAAAATATTATCTTTGTACCGTGTCATGCCATTGTAACCAGCTAAGCCATTCATACGGGTACTTAGAGCTTTCATTTTCATTGACATCCAATAAAACAAGAACACCGTAGTGTTCAACTACACTGCGTTTATTATTCAGCCATCAAGGACTGAACCTCTATTCAAGTTTATTTGGTTTCCTCTGCAATAGCTTTTTTTTTCTAGTTGAATATCGTGTCTATTTGGTATCTGTATACGTCTAAATTGCGGAGTCCCGAATTTATTCAGCGTGGACTGCACGCGCGACCGAGCCCGCTGGTTGCAGTGTTTACAATACACCCGTCGTCCCTGAGCAACGCCTTGAGACCAACGCTGTTACCGTAGGCAGGGAAATATGTTTCAATGCAAAGATACTTTTGTTTACGATCCCATCCGACTTGTGAAGAGTGCTTGCCCTGTGCATCCATTCAGTCTAGCCATTGTAAAAACAGATTGCAACCAGGGCGGTGTTAACACGTTCTGCTTCAAACCGCTTGACTGCGGCGGGGCATTTTTCGCTCAGAGGATCCTGCTCATGTTTTTTCCCGCTCCGCTGTTTGCTTCAATTCAATGCCGAAGTCCAACGGTGCTCCGTGCGGCGGTCTCCTGTCGGCGATTCTCGGAAGAATGTGGGAAATCAACTACACAGGCTTCGACATTACCTCAAACTGAACAATATTTGACAACCTCACCCTAAAGCGACTCGGAAACACTTCATTTAAACGTGTCCACTGTTTCCTTCGTGTCTGGAAGCACCGGGAAAGCTATAGTTATCCCTAGCATGGAGCGGCACCGCGTGATATTCCCGTCTCAAAAGATTCGTTTTCCGTTTCTGCTTTCCTCTTGTGGCTTTCTTTTTAAAGCGGCTGTCGAGTGCGTTCATTGCTGCGACTGAAGGAAAGCCAGCCAATGGCCTCAACATTGCTGTAATGACGGGATTCCAGCGGTCGAAGAATGCCAAGAGCGGGAAAAAGAGAAAAATCTTTTGAGCAAGTTTCCAAGTTAACAGATGGGTATAGAGCAGTAATTTTTGCTGAGGTATCTTGCGATCCCCTAATCTAAGTACTGGATGTGCTGGTTGGCTATGTTCTGCACGCATTTAGTATTTGTAAAAAAAGTTGAAGAAACTGTTGCAGGGCACCTTTACCCTTAACCCCACCGTTGGTACGGGTAGCTAGATTTGTGACGCACGTAGAGCTTTGTAAACTTTGTTTCCTCCGAAGGGTGCTGCCCTCTCTCAACTTGGCGCGCCGTAATGACACATAAATAGGAACGTCAACATTATTGACAGGAATGTTTTCGGAGGCTGGACAAAGCCACGAGCGCCATTTCGTGAACGCTTCACCGCTTCTGGTCTTGCGTGTTCCGCGTTCTCATCAAGCTTGCGTTAAAGCACTTGCTAATTGCGCACCTTATACACAGAATAAGTGCGGTTAAGATCATTAAACGGAGTCTTACTGCACTATTTTCTCCCTGTTCTTTGCTAAAGGAGAAAACCTAATAGTATTAGGCATTTTCGGCTTCACCGCAACCTTTCTACGCACTGCTGTTGGCATTTCTGTTAGGCAGAGTAGAAACGACACTGTGGTGCAGGAGTTGCAGTAGCTCTTCATTCCAGAGTGAGAGGAAAAGAAGTATCTTGTGGATACTGTATTGGCGCTTGAGTCCTCTCCTCGCCAACCCTAAAATTGGCATGGAAACAATGATAACTGGATCACGCTGTTCATGCGCGAAACCAGTGTTTTACTGCTGTGTGCGCTGTTTTGAGGATACCCTGAATCCATTCATGCGACCACGGGAAAATGCCGTAGTCGGGGTGTCGTAATGTTACTTAAACGATAAGCCCCTGAAGAAAAAAATGGCTTCAATCCATGTTCTGAAGGTGCTTGGAAAGCAAAGCTGTAAAAGACGCCCACAACAATAGCCCATGCAACGGCACGTGAATTCGCACACGTGACTCTACAAAGAGTGAAACCATAGATTCGGCCAGCCGTTACCTGAGATTCGCGGGGGTGGCGTCCCCAACGCAGCAGTGTCGGTCACGGGGCCGCTAGAGCGGCGGACACCGCCGCTCTAGCCCGGCCGTGCGTCGGAAGAATGAAAACGGAGAAAAGTCTCTATAGAAGGGGCAGGAGGAGGGCGCGCGAGCGGCTATTGCGTCATCTCTCTCACCTGCCTTCCCTAACTCTTTGTTCGTGTGTCGCCTCTAAAAAGGGTCCCTCCCCCTCCTCAGCCCCCTGAATCAAAACCTACGTCTGTCTCCCCGCTCTAGGTGTGGGCGTAGCTTAGTCGCTAAGCCAACGTGCTCTCGCTCCTATTTTCTTCGGGCCCAGATTCGATCCCTGGCGGTGCCAGTATTTTCACTTAGCCTGGTTGAGAGTGTCTTGTGGCTCACGCCACCAAGAAATCATAGGCTGGTAGAGCTCGAAAGCTTTGCTTTAAAACGAACGACCTATTTCTGATGACAGATCAACGAAACCAAAATGTTATACCTATTTTCGATCCGGAAAAAAGCAAAAATTTGTCTTCTTAGTGTTTTCACCGCATTATTACAACGCCGCACTTTAGGCTACCCCATGGCATCGCGACATTCAGTTACCAAGTCACTCGAGGGCGGGCATCGCGAGGAGGCGGAACTTTGAGTAAAGGTGGTCATAGGCTCATGTCCGCACCTAAACCGACCTAAAAGATACTGAACCGCCCTGATGTAGAAAAAGCTTTACCTACCCTTTTAAAACAAAGCTGAGAAGAAGCGCTAAAACGTTTTTACATTAAAACTGCGTCGAAAGTGCATCCAACCTTCACTGAAAGTGCGTTCAATCGACCATCAGGAATTCAAAGACCCATATTGCAAATGAAGTACTACACATGCGCCGATTTTTTCTGCTGTAACTAAACGCGTCTACGAACGATTTAAATGTATGGTCCTCTATGGTTTCGATTATTTTGCACTCTTTGACAGATATTTATAACGAGAGGTGGAATATAATTTACGTACGAACTATCTTGTTCGACCCAGACCCCGGATTAACTGTATTAGCCAGAACATACATAATCGAATTTCATCTCTCTGTAACAGCGATCTTTCCCTTATTGATGAAGCCCATAACACTAAAACTATCTGCAATGCAAAAGGAAAACAAAACTTGTTCCGCTAGATACTCGCGGTATTAAGTAACTTTCGTACGTGTTTAAATTTGCATGTAATAACCAATTTAATGTGGTATACATCACTTACGTTAACTGTTTATCTTGCAGAAACATGCAATTGTAACAATCTATTCTTTAAACATGTGATTAGTTTTATTGCGCTAGTAATCAAAATCTTATTTGTATTCTGTACCCAGTGTATTTCCTTGTTCTGTTTTTATCATGTATGCGAAGTGTTCGTTTTTCTGTTCCAGTGGAAAGTTTTTCCACTCTTTTTTTGTTGCATTCACTGCTTTACCATCGGTGCTCCCTTTGCGGTGGCCTAGTCAGGAGACATACGAATCTCCTCTTGCCACGCCTCCTGGACACTACATTCATGCATTTATGTCCGAAATAAATTGAAAATCGAAATTGCAGATATAGTATAGTACCGCTTCTTCGTGATAGATGCGTGTATTATCTTATCTAGAACCCTTTATTTTTCGCAATTTTTAAGGAACCATTTCGACACAAGGAGGCCCTGTCCCTCTTACGCGCCGTGTATCTAGATAACTTGTCAGATATTTTTTGTCGACCCACTGGTCTACGGGAAAACGCATTAGTTTTTTTACACGCCGGCATCGGTCCCACTATGAAAGCATTCACTTTAAAATGATGTGTAAAACTGATCTAAGGGAGCATTTATACAGTAAAAACTATGTTAATAAAAAAGGAAAGCCTGCTGGGGCTCGAACCTAGTGCGTGCGCTAGGACACAGAGGCGGAACATCCAGCTTGTGTCAGAAGTTCATCAAGGCGATTGTCGTGGTGTTAGAAGCTAACCTATTGATGGCGCTATGTGTAACTGGAAGTGTTCAATTTGTAGTGACTTGGAAACGGAACAATTCCGGAACATTCAAACCAGAGCAGACGTGAACTACGTCGATGCGCTCTAGATATTTGAAACCAAAATGGCATCGTTTTTTCCTTCCAGTGAACCAAAATTAATAAACAAAAGCACCCTCTGTGGACTCACCCCAACATATCCTGTACTAAAGATAGCTTTGTGTAAACTCTCATGTGCACACCTGTCTGCTCCAAAGTTTCTCCTTCCTTTTCTTTCTCGTTTTTGCCCATTTCCCTATCCAGAGTGAGGTGTAGCAAACTATGCTCTAGCCATATGTACTTTCCTGCTCTCCTCCAACCTCCTTTTCTTGCTTCCTAGTAGTCCTTCACTCTTTCACAATTTCTTCGTTGCTTTTAATTTCCTATTTCTTATCAGCCTCCTGCTTCTTCCGCATAATATCGGTGATTGGACTCACACACTTACACAACGCTTTGCGACTCCCTCAGCCGTTATCATACCCCAGACCGTTGGAAGAAGTCTCTCGATGAATTCTTTCTTCACCTCCAGAAGGAGACATCGGAAGGGAAGTGGGAAGGCCCCGAAAGAGCGCGCCTTCGTACTGCCGTACAATTCACGTGGGTCCCTTTCCGCTTGAAGCTGAACATGTCGTCGTTTCTTCCCCGCAACGTACTTATTCTCAAGCCGCTGATAAAGAACGTTGAGTGGTGTTAACAGTTTTGTCCGTGGGATTTAGAGCAGCGCATTTGCGGATAGAATCGGTCTGACTGAGCGCTATGGCTTTGTAAAACAATGTGCTAACTTAATGGCGTGCGCAGCGATGAGTTTACGTGTATTGTGTACTAGCCCAAGAATTCTGTATTCTCTTTCCCGCTGCACTAGATTCGCAAGCCGCAATTCCAATCGGGATGTGCAGCTGAATATATTAACGGCTATGCGAGGGCATTCTTGAATAATATATTCAAGAGCTTGAATAGCCTCACCCACTCGCTGTACCATTGTCAGTATTCGAAGGTGAATTACGTTCCGGCATGCGTTTACTCGCTACGCTGACAGGGCACCTGAAGCGTTCTGCTTCTGCGTCCAAGATATCGGTTTGGAGTCCCAGTCGAGGTATAAATGCATTAGCGCGAAGTGTAAGCGTTGGTATCTCTGCCGGCTTCGCAGGAACTTCTTGAGGCCTGTTATGTGAACCTCACTTAGGGGGAATTTTTACTGAAGCCTCCCGTGTTATAAGGTTTGTAACTCGCTTCCCAGTGCAATCAGTTATTCCCAAATTTTTCGCAGTAGGCTGCGTCTGACACTAAAAACAGTGGTATACAACCGATCTGTGCTTGCGGTAACAACATATGAGGTGGCGACATAAGGTCTTCTGAGCGCATTGAAAGAAAGCTCAGATCAGCGCGATGAGGCACAAAAATTAAAACACTAGGGGTAACCCTTGCGGAGAAGAACTGCATCAATAATTGGGAAATAACGCTGATAATTCTGATAAAAAGGAAAGCAAAAAGGGTGTTGGTGCTATTTTTTCAGACAACTTCATCACGCCTGAGCCGGACATACTTAATTCATATGGCATAGCAAAAGGTTCAGGTCACTTCATTCAGTCTCTTCCAATCATATGATGTTTCTTAGTCTTCATGACTGCCATCGGATACTTCGGTGGCAACCACACTTCATGCCTGGGTCGGCCGGTCAGACGGGGGCCACTCCTAGTTTCAGTTTCCTGATGACACAAGTCTCCAAACATAAGATATCACCGTTCCGAATTCTTACGCCAGTAACCGCCACGTGGCAACTTGTACGAAGACGTTCATAACGCATATTGCGAGCTATGGCGCAAAGCGACTCAGGTAATGAGCCCAGTCTTACAATCAATTTTGATGTTGCCATACCCACTCTAAATGACGCTTGGTTGGTGTCGCGCTCTACTATTGGCCGTCCCCTCAAAATACAGTGACATATGCCACAAAAAGCTGTGCAAAGTCATTAAGGAAGAAACAAATTTGAGCATATAGGTTTTATCAGCTATATGCTCTTACAATTGACAACCTAGTAGAGCCGGAATCGCCCGGTCAGCTTCTTGGAGTGAAGGGGTAGTCCTTCACTCCGAGTCCTCGTTTTTTGGCCTCTTTGTATGTTTAGTGGAGCTGTTTTATCTTGGCTGTGCCTGCTTACAGATAACTTTTAGATAATAAAAAGTAGCCAATGAGCAAGAAAACCTTTTAGAAATGTCCGGGGTCTTTTTGTAAGGATTCGTTAAATGGCGCCGCTCCTATTACGTTAGGGAGGAGGGGGTTCTGAAAGGATGCACTGTATGTGTAAAGTTTCCGGGTTCTACGATGGGTCAAGGGGCCGGAGGGGGTGTGCAACGAACAATGGCACTTATTCTGCCCATAATCCACAGCAGCACTAGCGATAACTATCTCTTTGTCGGATGCGGTGCTTTCATCAAGCTTTCGTAGCTCCCATTGCTTACTGTAACTTGCAAAGAGCTGCCATTTTGAAATGCCCTGAGAAAAATATATGCTGTGGAAGGGCTGATTAGAGAACGCCACAGCATCGAAAATGCTTTATAGCCTGCTTTTATTTCTTGTAGCGTTTATGCATTTTCCTTTTTATATCACTCCTTTCTTCGCTCTTTCATGATCCGCCCTTTCCCACTTCCTAAACGAAGCACTGCCGGCGCATCTGCTCTCTGCAACCTGGTAAGACGACCTCGTAAAGACGATTGGGAACACAAATAAGGCTTCACCGGTGATGGCAACTGTGTGACTTAACTTCACAATACGCTGAAGAACCTACGATGTATTGAATATGCACGACCGTACTTCTTGTGCTTCAGGGTGATAGTTAAGCCACAGTTTCAAAAAGAGAACGTTGGAATTCTTAAGATACATACTTAATCGGCGATTGATTGAAGTGTGACCAATATTGGCGTCCAGCATAAAACTAGTGCCCTTCATCCCACCAAACGAGAGAGGTGTAATGTTCAATCGTAGAGGGGACCCCCTCTTACGAAACTGCTGTGGGGTTTCGTTACCCCAATAAGCTCGACATGTTAATGAACAAGCTGAGAGTATGAACTCCCATCTTGTGAACGCCATGCAGATCTTTTAAAAGCAATTTTTAAGAGTGACGGAAGTCCAAACGAGGAGTGCGTTTATAACACCAGACCGCGTGCATAACCGACGCTGCTGAGGGCATTCCGCTCATCTGCTGTGCTGTTTTGAAAAGGACAACAGATCGCTGCGTAAACAATTTTTAAGCGGGCGGCGCGTAGAGCGGGTGTCTCAACAGCACGACGTCCTGACGACCTCACACGTCCGCTGGTGACGTGGCAGCCTTGTAACGTGCTTGTTCCGCGGGTCAGCCTCGCTGCATTTAGTAGCGGCGGCTCTTGTGTGACGCCACCATTTTAGCGTATCTGTCCTCCCGACGCCGCCTACAGGTTTCAACTTTCAAGCTCACCTTGACCTATTGGAATTAAAGTGGAGGGACCTAGCACAATTCTGGCTTTGCTTCTGTCTCTTATACGACCAGCTGACACGTGGCAGATGGCGTGGCTTCCTGAAGAGGCACGTAAAGGGTGGAGTGTTTAAACTACGTCTAAAACGATGGACCTAGAATGACACGGCGTGCGCTGAGTAACAAGTCAGCGACGGCTACCTATGAGACAGAAATATGGTGCAATCAAATGTTATTAGGGATTCGGAGGGAGACCGTCTTGCTCAGCTCTGACCCGGAGACAAATTATACCCAGTCGAAATGGCCAAAGATCGGGCCACAGCTCAATGGCTCTGACCGCAATTAAAGGGAGTAACTACTGGTGGAGGCTCCTACCCATCTTCTTCTTTACTTAATTGTGTAGACAAAAAACGATTACTTCGTTTTCTCTCTGAAAATTTAGTACACAGGGAGAGAATGCGTATAGTCCAAAGAAATAGTGTCAACTCTTACATATCACACTATTGGCGCATGGCGGCAAAGAAAAACAAGAAAACAGAAATGGTCACATGCCCGGAGATAAACATAAAACTTTTAACCAAATTGTTTGAATAGGATGAGCGGTGCTAACATGCCCAACTGACCGCTCATGGACATATCCTTGAATGTCGGCGCCCACGATCATCACCCATTCCTAGGAATAGCATTTGCCGTCAACGTCACAAGTCAGTACTTCAGAATCAGAGGGAACAGCAAGCCTACTAAACTTGAACCTCACTGAAATATCGCATCCTACTTTAGTCAATCACAGCCTCGAACTAATCGGCTGTGTTCGAGAATAGAACCTCCGGCTTTACACCCTCTCTCGCAGAATCTCGGCCGGACGATAGCGTTATAAGCAAAGTTCATAAACAGGGATATATACGACTATGAAAAGAGTCGCCTGTGTGCGATACCTATGCGCCATCGCCACGGCGAACGAGCGGCCATTAGCCCAAAAGCTTTGTTTCAGCGCGACCTTGTCATCTAGGCGAATTGTAATCTACATCATCAGAACATTGCAGGGTACAGCCCGGTAAGTCGCTAATACTCTCCATTTTCTCCGTGCGGTTTGGACAGGGCTGCTAAATGACGAAAGAGTCCAAACTTAACCGGTTTTATCTCCTATTCCTCCCCGGACACTTCTCCTGTCCGCCCATTTCGTCTCTAATAACATATCCCTAAGCAACTCCGAATGGGGCCTTAGCGAAACCTGTCCCCTTGGTCTGTAACGCTACGCTCTAAATGTCCGATAACGTTTAACGGGAGCCATCTGTGAAAGCACCTCCGTCGGCTATCAAAGTATGACAATTAGTACCTTCGGTCCTGGTGGGTAGGCTATCCCAGCAATTTACTGGTGCAACCATTTCGGCGTCAAAATGCGTAACCGGCTCATTCTGCACACAGCATTCGCAGGAACACCGAGGCACCCGCTTCCAACGTTGCTTTCAGCACACGCCTGTTATGAGTTGCGCCACTTATAGGTAGTCAAAACGCTCTTTAAAGAACTTACAGCCATTTTATGGAGAATAAAGAAACCACTGCGGCTTCTTATTTGGCCCTAGGCTGCCGTTAACCGGCCCCAAAAGGAATGGCAGGGATAAAATGAAGCACTAATTGCGAATTTTGTTCAACGATGTGCGAATCTTCGAGGTGCCTACTACAAAAGGGTGCTTATCTGTCTCAAAAAAATATCGTAAAAATACTAACAAAAATTTTCTCTAACATAAGAAGAAAAGAACATACATGCGGACACCTTCAAGGACTTCCTTGTCGTCGCTGTACTCACCTACAAATTATTACCCGCACGCGCAGCGATAATTCGGCACAGTTCCTTGTTTCGCCATTTTTCAATCCACACAACTGCACAGCACATATTAATGTGTAGCATTCTTTGCCGACAAACTGCACAACCGCGACTGTGTAACGCCCTATATTTCTACAAATTGCAGATTATGGGAAAGTAACACCTTTTATCGTTTTAAGCGCAGTTGATGATCAGCGGTAGAAATGGATTATGAAAAACGAGAACATAAAAAATAGAGAACAAAAATTAAACTGTTTTCTAAAATTATTGAAAAAATCACAGCCATCCATCTCGCGCTAAAACTGAAGACTAAAACAAAAGAGTTCGCAAAACAACATTGGAAATTTGAATAAAACATATCGAAAATTTGCGGACATGTAACGCCCGGTATTTCCACAAAAACGCAATTTTTGGTGGAGGTGACACGTCGAATCCTTATAACATCGTAAATGGAGATAATTGGAAAGACAAAACTTTGAAAACCAGGAAAGCAGTACAAAAAAACAAAATTTTTACAACACGAATCGGACAAGATCACAAATGTCAATCTTATACGCCTCCCCCCAAACCCGAGGTCTAAACATAAAAAGACCCCGCGAGTACACTGGAAATACGAATAACAAAACAGCGTACACTGACCAATTCTGAGCTACGCCTCGAATCTTTCGGAGAAAAAGTATTTAGTGAAGTAAAAGGATTTCATCGCTATAATGGTATGAACATACCTCATTCAAATAATGAAAGAAAGGAAACATAACGGGAATAAAAAATATCCCAACGTCTGTTGCTACTTGTAGCTATATTTGGATCCAAGAACCTGACACTCTAGATAAGCGGCATAAGAATGCTACGCATTTGTAGACAGTTATCTGAAGTTCTACAGATTTCTTTCAGCGCACTGCATTGCCATCATAGTCTCTCGATCGCTGTGCGCAGCCGAACGAAAAAAGATAACTGACTCCAAGCTTGCATCGGAAGTTGTGCGGCGTATGCGAAAAATTGGCGAATTCAATCAGCAGGAGTTCAAGATGGCGGCTTTACAGTTTTTCCTCAAGTAACTCAGGAAACCTGGAAACGCCGAAGCGGTAGAGTGAGTGGGAAAAACTGTTCCACGAATGCGCTGAAGTATAGTTGGCAAGCACGGTCTATGACCTTATTCTTGCGTGGTTAGTGTAGCTCGAGGACGCCTGGCTGCAGGGTATAGGGTATTATTCAACTGCTGTAACCAAATGATAAAAGAGGACCTGGTAGTCTCCTCTATGTGCAAACTGTGATTGAAGAGGTGATGACCTTATCCAGGAACTGCCATTTTCTCGAGATTGTGAAGTTTAATATCTTGAATGCCCCTTTTGTGAAAAACCATCGCCGTTTTCAGAGTTTTTTTCCGACAAACAAAATGGCCACTGGTCTAAACAGTAACTAAAGACATAAGTAAAAACCGCCCCACCTCTACGTTTTTTTGGCTTATTTCGTTTCCTGTTGTTAGATTTTACAGGTCAATTATGAAATAAATCGCTCCCATGCTTTGATTAGCGGACTTTACTAAAGAACCTGCCAAGATGTCAATTTTAAACCACGAGTAATTTCCGCATCAGGATATCCCACTTCGTACAATTTAAACATAAAATTCACTTTTTCTCTAAAGTATGCGCGAATGGTTTGCTCATATAGACATCCAAATGGTGCACCGTCATTCGGTAACGCCAGATGCTATACAATACAAAGAGAATCATCATATCTTGCGGTATTTAAACTGAAGATTCCTATTCCATAAGCCATCACCGGAATCTTTTTCTTTAGATCTCTCATCACGAAATCCTTAAAGAAATTAGTTGCCCAACACACCGTAAAAACCTGTTCTCTACAGGATTTCCCGCTCAATATATTCCAAGCGCCAGTGAATATAAACCCAGTGCCAGTGAATATAAACCGGGTGCCAACCAATATAATCCAGGCGCTAATCAATAGAATCGTGGAGTCACTCAGGGCAGAACGGACGTGAGCGCATTGTAACTTAGGCCGCAACAATACCATAAAGGCGCACATGTATTTCCATCAAAGGTTTCGTGAACTAGGTTGCGTAGCTGTTTAAGCAGATAACTTAGAAAGTGCGCAGTAAACAGAGTCATGTGACTTTGAACCACTCTAGCATAATTACTGTGTCAACCCGGCGATGGTGTCACGGGTATGAATTAATGCATTTAAATTCCGCATTACCCGATATGTGAGGTGAAACTGGTAGAACGCCCAACTCTCGAAACCAAATAGTCATGTGATTCTGACATTAGCTGTACGGGGAGCCTGCTCTAAAATATGATATCATAAATATCAATAAAATACACTTGAATGGGCTCCTCGTCCTTTACCAGGCGGGACATCTTCATTATACCATGTCACATAACAGCTGCAGGACTGGTAAAAGTCCGAAATTGCCAGCTCAAGCGAGAATGATTTGGAACAGACAGCGTACGCGGAGTCATGTGAAGAAAACAAGCATAATACCCCTTCAATCAGGTGCGACCACGAAAGAGTCACGTGACTTATCGTGGACATCCCTTGCATTTGTACGAGCAAACGCGTCACCACCATTACGTGAACGCTATTGACTTGATTGTCTACGTGACGCGTGAAAGAAGCCTGTCATTGTGAGAATGATTTATGTGATTTCCTTTTCCTACGGATGATGAGCTAGTCACATGACTTACCCTGACGTTTATTACCTCCCGAGTAAAGGCATGATAGGTGTCCAGTGAACGGTGTTGAATTACTTGTTCACCTGATCTAGACAAAGAATCTTGTCACGGTGAACAGGATTCGTTATGATGTCGCATAACTCCTATGGATCATGAATAGGTCGCGTGAGTTGCCATGACGTTTTTTACATCACAAGTTTTGGCATCATACCTATCAAACAAACACTGTTGAATTACTTGTTCACATGACGTGCAATAAGAATTTTGTCACGGTGAACTTGATACCTTATGTTGTTGCATGACTCCTATGGGTCATAAATAAGTCACGTGACTTGCCATGGCGTTTTTTTACATACCAAGTATTGGCATCATAGGTAATAAATAAACGCTGTTTAATTGCTTCTTTACGTGATGTGCAAAAGGAATCTTGTCATGGTGAACATGATTTCTTATAATGTCTCATGACTTTTATGGACCGTGCATTAGTCATGGGACTAACCATGACGTTTTTACCTCACAAGTAGTGGCATAATAGGTATCAAATGAATGGTGTTTAGTTGCTTGTTCACGTTATGTGCAAATAGTCTTGTCATAGTGAACACGATTCATTATGATGTCGCATGACTCCTATGAATTATGAATTAGTCACGGGACTTGTCATGATATTCCTTCATCCCAAGCATTGACATCTTAGGTATGAAATGAATGCTGTGGATTGGTTCACGTGATGTGCAAAAAGAATCTTGTCATGGTGAACATGATTCGTTATGATTTAGCGTGAGTGTCATGGATCACGGAGAAGTCACGTCTAACCATGACGTTTTTTACATCACAATTATTGGCAGCTTAGGTATCAAATGAATGGTGTTAAATTACTTCTTCACGTGATGTGCAGAAATACCCTTCTCATTGTAACCGTGATTTATTACGATGTCGCGTGACTCCTATGAATCATGCATTACTCAAGTAATTTACCATGACGATTTTCCATCACATGTCATGGCATCATAGGTATCAAATAAACACTGTTGAAGTGCGTGTTTACTTGATGCGCAAAAGAATCTTGACATCGTAAACATGATTGCTTATGACATGCCATGACTCCGATCGATCATAAATCACGAGTATTGGCATCATAGGTACGAAATAAATGCTTTTGAATTGCTTATGTGATGTGCAAAGGAATGTTGTCATCCTACATATGATTCTTTATGATGTCGCCTAAGTTCCATGGATTAAAAATTAGTCTGTGACTTAACATGCTGTTTAATAAATCACGAGTATCGGCATCATTGATATTAAATCAACGCCATTGAATTGATTCTTTTCGTGTTGTGCGAAGGAATCTAGTCATCGTGAACATGATTTCTTGCGATATTGCATGAATCCTCTGGATCATGAATAATTCAAGTGTGTTCCATGGCGTTTTATGCATCACATGTACTGACATCGTAAGTATCAAATTAATGCTATTTTATTGCTTGTTTACGTGAATTGGGAATGGAGCGTGTTATTGCGAACGACAGGCTCCTTTATATGGTACGTAACTCCAGGCAGTGTCATGTTGCCCTCACGAACAAAAGACCTGATGAGGAAAACATGTCAATGTATGAGATTACCGAAATTTCATACAACAATAAGTTTTCCCTCTTATCGAAATGAGGTCTTTCGTTCGTGTGGACAACAAGACAGTGCCTGAAACTCGCGTACTGTAGAAAGCCGTCTGTCGTTCACACTGACACCTTTCATTCGCAGTTTTTGTAACCAAACAATTTACTACCGTTCGTTGGTCACCTATGATTCCATTACATGGCATGTATGTAAACTCATAGTAAGTCACGTGACTTATTCATGATCGGCTGGAGTCATGCGACATCGTAAGGCATTATGTTCACGATAACAAGTTTCTCTCGCACATCACGTAGCAATCAATCTATGGCATTATTTAATATCTATGATGGCAATACTGGGGATTTAATAAACGTCTGGGTGTCACATGAATAATTTTTAGTCCATGGAACTTAGGCGACATCATAAGGAATCATGTTTAGGATGATAGCATTCTTTTGCACATCACGTAAACAGGCAATTCAACAGCGTTAATTTCATACCTATGATGTCAATACTCGTCATTTGGAAACCTCATAAGGACATGACGAATTCATGATCCTTGGAAGTCATGGGACGTCATAAGCATTCATGTTGTTGCATATCAAGCAGTCAAGCAATTCAACAGGGTTTATTTGGTGCCTGTGATGCCATTACATGTGCTGTAAAACCGTCATGGATAGTCACGTGACTAATTCTTAAACCGTAGGGATCCTGCGACATCATAGATAATCATGTTCACCAGGACAAGAATATTTTTGCATCACTTGAACACGTAATTTCACAACGTTTGATAAATATCAGGCCAATATTTCTGGTGTACAGAACGTGATGGTAAGTCGCGAGACTAATTGATGATTCATATTAGTCTTGCGATATCATTATAAGTCGTGTTCATCATGAAAAGTTTGTTTGGCACATCAGTTACAAGCATTTAGAAAGAATTTATTTGATACCTATGATGCCAATATTCGTGATGTAATAAACGCCTTGGGAAGTCACGCGATTAATACATGATCCCGAGTCGCGCGACATCACTAGGAATCACATTCACCCTGACAATAGTATTTTTTCACATCACGTGAATAAGTCATTAAGCACCATTCATTTGATAGCTATGATGTCAGTGCTTGTGATGTAAAAAAGCTCATGTAAGTCACATGACTAATTCACGATCCGTAAAAGTCATGCCACATTAATAACAACCCATGTTTACCATGACACCATTCTTTTGCTCATCACGTAAATAAGCAATTCTACTGTACTTATTTGATACCTATGATGGAAATATTTGTGATGTAGAAAACGGCAGGGTAAGTCACGTGAATTATTCATCACCCATTGGAGTCATGAGACATCATAAGGAATCATTTCTCACCACGAATAGATTCTTTGACCAAGTAATTTAATAGCGTTTATTTGATACTTAAGATGCCAATACTTGGGATGTAAGAAATGTCACTGTAAGCCACGCGACTAATTCAGTGTTTATTGGAGTCATCCGATATCATAATGAGTCATGTTCAATATGACAAGATTCTTTTTGCCCATCACGTGAACAAGTCATTCAACACCATTCATTAGATACCTATAATGCCAATAATTGTGATGTAAAAACGTTACGGTAAGTCTCTTTACTAATTCACTATCCACACGAGTCAAGAGAAATTATGGCAAATCATGTCCACTGTAAAAAGATTCTTTGGCACATCAGGCAAACAAGCAATTCAACAGCGTTCATTTGACTCGTGTGATGCCAATACTTGTAGTAGATCACGTGACTTATTCATGCACCATTGGAGTCAAGCGACAGCATAATGAATGGTGCCCACTATCACAAGATTTCCTTTGCACATCACGTGAAAAAGTAATTCAACAGCATTCATTTGATACCTATCATGCAAAATACAGGGACGTCATAAATGTCACTGAAAATAACGTAAGAAATTCATAATCCATAGGAGTCAAGCAACATCGTATGAAATGATGTTCACCATGCAAGGTTCTTTTTTCACGTCATGTCAACAAGGATTCAACATCATTCATTTGATACCTATGATGCCAATACTTGCGATATAAACAACGTACTTGTAAGTCACTTGACTTATTCATGACCCATACAACTCATGAGACATCATGAGGAATCATGTTCACCTTGACAAGATTCTTTGACATCACGTGAACAAGTAATTCAAAAGCGTTCATTTGATCCCTATGATACCAATACTTGGGATGTCAGAAATGTCATGGCAAGTCACGTGACTAATTCATGATCCATAGTAGTCATGCGGCATCATAAGGAAGCATGTTCACCGTGACAACATTCTTTTTTCACACCACGTGAACAAGCAATTCAATACCATTCATTTGATACCGATGATGCTAATACTTGCGATCTAAAAAACGTCATGATAAGTCATGTGAATAATTGGTGATCCATAAAAATCATGCGACAACATATGGAATAATGTTCACTATGACGAGATACTTCTTGCACATCACGTGAACACGTAATGCAACACAGTTCATTCGATACCAATAATTGATTGATTGATTGATTGATTGATTGTAGGGTTTAACAGCGCTCGACGAACGCAGCGATGAGGCGCCTAATGAGCTATTCACGGATTATTTTGACATCACGTGCATCTTTAACTGAGCGTCGAAATCTGACACACCTTCATTTGAACCTTTGCCTCCTAGTATAAAATATGGTAAGTCCTGCCGCGCCTGGGAATCGAACCCGAGACTCTGCTCAGCAGGACAGCTTCCACCCCGCGCGAGTTGATACCAATAATGCCTTACTTGGGATGGGATTTAATGTCATGTTAAGTCACGTGACTAATTCATGCTTCATTGGTTTGCGTTACATTCACCTAGATGACTAATAATGTCACTTAGCAGATTCTTGTGTTGTACCAATGCATCACTGTGAACATGGTAATTTGAATGCGCTGAACAGATGAGCACCATTCATTGAATACCTGTGATGTATTTTGACGTAAAAATTTAAGCAGTGCTCAGCTCCTTAGAGCTATGGACAATCACATGACAAAATATTTCGAGAGTTGGGCTTCCTGGCAGTTTCCGTATACAATCGGAGCCAATAGCGTTCACGTAATGGTGGCGACGCGGTTTGTATTAAAGCTCATGGTAAGTCACGTGACTCTTTCGTAGTCGCACCAAATAAAATGGCCACACCTAGCCCACTTCGATGAAAACACTTGCTATGGTATTGTTGTGGTTTAACGCGTCCCACCAACGCGGATGGCGGCCGTATGGATGGCTCGGATTAATTTACCCACCGGGGATCTTTTATTTGGTTTCGCAGAAATCTCTACACGGGCGTTTCGCCCCTTTGCTCCGAAAAAGCGGCCGCCGTGGCCGGGAATCCGTTACAAGATTCACGCCGACGCCTAGTGTTCCAAATAATTGTCGCTTTAGCTGGCAATTTTTGTGTTGTACCAATCCTGCAGCTCTCATGTGACATCGTATTATGAAGATGTCCCGCCATGATAGAGAATGAGCAGCCATTAAAATACCTTTGATTGATATTTTTGACGTCAAAATTTAGAGCAGGCTGCTCGTAAAGCTAATGTGACAATCACATGACTATTTAATTTCGAGAGTTGGGCGTTCTGGCAGTTTCGCCTAACATATCGGGTAAATGAGCAGTTTAAATGCATTATTCATACCCATGAAACCATCCTCGCGTTGATATAGTAAGTAGGCAGAGTGGTTGAAAGTCACATGACTATCTTTCTGTGCGCACTTTCTAAGTTATCTGCTTAAACAGGTCAAGTAACCTAGTTCATCCAACTTGGATGGAAATACACTGTGCCTTTATGGTATTGGTTGTGGCTAAGTTAACCTAGTTCACCCAACTTGGATGGAAATACACTGTGCCTTTATGGTATTGGTTGCGGCTAAGTTAACCTAGTTCACCCAACTTCGATGGAAATACACTGTGCCTTTATGGTATTGGTTGCGGCTAAGTTAAAATGCTCTCGCGTCCGTTCCGCCCTGAGTGACTCCCGGATTCTATTGGTTAGCGCCTGGATTATATTGGTTGGTACCTTGATTATATTGACTGGCGCTGGGATTATATTTACTTTGTCTTGGATTCCATGGAGCGGTAAATTCTGTAGCACCGGGTTTATGACAGCAAACACACAAGATATTTCGCTCCAGAAAGACAGCTCGCTATTCCTTTCATTGGTTGTTCCGAAAGTCTGTCACTGTCTAATGAAAAAAAGAATGTTTTCACGAAGACAGGCTTTTAAATCGCTTTCCTCCTGCACACAGCGTCTTCCCCCGAATTTGAAGGGGACATTCTCAGTGCAGAGTTACAAAACAGCTCGTTTTTCCATGTTTTTTGTCAAACGCTTGCTGGAAATGTTGACATACACTCAAAAGGAAAACCACACAAAAAAGTCTGAGTGAACCCCTTGCCGCTGATATACCTGAGTTGTGGGCCACTCAACATTGCACGAGCTCAAGATAGACTGTGGCAAGGTATTTGAAAGTGCTTTTGAAAAACAACCACGAGGAAGGGGTCTTCGAAATTCCTCAACATAAAACTATTACAACTAATAATTACAGATCAAAAATTTATAAACCACCTCTTACCCACGCCCTCCCAATATCACTCCTCCAAAGAAAGCTTTGGCTATTGCGTTACCGTTGTATTTAAAAAAATAAAAGGTTCAGGCTTCTTTCATTGAAATCGGTAAAACACGAAAGTGAAAGGTGCCTTCACAGGAGCATATGAACGTTTATTATGCATCGATATGAACGTGCACATCGCTCTTTATACTTCGTCGGTATGACACCGTTAGGCGTATTACCATTAGACACTGGATTAAACACACCGGAGCGTTGCGTAAATACGAATGCATTCGCAAAGCGACCGAATGAGACCGAACGTGTTATAAGCGGATCGTTTGGTGAACTCACGGTACGCTACAGCGAAAGGAGCATGATTTGCGGGTCGGTAGAAGTCTTGTGGGGGTGCTGCTGGCGGACAGCTTCGGGAAAGGTGCGACCACATTTACCTGCTCCGTGGCTTATACACCAGGCATTTGCGTTGCGACGAGCTCAGCTTGTGGAATGAGGCGGCGGATGGAAAGCACAACAGCTTCCGCTGCTAAACGTTGCCCTATCAAGGCGCCAACTATCGGCGCTCATTAGCAGCATGACGCAGTACTTTGCTTGAGCTCTCCACCATCTGAATGGAGAAGCGATAAAAGGACATAAGGCGCGTTCGTACAGTTATCCGGGCATGACTTTTTGGCTCAGTTGTAACAATAAAAGGACTTAAACAAACAAATAAAAGTAATAACTGACTCCTTCTTACGGAGACAGGCGTGAACGCGCAGCCTAAGCTCAGTGAAAACGAAAACCATTGAAACGCAATAGCTCCAAAACAAAAGAAAACACTTGTGCCAAAATAAGAACGCGATTATCGAAATGAAAACACAAAACCATCGGTTGACCAAGACGAAACCGTTTCACTTAGCTGGGTTTAACCCGTACACAAAGGCTTGTTCTACGTTTTATCTACGCAATTATCAGGAACATTTAGGTTCCTCAATGGCTGCCTGCTTTTCCGCGGAGTAAACCCATGCCGCGCTAAAGGTGAACTGCTCTCGACGGAAGCGAGCGACCACATCTGCAATGTGGCTGGATGCGAGCGGCGACGCTGGGTGGCTCCCATTGAAGCGTGATACAGCGCGACACCTGAGCGCACACGCCCACGCCAGCTGTGAACCTGCGAACCTGCGATATCTCCGTCAGAAGAGCCCTCAAATTCAATCTATCAGCTCCAACAGGGGCACAGTCATATCCATAAGCCCTGATTATACTCGCCAGTGTCGAACCTGCATCCTTGGACGCAGCCGAACAACTTCTTTGCCGCTGAGCAACAGTGGCGGGTATGAATGGGCGGACAGATGGTCGGTGGGAAGGAGGGATATGGCGGTACAATCTGAGAAAACGTGAGAAGGCGCGTTTTGTGTCGTAGGGGTGAATTCCGTTATCTTGAACGCTTCGATTCAGTCGTGGGTAAATGTGCTCTACGACAACTGAATAATCCCTAGTAAATATTTTCAGTAGCCATGTAAACGCACATACGCATCAAATTAAAAATACAGTGGGCCATTGAGAAAACAAAGCACGACATCCTGTACCACTTCCTTTAACCCCTCTCCGCCCCCCTGGAGTGAACTTGCGAATGTCCGAAACACAATCGGTAATAATGTTCAAGCATTAATGGGTACCACTTCGTCCTACTGGAACCAGCAGAACTCGTTCTGGGGAAGACGCCCTGAATCCCTCGTTAAGCGCGCCCGTTCGCTTAGCTCCCAGCGGAGTCCTTTCGAGATCCTGGTTGCAAGCGGGCTGCGGTAGTATACACCGACTCTCGCGGTACCCGAGGCATACGACCGCTTCGAACGAGATGGGCCAGCAGGGAGCTGGACTGGGAAAGAAGCAAATTTGAAGGAGAAGAAAGGGTGGGAGAGGAAGGAAGAAGAGAAAACGGAGCATGTATCCACCGAGGCCCCGTGGGTTCCAAAAAATCTATCAATAGGAGACGGCCGTATGGTGGGAAGTGAAGCAACCGCTGTAAGGTAGAGACGCAGATAGGAGACCACACCAATTGGATTCTTCACATGTCATGGCATGGGTTACCTTTCCTGCCATCGGCTGCACTTACACGGAGGTGGTTAGAATTAGAAATGGGCAGAGCGAGAGAAAGTAAGCGACATAAGTTGTAAGACGAGAACTAAGGAAGGAAAGAATGAAAGGAAGACGACAGCACAAGTATCCAAGTGACTTTCTCCTATTCTCGGACTTCTTCCGTCGTATAACGAACCCTGGGAGGATCTTGTCAAGACAGCGTGAACTGGCTAGCATGTACTTGGCATTGTGAACACACTAGCATTTATTTCTTTATCTTGGATTTCACGCCTATATGTGACCTGGTTAATACGGTGTCCTAAATGCGTTTGAAGGGCGTGTTTAACCACGTGCACAATATACCACATTATAGGCTCATTTTATTTCACATGACCTGTAACTCCCGCTTCACAGCCGTTACAAACACCCTTAAGTGAATCCGGAACTTGTTATTGCAATTCTTTGACACGTTAAAAGTTAGTTAGGCGTTTAAATTTTATCTCCGAACATTGTGCTTAACTTTTGGAAATACCTTCATGCGGGGCTGCGCAAATCGCTTTGAAAAAAAGGTGTCCTCACTCGACCATTTTGGGCTCTGGATGTACGCACATCCAACTTCATATCTTAAACAGCTTAAAGTTCTTTGTTCTTCTCTGCGCACCTGTTTTATGTACATAGGGAATAGGTTCATATATACAGTGAGTCGGAATCAACTGCTCTGTCGTTTGCCTAACAGCTCCCCCTGCCCCACCCACCCAGCTGTAAAGCATAGCCACTGCTACATTAGTGTCGGTTTTACCCAGGTTTCAGAGGTTTCTTTCACTTTCTTTGTGGCAGTTATCAGAGAATGCAATCCGAATGCTCGCAAATTAATTTAAATAAAACTCTACCTTGTCTTGATTGTAACCCTGACGCAATGCAGGGAATGAGGCGCGCCGTAGTGGAGGGCTCCGGAATAATTTTGACCACAAGGTGATCTTTAACGTACGCCGAAATCTCGTACATACGGGCGTTTTTGCTTTTCGCCTCTATCAGAAAAGCGGCCGCCGAGGCCGGAAATCGAACCCGCGACCTCGTGCCTCAGCAGCACAACGCCTTAGCCACTCAGCCACCGCGGCAGCTTAAATAGAACTCTAAAGGAACAAAGATAATTTACCGTCTTCCATAGCTTCAGCCGACCATAATAGATGGTAACTTTACGACGTTTCTCAGAGACACTCATTCATTCGGTCAAAAATGCATCCACAAATTCCTTTCCGCGCAGGTGGGAGAACATCGAAAATAAAATTTCTCCAGAGCTAAACTAATCTTTTCCGGTAATTGAACCAATTAAAAAAAAAGCAACTTAAAAAAAACCTTCATCAGCTGGATGCTATTGCAAATCTTCGGGGTTTTTTAAACTAGGAATCTGTCTACAGCCTCCGCATATTTCGGTCTTAAATAAACGCTTTAACGCTAAAAATCTGTGCTACGCACGGATCAAACTAGAGGGAGGGAACGGGAAATCCGACTCTGCTCATCCTTTCATCTTCTCAAAACCAGAAAGAAAGCAACAAACAACACAATCCAAAAATGTCAAGTATAAATGGTCATATTTGAGCATCTCTTGACAATACCTCGTACGGAAGCCCAGAAGATCCTCTTGAGGAGCGGAAAATATTCGAGGCTTCCTACTGATAAGCCGCAATAACCGGATTATGCTTGCAATCTTTCCGAGTTTTCTCGAATCTTGCCTTCCGAAGATTGAAGCTCGTCCTCATTCCATGTCGTATTGGAGCACCACTATTCGTACTCCCGTTTTCCTGAGACCTGCTAAAGGAGAGGTCTTTTTGTGCTCGGTACCACGGTACTTTTTTAGAGCACACCTTTCGTAACGTCCGTCTTACGCCGAACGCCGACAAAGCTATGTGCCCTCCACATGTATTCCGAAGAAGTTCGGAGTGAGAATGTTGCAATCTGTGTGCGGTACAGTGTTGCATGCATAAGAAAAGCTTCCTTCGCTCGCCACCCTTTTTTATTTCCCAGCGCGTTAGAAGCTTTACTCTCACTTTGACCGTAGAAAAAACTAATTATTTTCAATTTCTTCTTATGTCCGCAATCTGGGGCAATAAACGCTGAATAAGAGGCCACAGCGCTGGTTTCAATAAATTGACAAGTCTTTGGAATGACAGCATACACCACACTAACCACTTTTCCCTTTTTAAACACGCTAAGTGCGTGATGAGATCATGCAGCACCAAAACCAGCGGTTTCACCATTGGCCACATCCCATTGAAACTCTCCCCCCTGTTTATTGCTGCGCTTCCTTGTCTACCCAATGTAACGTCCCGTTAGTTTGCATGATGCACCCCCACCACAACCGTACGCTATGCCTTGCCACCACAACATCCGACGTTACTCTACGCAACGCCGTCAGTATTATATTACCTGTCACGTGACCCGCTTTCCAATGGAAACTGTAGGGACGTCTACGTTCGTCCGCTGATCCGTGGTGCGGCGTGCGGCAGCGGGTGTTCCACCTAAGGTCAGGGCTCGAGGTTGACTAACGCGCAACTTGACACGCGGACACCGAGGCTGACTGACTGAACAAAGCTTTTTAAAAGAAAGATGAGGGAAAGGGGAGGTGGAGAGGAAGGTAGGAGAATCACAGGTGGAACCTTTTCTTCAGGGCTCCTGTGATGCCTGCTCCCGTATTCCCCCGGATGATTAGTTCCGTTTTGATCTGGAAATTGTACTGGGGAGAGCGGCCTTCTATGCTTATCGTGAGGACTAAGAAAATACCGGCGCCAAGCAGCGCCAACTTATAAACGCTTGACAGGCCCTGCAAATTGTTTCTGATACTTGGTAAAGCGGCTGTACAAGCCGGGACGATTCCCAACGTGTGATCACATCAGAAAGCTAGGGCGTGGGAGAGGACAAAAAGATAGCAACTATTGAGTGCCTTTTCAGCCATTTTCGCCTGACCAGACAGGCAGCGCTATACAGTCGGTGTTGCTCTGCGTCAACATATATCGGACAGCCCGACTCGACTATTGAAGTGTTTATGATAGCCTTCATCATCAATATCATTCTTCCCCTGAGCTTGCTCACCGAACTTTGCTGCTGAATGGAGGTCTTCTAGCATGTCGCTGTGGAATCACTTTGCGCTTGCGCTCATCGTCGGAATGGCGTATTTTCTGGTGGTTGATTTTCTGCGGTAATTTAGTTCAATTCTGTTCGTTTCAATAGAGTGGCCTATCAGACGTAAGATACGTTTTATCACCTGGAGTTAGTTAGGGTACGTTACAGTTGGTTAAGTTTGGTTGGGTTGGGATTCGCTTGGTGATGTGTTGAAAGCTTAGGCTATCCCCAGGTAGCTGGCGAAATTAGTGAACAAAAAAACTGGTCCCACCATAGGCGGAGTCAGCGGCACCCAAAGCTCGACCCTTAAAAAGAAACGGATATTGAGAAAACGCGCTCCTCGCAGCCGGAGCAAAATGTGGGTCAGCGTGGCAGCATTGTGACGTTTCGAGCAAGCGTCACGTGATACTGCGCAACAACCTGTCAATTGATTCTGCTTCGCAAGATGATGCGTCCTCCCCAGAACGCTACCAACCGCTCCAATACCCATTTTTGGAAAGGAGTTCGCGTCATGAAGTTTTTGTACATCATCCCCTAATATTACTTCCTGACTCCTCATTGCGCCTAATGTAGGCATTCTGTTGCTGGTTTGGGCTTGCTGCTGTGACCATTTCTCATAACTAGTTTGGCCTAGCTTCATTAAAATCCTCATTTGAGCAAGGGTGGTTTAGACACGAATTTTGTTGCTCAGTCTACGACGTTAGTTTCCTAAGCCCGAGGGCTACACTTATCATCCTACTTCCATCGGCAGATATATCTTTTCCAGCTGAAAGAACCAGCGCCAAATGCTAGAACTGGAACTACGCGGTTCTTGCGTAGCAATATTGTAGAGACGGATATAACAAACTGGGCATCTCCGGCGTGGTCAGTATCGTTCCACCTTCGTAGATAGTACGTTCCGTACGAGAAACGTTATAATATTTATGCGTTTTCGTCATTATTTGCAAGCCTGGAAAGGCCAAATAGCTACTTTGTTCAATGTAAAAACAGACTAGCCTGTTGTGATTTATTCAACTAAATTCTATGCACAAAAAACGTTCTTTTAATGAAAACAAAAGTCAGAAGTAGTGAATGGCCTTCAAATTTCGCGTTTCATGACTAAAAAGTAAGGTCACAGCGGGAATGCTTAAAAGGTTCGTCATTTTTCCAATCTGTGAAGGACGAGCTGCAAAGATGTGGTGTGTTAGGCTCATCCGGGTTTCCCCCTTATATACAGAGATGACGCCTCCGAAACGTGGCTGCTCAACAAAGCCCAGGCACGTCCGAACGACCACTCAAGCGTACGGAGCTTGTGTCGCATTCAGTACCGAACTTCGTCCACCTTGGTCGTTTCCGCGCTTTCGCATAGCGCGCTCTTCTGTCTAGTATATAATGCGTCACCCTTATCGCCTCAGCCAGAGTGTCTAAGTACGGCAGGTTCGTTTCCGTGAAAGGCGGTTGTTACTGTGACTAGGAGAGGTCGCATTCGCTCGAATATAGTACCGGAAGCGGGCCGGTGCAAGGCACTTCCGCGCTTTTGGAAAACTTTGCCGTTGAGGCAATGCACGGTTTCTTGCGAAGTGCGATCTGATAGAAACGAAGCAAAGTGCTCAACTTTGTGAGCGTGGGCAGGCATGCTGGAACTTCTCTACACTGTGAATTTCTTTCCTGTGTTCGTAGCTTTTACACGGGAACGGGATACCGGGCTTCTGTTTTTCTGCAATCAACGCTCTGCCCGGCCATTATCGAGCTATCGTGCATCATTTCTGGTTTCTTTAAATCAACTTGGCTCTTTTCTATATTCAGCTGGTACAAAAAATTCATGAGCAATTCGTCTCTGTCAAGGTGGTTAACGAGATTTCCAGCGATGCTGGAGTCATAGTATATGTGGCTGCTCCATTGTGAGAACAAAAGTGAAGTGAAATGGAAAATGGAGGACGCTGCTTACCGAGACTACGGGTCAAATTTCCGCTTTGCTTAAAGGTGTTGTGCCACCAAATTTGTTGCTTGTGCATTCTTTGTTGCAAATATTTTATATTTCCTTAGAAAGCATGATACATGTTCTCACATGCACATATACTGAGTAAAAAATTTATTATCGCCCGATTCATGTGAACAGAATTCGGTTTCGGTTTCTGGGCACCGATTCAAGCAGTGACGTCACAGTGTTGCGAGGACGCTCTGCCACGTGTGTCTACCATGCGGCGCTGCGGTACGCTGCGACTTTACTGCGGCGTCTGCTCCCGCACACACGTGCTTCACCGCGGAAGTAAAGACGCCGACTCGTCATGTCAAGCCGCGACAGCTGCGACACAGACTTTGTCGGCATCTTCGAATGCAGACAAATGAAAACCATGAATGTGAAAACCATGGAAATGCAATTGGATATGCAAACCATGCCCCTTAAGAAACCGCTAAAAAAAGAAAAAAAAGCTTCCCCCGCCGCGAATTGAACACGCAACGTTGACCGAGCGGGCGCGACGCGCGAAACCACTGCGCCACCGGACAAATGGCGTCACGTCGCGAAATAGCCGGTGTAATAGATGGAGACCCATCCTTCGAGTCATACGTCGGTGTTTACTAGCTACTTTACAGAATTCCTGGCTGGTAAACTTAAATTTCTTAAATAGCGCTTGCGCATCAAGGTTCGCTAAGCCCCCGCAGTAGCTTGTCGCCATCAACTCTGCTCCTTCGCGAAAGCACTCGCAAAAATAAATGTGCCCGGCTGCCACTGCGATTTCGCACTGAAGGGATAGTGCTTGCCGTACTTTGGTTTTACGTTTTACGTTAAAAACCCTGGCTGATATTGATCTCTTATTACCTAAATTCACCCTACGTAACTCTTCTCCTCCACAAAACTGACCTTATATTTTCTACAGGCGAGCCGATCGCACACGCATATGCAGTTTGCAGCTCCGGGGTAGCGGCGTTGCCTAAGAGCACGGCCGAAGCGTCGAACGCCAAATACGGATTGCATTAGCGCTAGTGTTGAGTTGTATGAGCTTCATGGACTTTACAGAGTTTATTACACTCCAGAAACTAACAAAATAGAGCCGCATTCATTGCGGCACGAATGTTGTCGGGGCGCAGTTTTCGCTTCTCGGTCGATTCCCGGTGACGCGTTGCGCCACCAGTCGGGCAACCGGTTTTGTTGGCGTCTTCGGTCGGCGAGTGAGTCACACTACGGCGACTTTCAATCGGCCGAAGTGTTTGTGTCGTCGTTGGCGTAGTGTGACCACGCGGTCTGGCAATTCGGCAATTAGGGGATGGTTTGGCGACTCGTCGGCGTCGCCGTCGCGTTGTCGGCGCCGTCGTGTCGGCCTAGTGTGTCTGATACGACGACTACTACTACTAGGTGATTGGGGTGAAAAGAAAAGGAAGTGCACTGGGGATAGGTCTGATACGACCACGCGACCAAACAAATTGTGGTAACTGGAGTTCACGTTGACGTCGCTCGAGTCGCTAACGTGGTGTGACGTCACAAACTTTGTTATGCTGGCAATTCACTGACGTCATGGTTAGTGGCGCTAGCGATGGGTCCCGATTTCCAGAAGAGCTTTTAGGTACTTTTTATAAGCGAATTAAAATATATATTAAGCGCTTGCTGTACCCGGCACTTCGTGTTGAGGGTCCTTGCATACAGAGAAAGCCTACAGCAGGCTTTTTACAGACTTAAAGTTTGGTGGCACAACACCTTTAAACGAGGATGAGAAGTTATGGTTTGAATTTGAAGTTACAGAAGATGACATTTAGACAGCAGTAATGGGTTTGCAGGAGCAGAGAACGTAAGGTCCAGGTGGTTTGAGAGTGGAATTAAGTCTCGTATTTTTTGCGTTTCTGCTTATATGCTTGCAAACTAAGTGCTCTGAGATCCCCTTTCTAGCATGTGCATGAAGATGATGGTGGATTTTATTGGCACAAAGCCAGCGAAGAAAAAGAGCGTCAAACAAAAGTGGATAACAAAAAAGTACTAAAACCTGTGAGCCAGAGTAACCGTAAAATCAACTGAAGGCAAATGGTGATGACTGGTGTATAGGGCCAGTTTTGATTATGTATGATAGGAAACTAGGTTTCAAATTTTAGCTTATGGTAAGTACTCAAAAGCACATCTTATGCAAACTGTGGACTCGTCACCTAAAAACAACGTTGGTTGGAGGCGAATGTGTTGGCTGTAGAGTTGGGGAAAGTGTTTGTGTTGTGTTGTATCGAGTGGTTTGCATGTGATTAGGACGTATACTACGGACGTGTACTATGTGTACTACTCCCCACACCTGCTAAGCAGGAGTCTTGAAAATTCATTGAGCAGGCGTGAGTTTGCCAGATGTGTGTGACCCCCCCCCCCCCCCCCCCAGCCTAGCCAAGGAAACTTCTACGTATCTTTTTCGTGTATCGGTGGTGTATGTTCCGAAGTGTGGTTTAATTAAGTGTGATTTGCTGTCTCTCTGTTTACTCCAGTCTGCTTTCCATGTTTTACGCAGTTGTTTTATGTGTCTTTTACGTCAGTGTAGGGTACGGTTGTTATTTAAACGGTGTTTTCAAGTTCAGCACTAGCAGACAGTTCATGCGCGACCTCATTTCCGATACCAGAGTGGACTGCACACAACATATTGTTATATCCAGGTTTGAGGTATACGCGGATATAAAAGCCTTAAAAGCACGACTTTTTATTGCATAGTTCTAATATCGCTTTGCATGGGACAGCACACGTACAATGCTAAAAGAGTCCGTGTACACGGTGGACTTTGGAATGCAATGTTGAACAATGTGATGTAAAACAATCACGACGCCGTGTACCTCTGCGGTCAAAATACTGTTACGGACTTATCTGTTTTCACAGTCACGAGAATTCTCTCCGTGGGAAGCACAAGAAACAGCGGTAGCAGCCTTTGATGTGTCGCTGTAAAATTCTGCGGATCAGTACTTGTCCTACAAAAAAATGAAATGCTGCAGAATAGCGGTTATTGGTCTCCTGTTTTTATCAAAGTTCGTAAAACACATGTGGCATGACACGGAACGGAGATTTCATGGTGGTACCAACTCACTGATGGGTGCCTTGTGTATGACTATAAAGGGTACCTTGAGATCATAAGTCTCTCTCTCACTGCGAGAAAAACCGCAGAAAGAGCTGAATGGTTTAAAAAAAGTTGCTGCGAGGATGCATCAATAATTGTGACTTTCAAAGGGTGGTTAGTCATAGCCATATTTTTTTAGGCAAACAGCAAGACCATGCATATTCTCTGGTGATGTAGAGACCATTTCCCATGGTCGGCATGGAGGCTCTGGGATCCGCTAGTGCGGAAAGCACGGCATGCACGGCGGAGACCCAGATGCAGCACTGCGTGCAGCATTTTTAGCGCAGTTTTTGTTTCGGACCCGTACACTACACTTCATAGGCTAAGTCAGCCAAGGAAGTATAAACATGCAGTAGGAGTTGTTTGCACCCTATGACTGGTGCGAAAGGACTTTAAGAATATTTATTGTTTTTAGGCATTTTTTATGCTTCCTGAAGTGTGGGATGAATGTTTATTTGCGATCGAGTAATATGCCTAAAGACTTGTATTCCCTTTTGGCAGAGATAGCTACGCCATTAGGAGTAACCTAAGGGTCCACGTGGATGCCATGCCTTGTAGGGGACACAATGCACGTACTTTTTTTGGACTGGCTTTAAATCCGTTCTTACCAGCCCCCAAGTTGGTTTATGGGTACGTGGACTTTACGTTCAGAGCTTAAAATATTACGCAATTTAAATTACATCTGGATGTCGCCTACATACATAGATTAAGAAATTGTATGTGGCAATGCCTTCCGGAGAGGGTTCATCTTAAATATGAAGAGTGTGCAGCCTACAACGCCGCCTTGAGGTACGCCGTTTTCTTGCGCGTGAGTTATTGACAGTGCCCAACCAACTTTTACGTGAAAGGTTCTCGCAGACAAATAACTAGCAAGAGTGTTTAACGTGTTACCCCAAAGACCAAATGACTTTGAGTAACGTAAGATGCACTAAGGCCACGCAGTGTCATAGTCCTTTTCAAGATCAAAAAACACTGTTACAAACAACTGTTTTTCACAAAGGCATTGTTTATGGGCAAGTAAAGTGCGACGAGTTGGTCTTTCGTGGACTGCCCGCCCTGAAGTTTTCCGGGCAGCTCTCGAGAAAACCATTGTACTTCAAAACGTACACAATTATTCTGTTAATCATCATCTCGAAAAGCTTGCACAGGCAGCTTCTCAGGGAGATGGGACTGCAACTTGAGGGAGGCAACGATTCCTTTCCTTCGTTCAGCAAAGCCTCTACTATGGCCTCCATCTGTAACATACAAATGAGCCCCAAAGCCAAATTTTATTTATGAATGTAGAGGGGGAATATCCGACTGCCACCTGGTCGTGGTCCCCCCTGCCAGCTGGCTGGGCAAAGGCGGTTTCGGCTAACTAGCTTTGGTCGGTTGCTAACGGCAGCGGTGGGTGGGAGCCAGGTCTCACCCGGGGTTGCAAAGCCCCAAGGGAGTGGCAGCGACTCCCGGGAACTGTATGGGCCAGTTTCTGCCCCAGGGCCAATGCTGGATGCGGAGGCAGGCCCGGACAGCCTGGGTGGCTACCGAGGTTGGCTCTGTGAACTTGCCACAAAAGCGTGAAAAAGTTTCTATATTAAGGGAACGCCGCAGTCACCCCACGCGGGCACGACTGCTCGCTGCCGACACGAAGGTTCCTGGACAACAGGATTCAGGGCCTTTACTGGAAGTTTATGGTGGCCACCCTCTCTGGCCTTTAGTAGCGACCAGTCTAGTAGGCGCGCACTTGCTAGGACCGAGGAAAGAGGGGAATTGTCCGCTCCTTGGGGACGTTTTTCGTGCTTAGTATTGGAAGTAGGTCCGGTTCCTTTACTCTTCGAGATGCCTGAGGACTGCTGTCCGTATGGGGATGCTGGGGGCTACCTGGTGGGTGAGTAGTTGGCACCAAGAGAACATAAGACGTCCGCCGAAACCTGGGTTAGCTTGCATAAGTCCCATAAGTTCTTTGGAGATAGGTGATTCAGGTGTACATAGTAATCGACAGTTATTCCAAGGTACACCTTACCATTTCTGTCGGACAGGATCACCGGTTCCCGAAACCGAGAACAGGCGAGGAGGATTTGTACAGGTCAGTGAGGCCTCTCCTCAATGAATCGGGTGATCTGGTGGGTATTCGTTGAGCGGCTGGTAGAGAAACGGGTCTGGAGAGGAAGTGTCGCCACTCCTGTGTAATTTCTTCCTGTCTTCGCTAGTTGGAGTTTAGCTAGTATCGAACTGACAGTGGGGTCCACAAAATTCTAATTGGCTGTCTGATGCCCATCCTGAGCAATAAGGCATTTTATACGAGTCAAACTTCAAAGGATTAGATAAAAAATCTCGCTGTCGCCATTCCCACCCCATAACCCACTCCTATTTACCAATTTCCGCTCCCCTTCATCCCACCCTCCGGCTACTTTCCCAGGGGAGATCAGGGGAGTCTCCCCGGCCCCGCTCTCCTGGCTGTGGTGTCGCTGAGTAGCTCTTTCCCCCTTTTATTTATTTCCACTTCGGTGGAAAAACATCTTTTTCCCTCGGCCAATTCTTTTATAAAATTATTGCGTTAAGCCTGCGATACTCATTGGTGCGGGCAGAGGCAGTTATTTTAAAGGAGCACTGACACGAAAATTTCATGTTACACTTTTATTGCTTTTATCGATGCTTAATGGTCTGGCGAACCTGAAACAGCACTTCAATACTTCAGCAGCGCTATAGTTAATTACATTGAACGGCCTGAAAGCGTTGTTTCAAATTCCCGCGCTTTCATCCCGAACGGCGCAAATGACAGAGTCCCGGTTTGACCTCACCGCTTTGTGCGGACGTTACCGGCGCCCGCTTGAGAGGGTGTTGCGCCCGCTCTCCGCTCGTGGGGCCACGCGTGTGAAGTGACGTCACGAGTTTTTGACCAGCGCTGTCGCGTCACTTCTTTTCCTCTCCTTAAGTGATGTCACGCTGATGTCCATTTGCTGAGTGCCGCTCCGCGCGCTGCTCCGTCGGCGCGATAAATGAGATCCAATTGAACTATGTTCTTCGCGTCGCAGGCAGCTCATATTTCAGCCAGGGTATTCTGTTGAGTGAAGGAAGCATGCTGTGCAATAATATTAACGCCGAAAATTGGTGTCAGTGCTCCTTTAAGTTATTTTACTTCGCCTCAACCTAATTTCTGTATGAATGTAGAAATGTTTCTACAGTGTCTGCCTATGGGTGTTTTATTATGGCGCATGTAAGCTTGTATGCGTCAGGAACTGACTGCTAACATGCTCTCAGAGGAGCCTCCAGCTCATGAAGTGAACAAGGGGAGCTGTACACGATGTTTGACTGATTGTTGCCGCGCAAAGACGTTTTTTAGATGCGACGCTGGGGAGCATCTCCTGTCGGCGGCCATGTACTTCCTGCGTGCGTCCGTCGTCGTCGTCGTCGTCGTTGGCGTCCGCACTCTCCTCCGCTCATCCCCTCTCCTCTCCGATAGCGAACACTCTCTCGCGAGGGGCATTAGATTAGCTTGGCTTCACTTGGATTGGATTGGATATAGATTGGATTGGATTAAAGTGGATTGTGTTGGACTGTGTTGCGTCATAGCCGCGGCAGACACACTGGCACCGGCGCGTGCCCAGGTGAGAGTGAACACTCTCTGTCAACATCTGCGGGTGTGCGGCCCAGCGCGCTCTCACTCCGCCGGTGGGCGGCGCTGCGGGCGGTGCTCCGCATGTGCAGTACTCTCTCTCCATGGTCTCCTCTCCTTCGGTCACGCTGCGCATATAACCGATGTGCCGCTCTCCTGCGGCCTTTCGGTCGACGGTTGCTCTCCGCTTGCGCTTGAACCCCCCTCAGCGTCGCATCACACCAGGGTTCCCCCTAGGGCAGGTGGGCATAATTTTTTTCACGGGATGTTTAGTGTTTCATGAAGATGTTTGTGTAGTGTGCACAACTGTACACGTGTTGGAAGTGCTGTGCAAATGTGTTAACCTGGTCTTCAAGTGTGTCCCCTGTTGTACTAAACAGGGCAGGCTGTGTGGCTCTTGTCCTTTGAGTTTATCTATACGTGTCCTAACCTTGCGCATCTCTGTACACGAGTTAATCGATGATGGGGATCTGCGCCAAATCTCCCATTTAGTCTCCAGCGCATACGATTCCTAACTGCCCTCGCACTCTAAATGATACAAGGTTATTGGACGTGGGATATCTACGAAGAACGTCCCACACCTTGTTCAGGGCCTCTTGCACCTGCTTGTAGGCCTTGTTTCACCAAGGCCTCCTTTGGTTGCGCGGAGCACCAGAAGCCTGTAAATAGACGTCGATGATGTCCGCCGTGGGGTGTTCGGTTGCCTCTTCAAAGTGTAGGTGTCTTATGGATGTGCGGTGCAGTTTTGATGTCTCTGTAACGATATTCCAGTTTACGCTTACTTCATTGAAGCTGTTATGGGAAGATGAACCCCTTAGGCCATTACGTATGTTCGTGAGGTAGGGAAAGGTAGGGAAATGGTCACTGCGAATGGGTGTTTGCCCATACCCCACTCGAAAGTTGAATAGAGAACTGAACAACGAATAGTCAAATCAAGGTGTAAAAGGTGTTCTTTCCTACTGAAAAGACACGCTCCCCATGACGTTAAGAATTCTGCGATCACGCGGCTTTGGCCATTTGTACGGGAAGAGCCCCAAAGAGTACTCTTCGCATACAGGTCGCCAATCAAGATGAAGGGTTCAGGAAGCTTAACAAGGAAAGCCTCGAAATAGGAGCTCGAGACTGTAAATCGGGAGGAGTATAAAGGAAGCATACCGTTACTAACCTAGCAAACGTTTTTGTTCGCATTCCTAGATCCCCAAGGACAGTGTTCAGGACCATACTTTGAGACGCCACGGATTTTCTGCCACGAGGGCCACACCATCTCAGTTGTGTGTGTGCAGGCATCCCTGTGCTTTCTATATAAAACATTTTCTTCGAGAGCTAGTTCCTGTGCTATTAGGGTGTCTGTCTGGCAGGCGCACGGCACTTGTGTGACTAGAGATGCATGTATATTGTATGCATCAATATTTTTAAGAAGGCCGCTGCAGTTGCATTGAACAACATTTTTTCTCTTCCGTTTAGTCAGTGTTCAGTGCTAATGGAGTGCAATTGCTTATGTAAGGTCTTTCGGGGCTGCTATTCCCGGAAGGGGTGCTTAGACCTCTCTGGAAGTTTGGATGAAGGGATTCATTTGTTTCGCTCAACGCAGACAGAGAAGTCCGATGGCCATCTCATGATCAGAACTAGTGGGGGTGCGCGGCGGCCCAGGCTCCCAGGAGATACCACCCTTTGGTAGCCCTTACTTTCAGCCGTCACCGCAGCGAGCGTTGGGAGCTCCACGGGAGGGGCAGATGGTGCGGCGAGCATGAAGAGTTGCTGTGGGCTTCCCGGTGTCCATTGCCTCGTGTACAACGGGCAGGTATGGTGTGTGCTGGCGGAGTGGCAACGGAAGGGGGGCATCATTCCTATCGGAGTTTATCACTACCTCTACCACTGCAGGATCTGAAGACGGTGCGGAACTAGGTTGGGCTGCCGGAAACAACCCAGCAGGGGCCGAGGGCGGGACCTGTTCAGTCTCACTTACCTGGGTCGCCACCGAAACCAGACAGCGCTGCGCCCCCCGGCAAGCTGCACCGAGGTACTTCCCCAGGGGAAGGAGTCAAACCTCTTTCGTGCCTCTGGAAAGATGTATGTTGTTTTCTCATTGATTATCTTCTATGCTATTTCAAATTGCTAACCGGTGCGGGAGTATGTCGCGTGCGGTACCCGGCAGTTAGCACGAGGGAAGGTGGTGGGATTGCAGTTCTTAGTGTGTTGGTTTTGGGCGGGAAATTTCACACAGGTTTTTTGCTGCGGCAAGAATTTGTACCAGGCCCGAACCACTGGCACTTAAAGCAGCGCCTAGGGCTCGGTATGTAAAGTAGAATGGAACACCATCCGATCAATGGTTGAATATTGGGATATTATGCTTGGTGGCTATTATCTTATTTCTGCGCATTGCGATGGGGTGAACGGTGTGGCCCCTGGTCCTTCATTCCTTCAAGACAGTCGGCATCTGTGTCAGTAAGCAGATTTGGCTCAGAGAAAACACCCTGCGAGCTGTTGGGGCAGCGGTGAGTTGTGACCCTGCTGTCCAGATCGACCAATTTAGTCTGGGTAAAAATCTTTGTGGCCTGTTGCTCGTTCTTCAGCTCAGCAGGAACTTCAACTGTTCGTTGTTTTTTTCGCATTGCATATTTTCACAATTGTTCTTTCAATATAATTTGTGATCAAAAACACTGATTATGAATCAAAATAGGGGGTTGCATCAGGCGATTCGATGACAAGGAAGCGAGAGTAGTTGTCAGGTTATGGAAAGCTTTGGTTTGGAAGTTTTTTGTGAGGGGGGGGGCAGTTTAATTGTCTATGCAGGAGAGGAAACTAGCAGGGGGCGGGGGTTCTTTCGCTTCTAACCTTACCTTAATTGTCAGAAGGGCCCCGGACCCTCCTACCTGGTAAACAGCCACACATACCATCGGAAGAGTCCAATTGCCACCATGTGAGGCTTCTAACCCTTCACCTGCAAAGTTGTCACCCCAGAAGGTAACAGCTTAAGTATGGGGTATTGGGGTACGCGGGGTCACCGCTCACTGTCACCATGACTACTCAAACTGCCCTGTGCGGGGCCTAGCATGTTCATGCTCTAGCGTTTTAAATGCACAGCATTTCTTTAACTCACGATGTCACCCGTTCTAGGCGTCCGTAGTAGTCCGCATCGCTCGCAGGTGCGCCCTCTCGGCGCGATCGTGGGCGTGATAAAGGCAGGTGTCGGCGAGGCTGAACGCACTCATCGCCGCGCTCTCTCGTCAGCCCCGCTCCTCCTCGCCTACTCTCCGCTCGCATCGCGTGCTCTTTGCGCGGTCGGTTCGCGCCCAACAGGTGGGGGCGCGCGCGTCGCGGGATCAACAACATCTGTGGCGTGATCGTGACGTCAGCATCGAGCGCGCGTGGCGCGATCGTGGCGTGATAAAAGGCGGGTGTCGGCGAGGCTGGAACGCACTCATCGCCGCGCTCTCTCGCAGCAGTTGCCACAAGTGCAACAACATTAACGTAACGCAAACTACTTAACGTCGTGCGCCCCCGGAAATGCTTTGCATTTGATCGTCCCCTCGCGGGAGGGATGTTTCTTTAACCCCGATTGCTAATTGGTTTGCCTTGTGTAATAGTGAGGGTCATGGAGTAGGTTGTGCAGAAGACGCAGTTTCAAGCCCTGCAGGAAAGAATGGTATCATTTAGGCAAACACCTCCGCAGTTTTTTGTGCCCTTCTCTGTTGCCACGACTCGAGTATACCAGCCGTTTTGTCCTTCTCCAAGTGATCTCGCTTTCGAGGATGACCGTTCCATCGAAGTCAATTTCGTAGCCGGATGTATGGTTTACCTTTCGGTGATGACGCTGGACACTTTGTTTTTTCAGCCGGGCCTTCCCAACCGACAGACTTCTGTCAAGTGTTTACCTTAGAAAATGTTCGCCTTAGAATTATCAGTAAATCGAACTATTTATACGGCGTGTTCATGCTAGCGTGTTGATGCTACTAATGTTTTTCAGCAGTGCAAAATTCCAAGTTATTTTCAATCATTCTTGCAAATGGACCTCAGTCTGTTACTGGCATTACTGAAGACGTCGACAAAACAAAAGGGAATTCATGGTCGCCCTACTCTAACTAATACAGACATCCCTGGTTGCATTGCTGGGCAACCTGATGATGGGTGTTAGAGTCCTCATCCACACACCCTTACAGAATAAATGAAGAGAAAAATTTGAGGGCACATGGTTACTTCCTCCCCCACTCGCCAGTGCTCTTCAGCATTGAGAAATTAAAGAAATCGCGGACCAGGGCGAATTTTTCTTCGACTGCGAAGTTTTTGAGAACGCTCTCTAGCTTTTTTTGTGTAGCCGTACGGCTGCATTCAGGTGGATGTCAGACTTTCCTTCACAGAAATTGGATAAAAAGGCTACTTTTGTTCTGAATGTTTCTCTTTGTGGCACGCGAGCAACAAAAAACACGGATTTTTGTGCACCTGATGGTGTATAAATGACATTTTGAACGTGAACTTCTTCGGTAAAACCAACATCTTCAAAACTTGTTGGACAACTCCTCGTGAAGAAAGGCGAAGCACTGAACGAAAAATCGCTTTTCAGAAGGGCTAGTAGTGTTACTAATTTAAAGCGGAGCTTTACTGTTCCCCCTGATGGCGTCTGTAAAACCAAAAACACCCTGCAGGAACGCCAACTTTCTGTGACGGTGATGATGAATGATCGTGAATGAAGTGTAAGAAAAAACGATTCAGTGGCCGGAATTAATCATGGGTCCCTCGGGAAACGAAGCAGGCGTTGATGCGATTTCGCCATTTCGACATGGTCTAAGAGGTTTGACAAACTCAGAAGACAGCCAAAGAATCCTCCACGAGAAAGCTTTGCGTTCAATCATCTTCAATGGACGGAGAGGTGCTTGATTTTTGTGCGTCTTAAGGCACAATAACTATGGCCTGCGCTTGGTTGGGCGCTGCCATTGTTCGCCCGGCAATGAAGGTGTCACCCCGCCATCTGGATTTATGGCGTCGCTCGACCTCGCCGGCTAAAAATTACATTTCCTGCACTGTGGTGAAATGGTTTTGCTCACAAAGATCATTGTGTGAAGACTGGTCACGCGGATGCTTTCGAGCTTGTTTGCTAGCTTGAGAGCAGTTCGTCTTCACTGGCCTTTTGCCCTTTGCATTTTTTTCCCTTCTTGATCCGAATGTCTTCTAGCAATCACTGTCTTTGCTTTTATTGGGGAACACAAGCATTGATGCAACGAATATTTGAGTTTCTTCGAAATGAGTCAAATCTAGGTATACGGAATTCGAGAAAAGAGCGAAAATTTTTTACTATACCTAAATGCAATCCTGCCAAAGCTAATATTTCACAAAGGGGTGAAATATTTCAACAATATGCGGAGAAGGCCATGCTTCTTGAACAATGAATAATAGGGAAGGTAATTCTAGGCAGTAAAAATTCTCCTTGTAATTAGCGCGCTATTTATTTCACCAAAAACTGTTGCAAAATGCTAGAACACATCATCTGCAGTAAGTAAACTTTCTGAATCAAACTCTTGTTTTCCGCAGCTGAACATACGTTCCGTAAGTCATAGTCGTGCGAAACCAACTAATTTGTTTTACTAATAAACTGAACCAAATATTGGATGGATCATCTCATGCGACTGCACGTTTTTAAATTTTTCAAAAGCGTTTCACAAGGATTAACTATTGCTTCATAAACTCAATGGGTATGTAGACAATAACTTGTTAAAATAGATTAACGTTTCTTACTAATCGTTCTCAGTTTGTTCTTGCTAATCAGTGTTGTTCTCGTTATAGCCACCTTCAATCGGGTGTTCCTCAGGGATCGGTTCTTAGGCCGCGGTTGTTTCTTATTTACATCAACGATTTCACTTCTTTTTGTTTTAAATCAAATGTTCTATTTGCAGACTGCTGTGTTGTTTTTCGTGAAATAAGTAGGCATAATGGCGCTACACTATTACAGTCTGACGTTAATGCTTCTGCTAACTCGTCTAAGGCATGGTTAATGAAACTGAACGCTAAAAATGTAAAGTGATGCGTATTTCCACCACTAAGATAGCGCCACTAACCTATTATCTTAACAGTGCCCAATTACAAGGAGTTGCATCTTATAAATACATTGGCATTCACACTACTACTAACTTAGTCTGGAATTTCCACAGCCAATCTATAATTAGCAACGCAAACCGGATATTAGGTTATTTACGTCGGAACATTTAATGCGTTATCGCCACTTAAACCAGTGCTGTACAAAACACTAATACGTTTTAAACTGAATACGCATGCTCAGGTATGGCACCCAAGTCACGATAAACTTATAAATGCCCTATAACGTGTTGAAAATGACTCCGTGAGAATTATTCTGTCCAAATACAGTCCGAACCGCCAGTATTACTGCCATGAAGTCTAACCTTGTACTCCCATCCTTGTCTGTGCACCGCCAAATTTTCTGACCTACACTTTTCTCACACTGTATTAGTATAATCCTTTTCTGCATGACCACTTTATCGCCCCATTACTAAGCCTAACGTATTGACCGCAGCCACAATATCGTAATTGACATTTGCCACACCAAGCATTTCTTTCTCTTTCTTGCCCAAGACTAGTAGGGAAAGAAATCACCTTCCTTCTGGTGCTGTATCAATTACTGATAACCAACAGTTAGACATTTTCAGGCTCGATTTGTATAAATAGCAGCTTTGTAACGTCTGCTGTTTTCTTATGTTCGCGAGCATTTTTTTCGGTGAAAGCTTACTTTGTATAATGAGGTAAAATTGTATTTTCCTATTCCTTGTTTATTTGCATTCTACCCCCACTCCCCTGTGTGAGTGCCTTTGGTCGTGAGGGTAATAAATAAATATAATAAATAAATAAATGAATAAAAATAAATATTAAATAAATAAACAATGACAGTTTGTGCATGTCAGCTAGGATAACGTTACTGCGACATGTAAATAAAAAATTACCCGGATGTAACCAATATCCGGATTACAACTTTGGATTTGGCTCGTATTAAACTGAAACATACGTGAATGCTGTATTCCTGGAAAAAAGTTATTAAGATTGACTTTCAAGATTGGTAAGATGATTTTCTGGCGCAAAAGCCCTTAAACACATCTAACAGGGCCTCAGGAACACTAAGAAAATATATGAAGAGCAGGTGAGTCATCTTGGCTGCATAAGCACCTCGCTTTGAATTCTTCAGCGCGGTCATTTTCTTGGCCACGCCTGAACAAACTCGCGAATAGAGCAATGTTTTTATTGTCTTGCTATAAGTTTTCAGAATACTTCACAAAAAGGTAATTTAGCGATGGCTACGCAATTAGGTAAAAATTGCAAATATTGCAGTAAAACAAAAACAATTAAAATACAGTAGACTCTAGATGAATGGAACTTAAAAAAAATAGTTCCATTTAACAGGAGCTTCGTTTACTGAGAGAAATGTGTGAAAGTGCAAATTTATGGGCGTACACACTCTTAAGGGGATCTCATGGAACTCTAATCACTGGGAGGTGAGTGTATCTGTTAATTTTTCAGAAAGCACGAACACTATCGGAGGTTTAGTCACAACATTCAAAAAGTTAATTTGGCAAGAATCAGTCAGTGTGCTCTAAAGAATGCATGACAATGCATCAAAGATCCACTTTTGACGTCAAATAACGTCCTTTCTTTTCTAATCGTAAGCACGTAAAGTGCACGCCTAGGCTTCGACTTCACGAGTGCTTACGAGCCACCAAACTTGGAAGACGGCAATCCGCGGTAATGAAGCATGAATGGTACCACGGTGCCACGAGCGACGCGGCAGGCGCTTATCCCTCTAACCTTGGTGACTTGAATAGAGACTGAACGACTAGAACAAGAACTGTGATGTTGCATTCGTCACGCTCACCCGGTTGCAACTAACGGGACGAGGATTACGAGGCGAACGAGGATGAAAAAGAAAACAAAAACTAAACAGCCGGAACCCGAAAATGCTTAGGTTATTGGCCATGGGTTTGACAAGAAGTTCCATTTTCGGTTCTGTTCAGACAGTGAGGGGGCAATTTTCAGTTGAGATTAACCAAAGTTTTTTTTTACTTTGAGTACAACCAACTTACAGGCTGTATTTTCGTTTAAGCGGTAATTGATTGATTGATTGATTGATTGATTGATTGATTGATTGATTGATTGATTGATTGATTGATTGATTGATTGATTGATTGATTGATTGATTGATTGATTGCAGGGTTTAACGCGCCGACGCAACGCAGGCGATGAGGCGTGCCGTAGTGGAGGGCTCTAGATTAATTTTGACCACCTGGGCATCTTTAACGTGCGCCGAAATCTCGTACACACGAGCGTTTTTGCTTTCGCCTCCATCAGAAAAGCCGCCGCCGAGGCGGAGAATTGAACCCGCGATCTGGTGCTCAGCAGCGCAACGCCTTAGCCACTGAGCCTCCGCGGCGGGTAAGCGGCAATTCTGTTTAAGCGACTTCCGCTTATCGAGATTCTACTGTTAACTAAATTCACTCGGTAAGGGAGGGGGAGACGGAACGAAGTTATTAGTGCACATCTCTCGGCTTTATTTTGTTCATTTCTTTTGTTAATTTTGTCGTCGACGTCTGGGCACTCATCTTTCGATGAAGTCTCAATTGTTGTCCGAATCCACGATAATCCAGCTCCGAAAAGCAAAAAGAAAAAGAAAACTTGTGAACAACTTTAACTAAACAGTCCGAACAGTCACACCGAAAGCGCACTCCCATTAGGCACATGAATATTTGTCCCCTTTATTCCGTGCCACAACAGGATCTGGCTCCTTTTTGATACGAAATACTACCTGCGTACGCGTTCCGCGGGCTTTATTTGGCCTATTTTGTTGCATCCCCTTTCCTTGGGGAAAGTTGCCGAGTTTTCCTTGCACTGCAGTTTTATCCGACTCAGTTTCGGTTTGTGGAGTTCTCTCATCTAAAAAAAAAACTTCTCATTTGTTTGTTATTGGGACCCACTTTGTTTCTTTAAGTGTGGGTTTCGCTTTGTTAGGGTTCAGCCACTCCCCACCAGCGACATTATTTTTTATCTTACAGGGTGTTCTTAAGGGTTCCTTCTTATGGAACAAATACGTAGTGGTATAATGTTTGGGATTGGCGACAGATGTGTACGTTTGGAGGACAGACCTTTACAGGGTGAGCGCAGCGGGGTTTGTACACGTGTGAACTCGTTCATTTTTGCGAAGGAGTGCAGAAAACGCTTTATAATGCGGTTAAGCCCCACCGCAATTTCTATGGCCACGACGTGGCAGGCAGGGAGGCGCGAACATGGGGAAAAAAGGGGTGGTAATTTTGGGGCGAGAATAACGGGATTCGCTCTGGGTGCCCATTTGGTAGCAGCTAAGCCAAGTACTTGCACTTGAAGACCAAATAAACAAACCAAGTTTTTTGGGGGGGAGAAGAGGGGGGCAAGTTTGCAAATTTGCAATATGTGAATATTCCTTAAAAAATGGGCCCACAAGAGCTGGCCATTGTTTTGGCTTAATGGGGAAATCTTTTTCTGCAGCATTCTTGCATACCTCGTTATATTTTAAATTGACTTTTCTGCTTCATTGCACCAGATTTCACTTGGTAATTCCTCATCGATTTGCGGAGGTATATTAACCCTTTTGTGGGACGCAAAATTACATGCCTTCTTGCCGTGTTTCCTTGCATGGCACAGCCGAGTGCTCTTTGCTGCTTTGTAGTGTAAAGTGGCTAAGTCTTAAGCCTTTTCAAACCTCATTTTTTCTCTGTTTCTAAAATGCATTAGCCTAATCTAAGTTTCTTATCACAACGGGATAGAAATTAGTTGGTCAGACATGTTGCCTAACTTAGTACTCGATTTTAACCCAGCAATCAACTGCCTATAAAAAACCAGTTTACAAACCTGCCACATTTCCACACTTTACAAGGAATTTTTTTATACAAATAGTTCGCGCCATTCCTTCATTTCTGCCATATATTCGCCTGTTTTTAATAACGCTGGTGTTGTAGACTCTACAGCCAGCTATAAACCCATGCACTCAGGGAAGCTATGTTAAATTTCGCCGAAAGCTGCTCTGAAACTAAATAAAGAGGAGGTCAATAAGCCGTGTGCTATGCGGTTTATAGGCCACCCTTTCTTTGTTTTTAGTCTGGAGCTACCAAAATTGAAACAACTTGTTTAAGCACTGGACGCAGAGTGGCCTTTACGCTGAAGACGCTGGATCATTACTCTAGCCTACGAGATAATTCTGATCCCGCTGTTGCCACGGGAAAACAAAGTGCTAAAATCTTCTTGATGCGTGCATACTGCCGGTGATGACATACGGAGCTGAAACATGGCACCTTACTGAACAACTAGAAAGCACACACTTAGGCCGGCTCAACTGCCCATGCAACAAATAGTGTTAGGATTAGGAATAACACTCATTGACAGGAAATGAGCTACCTTGATCAGAGAACAAACTGGAGTAGAAGATATCATAGATCAAGTAAAGAAAAAATGGACTGGGCTGGCCATGTAGGACCATTACGGCCACAGAGTGGATACCAAAAATGGGTCTAGAAGAAGAAGGACATTAACCCTATGGAGGGATGAAAGAAAGAAATTCGGGGGTAAACAGTGGACACGACCAGTGCAGGACAGGTGCCGTTGAAGGTTAATGGGAGAGGCCGTCGTTCTGCTGCGGACCTGAACAGGCTGATGAGGATGATGATGATGATAATGGTGATGATAAATAAGCTTCCAAAGTTACTTTCCCTGTATCCCTCAACGTTTTTGTGCTTTTTTCAGAAGGTAATAAACCAGGATTACGAAAAATGGTGTGTAATATGCCGGCGCGGGCCCACCGTTTGTTAAGAAGTCGTTCTGACGTAATCAGAGGGTGCAGTTTTGCGCAGAACGCCTCCCACACCATTTACCTTTGATAATATAAACAAGATATTTTTTGCTTGATTGACAGAGTACCCGTACAAAAACAAATGTGTCAAAAACACCCTAGTTGCGCGCCACAGTCACCTTTGTTTGAACTGCCAGCGGAACTTCGTGCAAAATTTCAACGTCTGAGTAACTCAGATTATCTATGTGAAGCAATTTTACGCGACAGTCGACAATTCTCGAATGTTTTGTTTGGAATGAACGACAAAACCACCAGGTAGGAAGCGCCAAATATGAAAAGCTCCCGAATACGTGTTTAATGCGCTTACTTGGCCTAGGGCAATTCCCGCTTTTACTACATATGTGCTCATTGTAGACCATGGATGTTACACCGCGTGGGATTTTACACCCCCCCCCTTCATCTGCAACTTGCATTTCTGTAAAAAGTCCCTTAAGTTCCTTTTCGTGACATATTTTTCTCAGGTGACAGCGGCGTTACCAGCTCCTGTATTTTTTCAATACGTATTCGAACTGGCACCAAACTTCGATGTATCCCAAACGAAGAAAACAGACACGAAGGTATCGTGGCGGTATTTGGCGAAACACGTGCACACGTAGGTCAGAAGACCGCGAAGGTCTAAAGGAATCGAAAAATCTATAAACGATGGGTACGTTGCTTCCAGTCGCAATTCGTTAGGGTTTAAGCGAAACTCAAACAGAGCACTGCGCTTCCTTTCTTCTTCCCTCCTTCCTACCCAGACATTCCTAGACGACCTAAGGAAGTTGCGATTGTTTTGTAGCGTGAGCTACACTGGCCGAGGTTGAGCAGTTTCGAGTGGTTCATGGAGAGCTGTGCTCCGCATTCGGAGGAGCAAATACGTCACACGGCGTACAGAACGTTGCTCGCTGCCCGGCGTTTCTCACACACCCCACGCGTCCAGCGTCTTCGCCGACCTCCTTTCCGCACGTGGCGGCCCGGTACACTTGATGATCATGGGAGGGGTGACTGGATGCGGTACCGATGGCTCGTGCGTCACAGCAACACCGGCGTGCGCCTGTGGAACCAGCTTAGCTCTGGGGCGATTGGTGACGTTGCGCCGTAGCCGCCTGATAAATATACATGTTTCACATAATGCGTATACGAGCGTGTGTCATTGAAGCAGCAGTAAGCATGATAACGAAGCTAATCCTAGACAACCAGGAAAGCTAAGAATAACCAGCTGACATTAGCGCACGCTACGTATATTCTGGCATAGCCGAGCTGAACCACTGCTATTTTTTTTTGCTGGTTTATCGATGAGATGTGCGCCTTTATATCTGGCTGTTGTTCCAAGGGCTGCTCATTCTGATAACAGGCTTTTTTACAGCTCTTTTGCGGCGAGGTGTGTCCTCATTCGCTCCAAGACCCGTGCGTGGTATCTTGTCGTTGTTGTCAAGCGAAACGTGGAAATCTTCCCTGCACTTTTCGCCTGAGGTTCGGGCACGTGGCTCAGAACGATAGCCGTTCGCGGCGCATGCCATGTGGTCGAACATTGGAAACAAAGGGGAGTTATTCAGATAAGGGAGAGGCGTTCCACTGCGCCCCAGTGCGGAGAGCACCAATAGAAAAAAATGGTTACCCCAAGAGAGTGGAGCCCGTTCGGTTGGCGTACCTCTCTAATACACCCCTGTTTCTCTGACGATTGTAACAGGGTATGAAAGCAGGGTTTCTGAGTATGCCTCGCTGCTCAAACAGAGTTCCCGTGCTTGCAGTGCATACAATTAGTTTTAGTCCAGACAGCCTCGGGACCTCCATGACAAGAATAAAATCTGTCCGTAGATCTAACATCCCACAGCGTGCTTACAGGTAAACTGTGAGAGATAGTTTTTCTGAGAAAGCAATCACATGGATGATATCTTAAAGGAAAATGTACACCGATCGAGGCAGCAAAAAGCGTTGTTTTACTCCAAACTCCTGCTAACAAGCTTCTGATTTCCCATTAATCCCCAATGTTTGTATTCGCAACTTCTGCATACGCTGGTAAGTGTCAGAAGCGGCTGTCTTTCCTTAACAGAAAATGTCCTTTATGGTCTATCTAGGGCTCTCCAAGTTTTGGTTTACCACCTGCCTGCGTAATGGATCATGTAACTATGACTGCAGCCGGCAGCAATGGGTTTAGTTAAGGCGTAGCTTTTACACATAAGTGTGTACCACCACTCTTGAAGATTCGTATCCTGGTGTATAAAACCTGCTCACTTTGTTTAAATAGTTGCTCCCGAAAATAGGAGATACAACGCTGTAGAGGCTAGAATAGATTTCATTTCACAGAACATAATATTTTACAGTGTTTCTAATCAATATGCGTAGAGTAGAATACGGTGAAAGGCAAACGGAAGCGTAATGCACGGCCGCTCTACATCTGCCTAGGTGGGGCTAGAGACACAATTGCTTCAATGCGGTGAGCGCAGCGAAGCTTAGAGTCTAAATTAATTCGGCTAAAACCGTTCTGCAAAAAGTTCTGGACCAAATTCGAGAACGTTAAGAATAATGACGTGTTAGGCGAAAATACGGCCAGCGCGGTATATTCGAGAGACATTTTGCTGCCATATGGTTTCGCAAATGCATACCGGGTGCCGTGGAAAAGAAAAATGGCGGCTTAATGCGTCAAAGTACTTGATGATATGAGGTGTGCGCAGAATGAAACTGGCGGACTAAAATAAACGTATAGAACGTACTGTGGGAAGTTGAAAAAACAGATTGCTTGAGCGACTTACTTGCATTTATCTGAATAATCAATTTTCCGTAGGTTTCCAAAGAGAGAAGGTAGTAGATGAATAAGTAATGAGTTTCTGGACCGCAAAAGTGCACTTCCTTCCGCAACGTAATATTTCAAATTGGAAAATATTGTTTCCCGGGTTTTCACCAAACTCTAACAAATCTCAACGACAATATTTTCGCACGGCGTAATACTTTTCATATCACTTACTGCCAGCGATGTTCTTCTCCGAACCACTACAGTCGCGCTTAACTTTCAGGAAAGTTGCAACCTTCTGCTAATGCGATTCGCATTTTGAGCCCTCGTCTTCACTGTTCGGTCTGTGGGTATCTGTCTCACCGTTCTTTCGTTTTCGGGCGTCAAGCTGACCTTTTAACCAAGCAGAGGATGAGGGCGGGAGTGGAGGTAGAGAGATGGGAAGGTATTAGAGGAGCGAATGGATTGGGAGCGAATGGAATTCCTTTAATGGACAGAAAGTGGACACAAAGCCAGAAGAATGAGAATCGCATTACTCCGAAGGCATTTATGATTGAGTTGGCGTATTTTCTTTTTACGGGGGAGGAAGAAAATTTGTAGTCTATACCTTACAAGCAGGTGCCTAAATACTATACAAGAAAGAGGAGGAATCAAAACAGATATAACAATAAATTAATAATGGCCACTTGAAATTTGCATTTTTGTGGGTTCCCATAGGAAAGAGGCAAACACAGAGCTTTAGTCACAACTGATGTTTTGTTCGGAAAAAAACGTGAACTCATACCAGAAAACCGTGACGTTAAGTGGGTCAGCTTCCGGATTAGCAGTCAGCCTATCCTCTACAAAGCTTTTCGGCAGTGCGTTTTGAATGCGTCTTTCCCTGTCTTTGAAAGACTCAGGAAAAATGTCTCACGCAAATGATTGAGTGCATGATGGAACGTATTGCTGCGGGAATTGTTGCGACGTACCAATCTCAAGTGCATAAAAGTGGTTTCAGCATAAATTTCAACGCCGACGCGAGCTAGAAATAAAGCCTAAATTGAAAAGTAATCACAATTGTATAGCCAGAGTAGCATGACTATGAGAACAATTCTGTGATGTAGACACTAAGACACAACCTTTCTCTCGGAAGCACCCATTTAGAACCATTAAGCTGGAGAATTCAGCTTTAATATTCCATGTGCTTTTTAGCGCAAATTAGTTAAGGTTAACAGCAACTTCAGAAAAGCTATTTTCGCCCCAGTGGTATTTAAAAGGCACTAAATTCTGAGGAAGTACTTCGCAGGAAGGAAGAAAAGAAGGATAGACTTCGCAGATCGAAACACTACTCGTAATGCTCTTTTGTATGGCTGCGCTGTGATGCGCCAAGTACAGCAGTGCGTCTTATTGCCGCTCTTCATGTAGTCGCAAAATAAATCTATATCCGCAAAGCTATTTAAAAAGACTTTTCTTTATCTACATCGACATCATCAGAAAAAATCTTCCGAGGATAATAGGACCATGTATAACTACGTAGCATTCCCCAGTATTCGTGGATGAAGTTGAGATTTCTGGCCCGTACGCGCGGTAAGACACAATCGACAGCCCTTATAAGCCTATAGCTCCTGCTGCTATTAACCTATTACTTTATTCGCTCACTTCTGATGCAGCAAAGAAATGGCACCGCGCATGCCACATCCAGCATGGTACAGCACACCTTAAGATTTCAAAATAGGATTCTATATACGCCGCCCCCGTGAAATCTTTCCCAATTAAGTGGGTCAACGTTCTTAAAACAAGACGACCGCTCATATACTTGACAGAGTGCTGGTCCTGTTTATTGTTCCCATTAACAGTGGGAATATTTCCAGCCTCTTTCTCTGTGTCATACTAGCTTGCACCTTCACACACGCACACATACAAACACACACAAACACACAAAAAATGCTCAGCCTCCCTTACTCACTTTGCAGGGTGATGTCCTGTGATATATATGTAATGTGCCCTTTCCTTAGTTCCGCGGCTACATGCGATCGGCTGCAGTAGTTTCCTAGCGTCCGTTTCTTAAATTTCATCCCTTTCTATGCCCTTCTCGTTACCCAAACGCTCAATAGGAGCACAAAGTACGCCCGCTATGGGTCAGCCCTTCCTATTGGTTATAGCATTCGCGGTGGCTGCCCCAATATCGATATGGCCTAAAAGTTTTGCCGTTCAACATCAATCCTTGTCATTTTCCTCGCCCAAAAGTATTTTCCATTTTTCCTCTTACAAAAAGCAAGGTGCAGACACGCTTTCAGTACTGAATTTAGAACAGTAGAACGGTATCAAATGTAACGAAAAAAGCAAGGCTGAACAAGAATCGTTCACTTTGTATTCCAGAATATTGATTCCCATTCCAAGAAGGCGTGATTCAAATATTGAGAATTCGAGAAGAAGAAAGTAAACTGAACCAAAATGCCACTGTTGCTATTCCTAGGCAGATTACTGATTCATCCATTCTCAAGAAGGCGTGTTCAATTTTTATTCGCGTAGAGAACAGTACCGGCGAATTGCTGCACGTGTTTAGGGCGCCCGTAATTTTGTAATTTGAGCAGAATTTAACGGGTAAGATTACATTTCAACAATAACTAGATACACCGCAACGCGTTGTTGGTTCTTTCTGGCGCGCGCAAAAATGAACAATGCATCACGCAGCTGAACGGCCCCTTCTCCGCTGCAATCACAGAGATAGTGGGAAATGCGGGGTAGATGGCGCATTTTATTTGTAGCTGATCAATCACATTAAGGAGGACTGCAAACGTATTTAGCGTTTATTTTTACATAAACAAAAAACGTTTGCATACCAATCCAACAGCGGCGTGAAGTTTCCTACGCACTCCAACTTAATCTGCTAAGTAGAATCAAACTAGTACGCAAAAAAACTAGCTTGAAATCTCTTAGCCTGAGCCTCGGAAACTTCAAATACTGCAGACAGAAACGGCTCATGCAGCAAGAAAAGCAGCCACCGGCCGTCAACTTTTTTATTGGCGCTGTTCCAGCGTTTATTCTAACTAAGCTTAATAGAAGGCTCACTTTCCATAACCCAGGTTCGAAAGCAAGCAGGCATTTCAAACAATAGTTACGATAATGTCAGAAAAATAATACGCGAGTGAACTGCAATATCACTGCTACATCAGCTAAGTTTTAAAGCAAAAGAAGGTATTCACCATTGCCGCCCTTCCGAATCGCGCGAATAAGAAGGGCTCAAGGCAGCCGGTATGGCTGGTCTACTGGTTGTCAGTTCTCCGACTTCCATGACAAGCCCAACTCCGCTTCATCAGTTTGAGTAAGGATGTCTTCCACTTGAGTTGGCTCGCTAATGCAACACGCTTATTTCATCTGGCCTAAGAAGTACCGCTGTAAGTGTAGCGAATTCCAAGGATATATAGGCAGAGACCTATTCCACCTGCTGGCAACTGTGGCACGGTACAAACATGGCTACAATATTTGTGCATAGGGCAGCATAAGCTCATGCCAGACAAAACACGAGTGCAGAATCCTGAGCTAGCAATGTTCTTTTGAATAAATTGCACAAAAAGTTGTTCGTTACCGAAACAAATTAAAATTGCCGCATCTGGTTTATATAGCAGCACCAAATCTAGGCACTACAACTGTACAAAACAAAAAATGTTGTCACATACTGTATAAGCAGAAGATTTGCTGCTTCACTGGTGACGGTGTCCAAGTGACGCAAGGACAGAAAGTGAAAAAAGCGGCGCTGCCTGTACTCGAGCAGCGCGGCAGCGGCCTTTCTGGTTATGTGGTCTATGGCAGTACTGAGATCAGCTACTCCACGCTTTTTTTATTGCCTGTTTGAACAACATAACAAAACTTCGTCAATGATAGGTTAAAACCGGCGACCATGGTTTGGCTGGCGGAAAGATTTACAATAAACATCAAAAGTACAGCATTCCTCCAGAATTGGTAACCATTCCAGCTCTATACCCGTGGTTGTAGCAATATCGTACATCGAACTCATGCTGTGTGCGAAATACTTGCTCACGGTTTGGGTGTGTACGTCAGCATGGCGTACAGCCATAGGTGACCTCCAAACTGAATGCAATGCTACAGCCAATATGAGATCGTACGGCACACCATCACAACACTCAATGGGGAGATACCGTATTCCCTGCAGTGTTATGGGCAATTCTTTCTTCAGGGTTCTTTGCAGGACATCCCAAAAGAGGATGGCATCCCAGCACTCCATGAAAACATGCTCCACAGTCTCCGGTTTATTGCAAAAAGAACACGTGCTAGACCAATCCTCATATAATCCCTTTTCCTGCATCCAGGTCTTCATTGGAAGCGTGTTCGTGTGCAACGTAAAGAAAAACGTTTTCATGGACGCTAGGATAACCATCCTCCTTACGCGTCACAACACATTTTGACCAGGTCGTTTACAATACATTGACCTGTACCGCGGCAAAGGAAGAAGAATATCCTTCAAATCTTTTGTTAGCATTTTCCTGGACACAGTAGACAGATAGTTCAAAGAGAAACGTACCGCCAGAAACGAAAAGCATCAACCACTTTTTAAAAAAAACCTTGCATTCAGCTACTCCACGCACATTAACACGGCCCGCACTGGTCAACAACTGATCAACAGATTCGAAGCACAATCCAACAGGCCTAATATTGATGCGTCGCACTGTTTCCTGACTAATCCTGGTGCCAAACCCCTGCAGATCCGCATTTTTCGCCTCAACTTCGGCGCGCGCAATTCGTCACAAGAGCTGCCCTCAGCGTAATTAGCACTACGCCCACGCACGAATGCGCCCAATCACATGCACTGTTTTTTTTTTTTCAAACCAGGGAATGCTTAGCGAAATACAATCACCTGGAAAGCATTACGCCCGTCTATTTTTTAGCTAATCCGGAACTCAATTCAGAGGTGCGTTTCATACCCGCAAACGTGCTCCTTTGGCTGACCGGGGGTAAGGTTGTTATCTGCTTCGAGAGTGACAGGATTTTCCCTTGGAACACTCTCACAACGTGTTTATTTTTGATCGAATGTGCGTCCGCTTGAAGTAGCTTTCTATGAGATTTTCTTAATTCTGTTGTTCACTTCTTTATGAAGCCACGGAACTGCATATTTGTCAGATATGTCTTCAATTCCGGCTGTGAAAAAGTGGGCCGACATTGTTGCGGTCACAAGCAACAGGCGCATACAGCGTAGACATAACATAAGTTTTTAAATAGCTTTTGAAAAACTTAGCCTCCTCTCTATTTTCTACATAATCGCTGGTTTATAGCCCCAAAGGGGGGTTTGACGCTACCGGTTGCCCTTCATGCTCAAAGAAGGATGGTCTCTCGGTCATTGCCGTCGCAGTAAATATCCGAGAAGGGTCTTGCCTACGCGAATAACTAACTCCAATTTTATGGTTTCGCTCAGGTTTTAAGTAGTTTACACCGCTGGAGTTCTAGAAATGACCATAAACACCAATCATTCATCGGGCAATACACCGCCCTACTGCTGTAAAATACGGCTATTCAGATGTATCAAATTTTCGCGACTGATTATTTGATTATACGGACTATATACTATATATAGAGTATAAATAAACTATATGTGGTATATTTACTATATACTATATATACTATATACTATATATATACTATAAATACCTTTGGAATATATCGCCTTCGTGTCAACGCACACAATGAATATGCTAAGCCAGGCATGATTCCTAATTTTTATGTGGGCTTTTCATTGCTTGATGATCTCAGGTCCATTTTATTGCATCTCAATTAATTTATTTGCTTTCAGAGCAGTAAGGCTGTATGTATGAAGAACAACGCACAGCTAGCTTTATTGATTGAGTTAAGAAGCTTTGAATTCGGATAAGTAAAGTTTGGAGTGGCTCATCATGTCCGCTAGCTAAGGGTGTAGGCACTGTACAGGAACAGCGGTTATATTCTCGGGGGGGGCTGTTGCCTTTGTGAACTCTAAACTTCGGTGAATAGCATAAATCACGGCAGATTCACAGTGTAGTTGTGTACTCTTGCACGTATCATATATTATTTATGGCTAATGAGGGCTGCAATTTTCTATGCGAATGCATCAACACGTTGCAACGTGGTACGTGTCATGCAATCCCGAGACTGCAGAAGTATTGGACGTCCAATTTAAAAGTGGGCCCCTGACTGTTGCCAGCAGGGCAGTGAAGCATTGGCCGCGTGCGCATATAAGGTGCGATTAAAGGGCATCCCTTCAACACTTTTTTCAACTTTTTTCTAAATCATAAGCGCTCCCAGAAGGCTGTCAACAAACACATCCAGTATTCAGAATAGGGGTTGCAAAGAGCCTCAGTCAAATATTACTGCCCTCTGTCGACTAGACAACTCAGAAACTTGATGAAACACTGTTTCTCTGCTGTCCGGTCTTGGCCTTTTTCGAGTGCGAGAATCACGTCATTACAGCGGTGTATAAGCTATTGGCTGGCTCTCCCTTAGTTGCATCAATTACCGCAATCGGTAGCCATTTAGAAAGAAAGCCACAAGAGCAAAGCAGAAATGGAAGGCGTATCTGTTGCGAGGACCACTTAACTCACTGCCGCTCCGTGATGGCGTTAACTATAGCTTCATTCGTGCTCGAAGACACGAATGAAATAGTGAAAGCGTTTATAGAAAGTGTGTCAGGGTCTTTTTGAATGCGCGGCCACGCAGGGACAAGACCCGAAGTGTGGGATGCTGAGGCGTGAGCGGAAGGACCATGTCAAGCCCCTGTAGAGCGTGCACGGCCGCAATACGAGGAATGCTGCGGGGAAGCTTCTGTCACAGCAAGCTCTAAATATGGAGGGTACTTAGTTTCACTTTCGTTCCTGTCCGGCATGCCATCTTAGCAGCGTGCCCGCATTAAAGCGTTCCCACTAATCATCCTGTATGACCCCGCCCGTACGAGTATCCCTCCACCGGCGTGCCTGCACGCGTGTTCCAGCAAAGGTGTTTTCGTACAAGCGTCCTCATACTACCGTTCCAGGCCAAACTGTGAGGGATGAAGTAGTGGCCTGCTTGCCAGCATGCATAATCCCAAGCCGGCCGGGGATCAACATTTGCTCCAAAAATACGCTACAGTTACAAAATACTCATGGTTAGAGATGGCACAGTGCACGGCAATGCACGGGTGCTGCAAAGCGGAATGGAGAACGCACGCAGTCCTCACAGAATACTGGGAACTTTAAGTTGGTTATCATGGGTTGCGCGAAAGCTAGCATTTTGCTTAGACTGCGCTAATTAGTTGCTGCACTTCCTTCCACAGTGTTAGTGCAGTAACGCCATGTTGTTTGGCAGTAGTACGTGACCTTGTCTATTGTTAGCATCATGCTGTACTAGCAATTTCGGTTTGGGTTGGCGGTGTTTTCGACTCTCTTGCAGCAATTCTCATACTACACCAAAATACTTCTAATGCATACTCGCAGCCTGAAATGACGAACTCGCAAGGTCGGTTCGTTTGCATCCTAAAAAAGGCCTTCCTTTTCCTTTTTTTTTCTACACTGCGTATCTTTTTCGTTCGAATGCGGGCCTACGCCACGTGTCTACCGACTATCAAAGAGAAGAGCCTTTCCAACTGCTCTGTTATTCAGTTTCATCCGAAGCGCAATAGATTTGTATCTTTGAACGCGTGCCTCCGTGTCTCGTGTATGAGCATCAAAGGCGACCTTCACAAAATGCTCCCCTGGAACGTGGGTCGTTTCTCAACATTTGGAGAAACCCCGTGCCCCCACCTCATCCAATAAAAAGGAGCAAAAAACTTATTCGAATGGACCAGCAGACTCGTCCTTTATGGTGGTCTAATTAGCGGAGAAAAATTTGTGCCACTCCCTTGAGACCCCGGAGGGGCTCAGTAGAGAGGAGGCTAACCAGAAGTGAAAGGGTAAATACAGATAAGCAACAAAACAAAGAAGCAAAAGTACAGGTGATTCTGCGTCTTGCCTTTGTTCTCATTCCACACATTGCCGAAGCGTCGCCCGTCATACCAAAAGAGCAGAAATCTTATTATCCAGCACGAGGCGTGCGTCATTAGTGCTGTATTACGGTGCCAGGCTTCACACGCGCTCTGGTATTGAAGTCGTCTTCACATTGAATATAACGTTTCGTGTCGGTCGTGAACTGTCTATCTTCTTCGAATCATTATTTTCTGGCGGGAAATGTGGCGTAATGACACAATTACACTTGTCTGACTAGTTGTTTTGTGAGCGTTGTTTCCTCAAAGCACGCATCGAAGTTGTTGTTTCGCGCCATGCGTTTTCACGCGTGGGAGAATAGCAAAAGCGTCCGCGGTTTCTCTGCTTGCGCTCACAGAGAGACAAAATGCACCCAAAATGCGGTATGATGTTCTAGGAACCTTTATTGAGGACTGTTGAGGAATTGAATGATGTTTTGGATTCGCATCCAACTACACATGACGCGCCTTCTTGTTCTCGATGCTTCCTAGTACAAAGGCTACAAATCGTAGCCGGGTCAGTTTCAAACTGCTCCGCGGGTACTTTGAATCTTTATCCTGCTTCCTCGTAGCGGAAGGGATGCAGTGAATCTTTCTTTATCTTGAACAGTCGTGTTTTATTTGTCCTCTTCCTCCTCATTCTCCTCTCCCTCTACCCCCCCTAATTTTATCATGATCCTCCTCCCCCACCTCCTCATAATACCATCATCATCATCACCACCACCACCACCACTACCACCACCATCGGTATGTTTTTTTTTTCTTTTTCCTCACATCCGTGAAGAATACCAGAGTGATGAGCGAGCTGGCGATGAGGCACATCTTTCCTGTTCCCCTCCTACGGGTATGGGAAGAAAGGAATGCCGTTTTCTATTTCTCTATATAACAAACAGGCATCCTTTTGACACACAACCTTTTGATCCTTGTAACCGACAACCATATTATGCTTAGAACTAACCATCCCCATTCGGGTTCGTAATTCTTAGCATAAGATGCTACTTTAAATTCATGTAACCGCTAGGGCAATATTTTGAGTGTCAGCCTCCCCTGTCGTTTCGCCTCGTCGCACACACTGCGATTCGTCCCCTCTCGGCTCCGTGATTAGCTGGTTGGCACTGAATTCTCCGTGAGGATGGATTCATCGGGGCACGAAGCAGGGCAGTCGCTCACCTCAGCCACGTGCCAATCGGCCTCGAGAGGCAACGTTTGTGTCAACGACCAGCCACTTCACGGATTCATGGAATAAGTCAGCGACTTCCTCCTCTCATGGGTGTGTGTTTTAGTCTCCGCGACCCTCCATCATCAGATAATAATATCAAGACTCCTGTGTTTCGTTTCGTTGCCGCCCCTATGCGCACACGTATGCGTGGTTCCGATTTTTCAAGGTAAAGTCATATGAACTCTGTCAAGCAGTTGCCCAAGTTTTTTTTACTTCCATTTCTTTTGTTTACATTTGTCGACGCTCCGCACGTGGGCGCATTAGAAATGCTCTAGAAAATCAGCGGGAAACCCCCACTCATTGCGACGGCAATAACGGTCTTGATGCCGCAGAAGGGGTACATGAATAATTAATGCACCGACAAAGTAGATTAGCTCTCTTTTTTGTGTAGACGTCAGCACTTCCCTGACTCCGCTTCGTCTTCTCCCGGCGTCGGGTTCTATCCTGCGTCTCCCGTTCGCTTCGTTTAATTCTTTTGTTTTTCGCGGGATTCTCGCTCCTGAGCCTCCTCGCTAATGTATCGCAGGAGGCCCTCTGCTCGGCTGCCCTCCTGTGTCACCCCCGTTTTTGTTATTTCACGTTGTTATTGGGGTTAAAGTAACACTTGCGCAACCAAGCGGCGTAACCAGCGTGGCGAAATCAGGCCTCCGAATACAAAAAAGCAAATTGAGCGTGTTATACGAGAGACCCAAGCTAACGAGCGTTGCTTCCTCTTTGAGCGCAGAAGACGCCGTTGAGGGGAAAGTAAAACGGCTTCATGGCAACCCTCGAGGAGAAAATTCTTGTTTTATTTCTCTCCCGTGCCTAAAATGAGTACTGACACCAATTTTCGGCGTTAATATAATTGCACTAGTTCGCTTCGTTTACTCAACAGAATGCCCTGGCTGAAATAAGAGCGGCCTGCAACGCGAAGAACATACTTCAATTGGATCTCATTTATCGCGCCGACGGAGCAGCGCAGCGGAGCGGCACTCAGCAAGTGGACATCAGCGCGACATATGCCGTGGTAGCCAAAAGAAGCGACGCGCCAGCGCTCGTTTAAAAACTTGTGACGTCACTTCACGCGCCCGGCCCCGCGAGCGGCGAGAGTTCGCCGGCGCCGGCGGATCCACAAACGGGTGCACGTAGCCAGAGCTACAGGCCTAACCGCTGCCCAGAAAGCCACTGTTGGCTAAAATGAAGTTCCACAGACGGGAAAGGAAGCGATAATATAGCCCGGAATCGCAATAGAAGTCGCCATCAGGACTTTTATTAAAAGCGGTCATCGAATTTCCCCCGCAATGGTAGGCCTAGTACCTTCAGGCAGCTCAGCCATTCAGCTCCGGCGGCGGCGTGGTCGAAACAACGCCCCCACCGGCCTCCGCAGTGTTTTGACGTCCGCACAAAGCGGTGAGGTCATGCTGGGATTCTGTCACATGCGCCTTTCGGGATGACAGCGCGTGAATTCGAAAGAAACGATTTTCAGGCCGTTCAATGTAATTAATTATCACGCGCTCAAGTATTTAAAGTGCTGTTTCGGGTTCGCCAGACCATTAAGCATCGATAAAAGAAAAAAACTGGTACATAAAACTTTCGTGTCAGTACTCCTTGAGGTCAAGTTAGGAGTGCTGTGGAGAGCCGCAGTAAATAACTAAGGTTTCGCTACGCTGTGGAAACGACAGGCTTCGTTGAAATCAATTATTTTTTCCAAGGTTGAGAACGCCTATCAGCCGTTTAAATGGTTTTTGAAAGTGTTATTGGTGTACCTTTAAAATACATTTGGCCTCGTTCTTTGCACACGTTAACGACCTCAGTAGTTCTTGCACTTATTGCAGAGTGTTCCAATATGCGGATGACACGGTACTTGTTCCAGGCATAACAACTATGAACTAGCAACAGAATACCTGCAGCATGACTGTGTGCAAGTAATGTGGTGGTACAGCGATAATCTAATTACAATAAACAACAAGTCACAACTAGTCTGTTTCCATAATCCAGCTAAGCTTATTCCTCACCAAGTTCCAATTTATTTGCATACTAGTAATTGTGTACATTGTGCATGTACACCAGTTTCCCAACAATCTACTGTTAAGTACTTAGGTTTATTGTTTGATTCTGATATGTCCTGGAACAGCCATGCAGCGTATGTATGTACCGAACTCAGAAAGGTTGCTTGTCTCCTGTTTTCTAATAAATCATTTTGTCCGGTGTACATACGCAAACAAATATCTCATGAACATGCTTACAGCGTCTTGCGGTATGGCATTTGCAGTTTTTACTTCTGTACCACCTTCTGGAAAAACAAATTAACTGTGTATTGAATCCGTTCTTAGGTCTGTAATGTACGGTGCATCGCTTGATTCGCATGCCGACGTTTTCGAATTGTCAAGGATGCCCGATTTTTTTGTGTTGTTTAAACAAACTGTGGTGTTAAAATATATTTGGTCGCACGAACAATATTGTACACGCCGCAACGTCACCTCCGCTTACGAGATCGCTTTGTTGTGTCGAGGGATCGCACTAAATATGGTGAGTGGCTCCGTACTTTCTATGTCCCTTCTATCCTCAACTCCCTTCCCTCCGAACTGTTTTCCTTTACCTCTCGTGCTCAAGTTAGAGACGCCGTTTTTGTGTTACGTGGTTGAATGTTGAATGGTGGAAGCTGTTGAATGTATTTTCTGGTGCTTGTTTTATTCCCACACTTTTTTTTCTTTTTGTACCTGCTTTTTACTTTTTTTCTTTTTTATTTCCTTTTCCTTTTTTTAAGACGACAATATTTGTATTGCGGTGTCCGTAATGGGCAGCAACTGCCGGGCACGGCCCCACAAGCCTTTTTTGGCTTGGGCTGACCCGAATATGTATTCAGTGCTTTGAAATAAAGATTATTATTATTATCCATCATCGTACAACAGTGGCATTACGCTTCTTGCTACGTTCCTCGCATGAAGAATAAAGGCATAACATGGCACTCGATATAGCATACAGCACCATACGATCCTTAAAAAAACTCTCTCTCTCTTTTACACGCACTCACTCCCAGCGGCATTCCATTTTTAATGGTTTTTCATGACCGTCTATTTTGCCACAGGGCATATATATGGGAGTATGAGTTGATGATGACACACACACACACACACACACACACACACACACACACACACACACACACACACACACACACCACACACACACACACACACACGCACACACACACGCACACACACGCACACACACACACACACACGCACACACACAAAGCAAGCTGTAAATTTTTTTAAGCAAGACTTTTGAACTCAATCCCACACACTCAATTCCACAATTCCACAATCCCACGGTGCTGTTTCACGTAGGGCAAATAGTGGCAGCTTTGAAACGAGAAGAGAAAAGGGCGTTTTAAAGGAGAGTCTCTACATCCCCATAAAAAGCAACAAGAGTGGAGCCAGCTGTGACACAACTCCATCTCGTCGTGCAGCTACGAAGGGATGTTGAATTCCCCGCCCGCGACGAGATTCGGAACCCTTGTATCAAAAGCAACAGTGATCTGAATATAAGGATTGCGTCTGCGATGAGCGCCGCTCCATTTTAATGGGATCGCAGGTTTCAGCGAGAGCCCTCATGGTTGGCATTACGTGGTCTATATAAGTGAGAGGAGGGAAATGGGAAGAGAAACATAGGTGCAGCATTTTCTGACGCTCTGTTCCATAACTTCACCTGCGTTATTTCTACTAAATCGGGTCAGATGACTGTAACCTAGTGTACAAAATGCCCTGCGACTAACCCAAGGGAAAAAAATCGACGAAGCTTGGGCTAGGACGCGCAAGGCTGGAACCATAGCGAAGCTGCACGATTCCTTTGTATGTAAGCACTGAAGGACACACCGCCACGCATTGCATTGGGTTTGAAATTGTTTATTTGCACGTTCCGTGGTCACTTTAACTGCGGTAGTAGCACTCATCGTCATACCCATCTATACCGCCGTCTGATGCACGGCTGGCGGCCCGTGTCGTTTTCTCAGCAGGATTTCACGTTGCTCTCAAACTCTAATGCGTCAGAACGTGATACAACTGGAGGCAACAGGCTTCGCGAATCGGGTCTTCACATCGGGGTGTCTTGCGCTTTCCTCCTTGGGGCGCTGACGCAAGTGAACTGTTTTCTGTAAGTTCTTAGGAGCGGCACCAGCAAGCTTTGACGACGCCGGGCGCTCCTCGTAAAACCATGTTCCCGTGCGCGGTACAAGGCGGAAGTAACTATACACCAGTTTTTCCTTGACTCCGAACACCGCACACATTACGGCAAGAAACAACAGCTCCAACTGTTAAAAATAAAACAAATAGAGGTGGTGTTCACGAATCTCTCTTGCTCGGAAACAATACACGCGCGAATGCGGGAACGGCAGGCAATTTGCAAAACCCTCTCCAACCCATCATAATAAAATTGGCAAATCTCTAAGACAATCCAAGCTCCCCCCACCCCTTCGCAAACGTCAATGATAACGTAGTCGTTATTGCCGATATGGATAAGGCTATCTTTGCTGCTATCTTCATTGTCGCGGTCAGTGGCAAACATTGACAAAGGAGATGAAATTTCACTGCTCTATTCGCTTTAATAAAATTTGTCAAAACAAAATACGAAAGAGGAAGTTTTGATTTGCATATACATGCAACCCGCTTGAACTGCTCCTCGCACGTGTCGGGAGTGAATGACAGCTCACAGTCCATCTAAGTGAAACTGAACATCATTGCTATGTTCTCTTCATTGTATGGCGTACTTCTTTCACATCGGGTGAAAGAGACGGTGAGCCCACTCCTCAAGACCGATCCGTGCTATTCTACTTCACTCCACACTCCACCTATCCACCACTGTGTTCTCTGAGGGCGACGGTTGTGATGCCACTCATGCCGTGATGTTGCGATTCCCGACAATGTGTTGCCCTGCACGTACAAGCCCGGCTCTTTCTCTACCCTCCCACTGCCATCTAGTGCATCGCTTGAACCACCTTCTAAAAAATTCCGCTGCATGACTTCGATAGCTTTAGGATATAAACACGGGTTTTGGAGTGAACGGCCTCGGTTCAAAAGCTTCTGCATTTTTTTTTAACTCCAAAATGTACTCCCAGCTCAATCCTTCGCATTCCTTTCGTAATCAAGTGCGGTTTGATTACATTTACGTCGGTTTAGGCGTGGACTCCAGCCAATACACACGCTTATTTAACCTTCCGCATCACCCCAGAAGTTCCGGTCTTGTACGTAGCTCAGAACAGAATATCGCCTCCGATTCTACCTCTCACCTGGTTCGCACCAAAGTAGTAACGCCACCTTAAATTTTTGTTATGGTTTTTTTTTTGGTTTTTAAGGCTCATTCTTCTAGGTCCCTTTGTGTTGTGGTCCGGCAGAAATCTATGCGTTTCCCCACAGCCAACTTTCCCGCGAGTTCTCTGCGGTATTCAGTGTAACGTATATATATTGGCAATAAATCACAGTCAGTTGTCACTAAGGCAACTCGCCAAGATTTTACGCGGTGGTTCTTAGTTCTTCTAGTTAGTTTACGCTGGAATTATAAACAAACGGGAAATATCTTCTGCTGCAAATACACAAGATTTTACGTGAAAAGTGTGGTTTCAGAAAGCAGCTGTAAGTTGTGTTAAAGGAACTATACCGAAAGAAATTGTACAACGTTGGATTGCTTATACCCCTAAATAGCTTGGGCAGGTTTTACCTGAGCAGTTGGCATGAGTAGCCATCAGCCGCAGTTTAAAATAGCATAAAACCGTCACTTCCAAGCCACATTCGAAAGCCACCAAGGAAATGACTGGTTTATATTTGCCTGCTGATATTAACCTGTACTAATTTCAAGTTTTATTAACCCAATTAGGACAAAAGTATCTAAACTCGCCCATTATAAACATTGTTGTTCGTTTTTTTCAGGCATTACGAATGTGCCGAGGTGAACGAGTTTGTCAGTGAAATGTTGCCCAATAACAATTCAAAGGTCATCTGTCATTCTCTTTATACTACCATTTTTTTTTCTTTCAATATTTCAACAGGTTCGCTGCTCAAATTTGTTTGCAGGCTTGAGTGTTAGCACTTCTTTGGTAACTTTGTTTATGTCTCAAAGTAAAATCTAGAAACTGTTCCCCAAACCGGCTGCTGCGTAATCTAACTATATTTTTACAGGTCAACGAAACACGCGTCTCATTTATACCAAAAACGCCTTTCTTTATTCCAGCTAGGACAATATCTAGTGCTATAACTGGAACTACTAAATTAAGCCTCGAACCAACCATTTTGTTCTGTGTGTTTGCGTAGGTGGCGCAAACAAACGGACCCGTGTAACGAGAATACGTGGTGTCATAAGGCAGATATATTCATGGTCAATATGTTAAAAAACACACAGATCTCGTAGTCGCAGGTGAGGTAATACCTAAGTAATTTTACATTCGCCGACTGCCCACTTATCGTTTCATGTCATTCCGTCAGAGTGCTACCGTTTTTCTTGCTACTTTCGATATTGCAATTTATTTCTCTTCAACTCTTTTTTCTTACTCAAAATGCGTTTTCGACTTACCCTGACCATCTACTTCGGGTGACTTTATTCCCTTTAGTGAGCCGAAGAGTATATAAAGCCGCTGGAACGAGCTCGGTGAAGAGGAGAACGGTAGTGGAAGGAGAGGCAGTGTGTGAACGTTATAGGTGGGGGGATTCGAGACGGGCGATGAGGTGGTTTTCACGGTATTTATGCTGGTCGTAAGGAAACCCTAGTTTATTCCCGCTCTTAGCGTTAAAGGTTTGCGGCGTTTTTGCGCAGCATCTCTTGGGCGTTTCGCGAAACTCTCATCGTAAAAAGATACTCCCGGGCTTTGCCGAACATCGAAGTAGTTTGATTACAGTTTGGTTTAGGTCCTTTACGTCGAAAAGAAAAATGTAGACCCTAAAGGAAACGCAAGGTTTACGGCCTATCAGGATAAGCGACGCCATTGACCACAGTGGGGAATCAAAATATAACAACTCCGCTATACCAAAATACCTGAAATGCCACTAGGCAGGGCCAACATTTTCAGTTTGCTTTTCAATTCATCCGCTTTCCGCACTCTTTCCTTTCGTTTCCGATCGAAGGTAGGAAGCAAATATCTTGGATCAGTATAGCGTAACTTCCGGTGCGGAAAAGCAAGCGTTACGCTGACGTGGCGCTAAGAAACTGCTGAAACTCAAGCCTCACTGAAAAGCGATCGCCATGATAACCAAATGCAATCAACGGATAATATCCAAAACGAAAAGCTTTCTCCTTAATATCCTAAAACGAACAGCTTTATCGTTGATGTGAAGTTACGAAACTTTATGTACCACCCACCAGCCGTCCAACTGCAATAAAGTTAAGTTTCCAGTTCAGTTCGCAGTTTTGTTAACTTTTTCCTTTCGGATAATAGAAAGGCAGAAGGGCGGAACACGCTCGCCTCTCTAATATTCACGGATATTTATAGTCGCCGTAATCAGTAAGACGTAGAACATCCCGCAGTGCTGCCGGACCGTGGAACGGGATGCGTATTTATACAGTAAAAAAAACGAGGGCCCTCCGGATGGCGGAGCCTTGGAATGATTGATGAGTTGAGTTATATCGACCGTCGTACTCACTTGTGAGGGGTTAGTGCTATCATGTACTCGTCCTTGCTCAAGAGAGCAGATGCGAGTTTGCGCAGAATCTTTAGTGTGTTGTCAGAAAATTGCTCAATGACTACATATGAGTACGCAATGCTGATAAACAAAAAAAAGACAGAGAGGGAAATAGGGAGGGAGGAGGAGGGAGGGAGGGGAGGGAGGGAAGGTGGGTGAAGACAGGAGAGAGAAAAAGGGGGTAATAGAAGGAGCGAAAGCTCAAGAAACCAAATTTATTGTCCCCACCAGTGCTGATTATTGCTCTTCTTTAGATATGAATAAAGCGTAAAACTGTTGTAATGTCTGTAACCCACGCACGCACACGCGTCTCGAGAAGCTCAGAGGTATTGGAGAATTCTTTACGTGTAAAGCGGGGAAATATCAAAACTATCAAGGACACTTAAGCTACCCTTGTGACGTAGTGATGACGAAAGCACCAGTGTCCCATTTCCCAACATGTCTCAGACTATTGTCACCAGCCTTTACCTTTTACGTCTTTTTATTCTTCTCCCGTTACTGGGACTCAGCATATGCCTATACGTTCGCATCGCCGAGCAGAGAGGGCATTTGGGTGGCGACGGTCGGTCGGTCAGTCGGTGGGACGATCTTGACGAAATGGTCTGTGGGCCGTTGGGAAAGTATCTCGAGGGTTGTGCGGTGAATTCTTCCGATGGTGAAATGGCGGCACGGCTGCTCTGAGTCTGTGATTGATGATGGCAGCTGTGTTTTGATTCTTGCCGAGGCCGATGGCTACCTCCATTTACACTTAGTACGTTGTGGTGTGGTATGGGGAGACTGACTCGGAGTTTATTCTTCACAAAAATAATGCGTCTTTGTGGCGTTGTTGATACATTCATACTGTCATTGATACTGCTATCAATGTAAGGGCCCAAACAGCCTATTTGTGTTGAATAGGGGACAACATTTGTGACATCTCAAAGTCCGAAACAACGCGTCTTTCTTCCGTTGTTGATACATTGATACTGCAATTTTGCTGTTATCAATGTATTGGCCCTAACAGCCCATTTGTGTTGAATCGGGGGCAACATTTGTAACATCTTAAAAATCCTTCGGACTATCTTTGCCTCAATAGCCAATGCCCTTAACATAGCCTTAAGTCCTTGCTAACGGAGATATGGTGACATACGGCGTGCAGAACGCGAATTTGTTATGCTTAAAGCACCTCATTTAACGTCTGCGGGCACTGTTATACATCTGTGTAGGAAAAAATGCATTGGGAACCAGAAAACTCCCGCCCTATTATTTCGGGTCGCAAATAAGTAAATAGAGAAATCACGCCAAACATAAATGGCGCCAAACCTTCTCCATCCCTGTAACCACCTTAAGGACACTCTCAGTACCTCTTTTCCGTATAAATGTGATTTCCGCCCACACTTCCGTAGCTATCATGATTTTTTTTTCAAACGTTCGTTATTTTTTAGGGCAGGTGCGCGTGTCGCTGAATCCCTCCCTTTTTTATCAGTCCGAAAAGGAAGAAGTAAAGATTATAGGAGTACGCAAATGAATTAAAAAGGGGAACCACAATGAATATTCTATTTCACGGCGGTATGAAGTCTGATGGAAGGTAAATAAATTTGTGTAGCTTGATATCCCCAGTAAACCAGTTCCTTTTGGATATTCCTTCTTCATTCATCTTGCTTACAAAGGCGATCGCTTTTCAGTGGAAGTCTGGGATTCAACAGTTGCAGAGCAAAAGGTAGGCCTAACAGTTGCTTTTGCGCACAAGAAGTTACCCAAAACCGATCAAAGATATTTGCTTGCTACCTTTTATGGAAGAGGAAAGCAGGAAATTCGGAAAGCTGATGAATTGAAAAGTGAAATAGCGGAAACTGAAATGCACTACCCGGCTATTCCCTTTCCGGTTATTATGATCTCGCATAGTCCGTCAATATATATTTCTTGCTCGCACAGCTCGTAGGGTCGTCTATTCTGATTGGCCAAGAAGCCATAGTTTCCTACCTGCGTCCTTTTACTTATTCCTTTCGGGGCAAAAAGCCTAAACCGTAGTCAGACTATTTCGATGGCCGAGCTAAGGCGTGGAATATCCTTTTACGACGAAACTTCCTGGGATAGCTTAAGAGATATCACGCTAAAACGCATGCGAAACTTTAACGGTAAGAGCGGGTCAAGCAGGTTTTCTTTACGACCAGCGCATTTACGGCGAAAGCCGCTCACTGGCGATCTCAACCGCCCTCTCCGTCACACACTGCTTCCGTCTCGCTTACTCTTCCCCTCTTTCCCGACCTTGATTAACCGGCTTTATTGACCCTCCGACCGACGATGGTGGATAAAGCCACCCACTGTAAACGGTCTGAGAAGCTCAAACTGCACACACAGCAAAAAGAAAGAGAGTAGAAGGAAGGTGGCTTGAAATTGAGTACTGAGAACGAAAACCGGTCGCGCTCTGAAAACACTGAGTAAACGACCAGCGCGAAATCGGTGATTTAGACATATTTCATTGTATCTCATCTGTGATGGTGGCAGCATTTCTTTTTTAACATATTGGCGATGAATATATCTTACTTTTGAAACCGCGTAACATTAACACGTGTGCCTTCATGTGCCTTAATAAGCGTGCACTTTTTGCACAATTCACCAAAGCAGGAACAAGGAACGAGGGGAAAAACAATCATATAAGCCAAATAGAATGCCCGCATAAACAGGTTGCAATTCAAAGGATAAAAACGATTAATCATTGCGCATGTTTTGGAGCGGGAAATGAGCTGGTTAGTCACATAACCATTCCATTTTTCCTAAGTATATAGGTTAATTAGGCGAAGTTTACGTTAAAAGTGGTGTTAGTGAGATTTTACCGAACCAATCTTTCTAATGAACCAAACTTGTGTTATGTCTGCATAGCCCTTTAAAACAGCTCCCTTCAGTTGTTACACTGTGGCAGATAATCTTCACAGATATTTTTCCTAAAATGTGGATGCAAACCAAAAACAAGTTTTAATGTTGTATGTAACAAAAAAAGATATATAAATAACAAAATATCCCCAAAACTGAATCATCGCTAACCATACGCAACATGACAACTCTTATACACTCTCCAGATATACTGAAAGTTGACATGGTTATTCCGGTACCGTTAATCCCTAATTTTTACACATTAAGATGAGCATAATTGGTTGGGATAGTTTTGGCTGCCGGTTCACAAGAAAAACCGCTTTGAGGGAGGGTGGTGACATACCAAACAAAAGGTGAGAGTGGTGTGCTGTTCGCCTAACTTGGCTTATTGGCGCAAAAGCCTAAAATACCCGATTGAGCAGAAAACCGACCATTCGTTGTCTGTACCTGATTAACAGCTCCTAAAATATCTGACGCCAGGAGAACTAAAAGAAAAGCAACTGAATCGACAAATACAAATATTTGGGACTGAATGGGAAATAAACTCATGGCCGTCGGACTGCCGGTGGAGTACGCGTGCATGAGGTCACTATAGTTGGAAAACGATAGCTGACTAAAATTGAGTTACGAGTGCGTTGTGGCCGTCCACTTAAAATTCGTCGATGTGCGCTGCTCGACGAACAATGAGTTCGACGTTGCCTGACTAATATTTCCACACGTTCACACCCCTTGAGAAGTGCTTACGTGACCTAGGAGTTTTTTTTAATGATCCATTTTATAAATGTGCGAAAGGTTGGCTCATACCCTTAATCCTCCATAGCCTTATGGTGAAACCACTCGTAGATTTTGATTATGATGTGGAATCAAATCAAATCAAATCCTTTATTTTCCTTTTAACAGAGGGGGCGGCAACAGCAGAAAGGCACTGGTTTAGGCGTCTTGACGAAGTGATAGCCACGGTTTCTGACAGCAGCAACAACACTCGTGTACTTAATAGCAGCAAGGTTACTTACCATGACAAATAAGAACCAAGTACAAGAAGCACTCGCAAGACATCATATGGCGTCATGTTGCATCCTCTAACCTTAAAGTACACATATAGAGAACCACAAATAATTCAGAAAACAAGGTACTACCCCTTCCTAAAGAAAGTTGAGAGGAGCGGGAAATGCTCCAAGTGATTCCCAACTTGACTGTAACAGCGTCCACTCGATCGTCAATGCTCTAAATTAAGAGCTAAAGCGCAAACTAAGAACGAACCCGTGCAACGATTTTTCGCGAAGTATATAAACGCATCAACGAACGAGATAAGGTATACTATTGCACTTCTTCGTGACCGATGCGTGGATTGTCTTATCTAGATCCATTCAGTTTTCGAGATTTTTAAGTAACCGTTTTGACGCAATTGAAGCCAGGTTTCACGCACGCGATGTGTGTCCAGATATCTTATAAGATCTTCTCGGTCGATAACCCTGTTTATGGCGAAAAGCATCAGTTTCTTGACAAGACGGCATCGGACCCACTAAGAGAGCTTTCGCTTGAAAACTACATCTTGTGGATACTTCACAAGTTCTACATTGACAGAAGAACACCCACAGATGCACATACTTACACACAAATAAATGTTTGAATCTATACGTGTTTATTAAGTAATTTCAATATTTATTCATGGCCTCCAAGACCGTATTAACACGCAAAGAGCAAATACAAAAGAGACAAAAACATCGCGCGGACTGTTAAGGTAACGCTGCAAATTCACATGAAACAATAAGCTGCAGAGTATTGCATATGTTATTTTCTAATATGAACTTTTTTGTTGGTTTTATAAAAACCCCGGAGGGCATGCAAAATCAATAATTGCTGTAGCTTCTTGAATTATGCTGACACTTTGAAATGAGAACATTTGTCTGCCGTAGTTGAGTCTCTCTTTGGGGGCGTGTCTTTTTATGTGGACGAAATGAGTGCTCCACAGTTGCTTCAGCGTCTGTTGTAAACGCCAACTTGTCATTGCACAACATTTGTAGTAGTTTTAAGCAATATACTTGATCGGCTCTAACGTATGCCATATTTCAAAAGGCTGGCTCTGTTTGTAAGTTGGTCATAGGATCTATGTAATTTATATACATGGGAAAAGTTCTTTCTGCTGTTTAAATAGACATTTAAAAGTTTGGGCACTTGCTGTGCCCCAGACATTTGCACCTTAGTTTAGTTTAAAATAAAACAGAGTATTGCAAACACGAAGCGGCAGGATTTCGCAAAGCCCGCACCTGACACCGTATCCGCGACATTAAACGAGGGAACATGAACAATGCGGAAGGCTTAGCCAAAGTCTTTAAATACACAACTCCTCAGTCGGCTCCTCCCTCTCACGGCTTCCGCGAAGTTGTCCCAATCGAACACGCCGAGGAGCTGGCGTATATGCGGATGAGATCCGACCTAAAGAAGTCGACTTCGGAAACACTCGTGACTCACTCACATGGTACACACGGCCGAGTTTTTCTCCCTATACGTGAATGATTGCCCATCTTTTATGTTCAACTCCCGTTGCGCAATTTATGGTCTGCAAGTATGGAACACGGGAAGTACGCTAATTTTTTATGGCAACTGCTGTGTGAGAACGCCTTTCACAACTCGGAGGTGATCGCTTCCTGGGCGGAGTTAGTCGGAAACACGACGGTAGGTGATCGCTCTCTGCCGAATACGCCGTGTGCTCAGAAATAACTTTTAGTAAGTCCACTAAATCCTCCACAAATAATCCTGAGTGGGAGATTTGTTTCGAGAGCGTGGGCTTGTGGTTCGGATTTATGGTTGCGATCGACATGAGTAGAGTCTTGGCGCATTCTTTAAGCACAGCTTTGCATTAAAACTCGCTATTAGCGTTACGTGTTTCGCATAACAGTTGTAACGTGCATTAATCTTTTACCAAAACGAGTACTCGGGGAGTTCGCCGAGTGTCGATGTTCCTTGGGAAACTCTGAGGTCGCATAGGCTTCCTCTAACGACGAGCGTATTCCTTTTCCCGCTGAGTTAGGTCACCGAGTTATTTTCGTACAATAATTGCCGCTACATTTTGGGCAGCTGCGTTAAGTGTTTGTAATGGCATGATATCACAACCTAGGCGGGACAGCACACCGATATATATCGCATCAATTAGACGAGGCTTATTCGCAGCATTTGACCTTAAAATAGTGTTTCAGACAAGAGTTTGTAGGCCTTCGTTTTTTAAAGGCACCGCTTTTTATTCGACTACAAAAGATTTTTTTTGCAAAGACAGTGCTTTTGGGCTTCCCACTAGAAAGTGTGGGTGCCGACAATGATGATGACGGTTTCTCTATTTCTGTTTCTACGTTTCTGTATCCGTAAGGACAGCGAGCTTTTATCCTTCCTTCTGCTACCTCCCCACCACCTTTCACCTCCTATCTTCTCTCCTCCTCGCGTATACACTTTCTCTCCTCCCATTCACCAAACCATCGCACATTCTCCGTTCCTTCCCTCCTCCCCTAATCATCGCCATCAAATTTGTCTATCTACTCATCCCTGCTAGCACAGCACCCCGTACCATTCTCCTACCATTGCGCCTCTCTTCGATCCCTTCCAGTGCACTGGTTTGCATCCTCTATTTCATACTAGTTCCCTTCTCTTCCTATACTGATCTCTCTTCTCGTCCTCAGTCCTTCCTATTCCTTTTTGCTCCTCCCTCCTCCTCACCATGAGGCCCTCATAATCCACTCCTGCAATCACACTTCTCCATGAGCGTCTCCTTCCCTCACCTTTTGATCTCCTTCCTCTCGCACTAGCATTTTGCCACATTCTTGTACCCCTCCCTTCCATTACTTCCACAGCTACACTCTTCTTCGCACTCACACTAATTGAAGCGGGCGAGGAACGCGCGAGTGAGGAGGCTTGCCTGTAATGTCTAGTTAAATCGATTGAAGGATGGACAGACACACCTACAGAAAGTCGTCCAATCGGTCGGCCGGTCGTGCCGGCCGGTCAGTCGGTCCCAGAGCCATGGTTCGCCTAAATAAACTGGACACGCATCACAAAAAGAGCGTCCCTCCCACCTAAAGTGTACAGGTGGCTCAATTGCCGATCACTTACCAGAAGCTGCCGGTCAAATTGGCTGCCAGCGTATAATCAGGTTTTCCTCACCCATGACTGGTTGGATAGCGTGCAAAAGGAAGGCGCCACTTGAAATGGGTTTACAACGCTTGAACAAAAAAGTTGATGCATTTCTGCAGCCGTCTCATTGCATAGGGACGATTTCCAGGTCAAGCCGGGTCAATTTCAAAAGCGTTACAGTCCCACACAAGGGCCGAGCGCCAGGCCGGGGACTCACTTATACTTATTTACCGCTAGGTGCCCGGCAGCCACTAAGGCATACGAATGCACATTGTGACTTCCGCAGCCACGGCGATATGCGTGGGGATGGCTTCTTAGTCCAGAAGTCCAAGCGTCGTCTTCGCACGTTCCGCCCTCTCCGTCAGCATGACCTGGTCGGCGAGGTGTGCGCTGGACAGCGCTGTCTCCCACTGCTCGAGGTTGGGGCTAGGGAAAGGGGGTGGCAAGTCCGGGTTTTGGCTACATTCCCAGACTACGTGATATAGGGAGCCTGATTTTCCACAGAACTTGCATTGAGGTGGATGCTGATTGGGGAATTGCATATGGAGCCGGACTGGGTGAGGGTACGTGTTTGTTTGAAGTAAGCGAAGTGTCGAGCCTTGTTTTTTACTTAATTGTTGGGTGAGGTGGTGGATAGACTCTACGTTCTAGCCGGTAATGCTGGGTAATGTTACGGTAAGTCACAACAGGGGTGGGGTCAGGTTCTTCTTCCAGGGCCTGGTGGGCGAGTGCGCAGGCCGTCGCGTGGGCGAATTCGTTGCCCGCGAGGGAGGAGTGTGCTGGCGCCCAGACTAACGCTCAAATCCTTACGGCATGTGGCAGGACACGACGCCACACACTCCCGCAGTTAGCAGTGCAGTCAGCGTGCGATTACTAACAAGAGGAGCCGATAATGGAGAACGCAAGGGGTAAGGTCAGCTTGCGGGACTGCATTCAGAGTCGTGCCGTGGATGGATACAGGCGTCCGGTGGCGGTTGCTGCCGCTGCCTGCTTGTTGTTTTGATTGTAGAGGTGGCGCTGGTGGTGGTGGTTATGATAGTGGGTGATGATGGGGATGATGATGATGATGGTGGTGGTGTGGTGTGGGGGAGAAGGTAATGAGGGTGATGAAGGTGGGGATGATAATGGTGGTGGCTACTGAAGATGGTGAAGTACTAATTAGCCTAACGATGATGATGATGGGGTGCTGGAGGAGACCATGATTTAAGTATCGCTATCGGTCAAGTACACTCTGGTGTTCCTCAAGGCAGTGTCCTGGGCCCTTTACTTTTTCTAATTTTTATCAATGACTTACCTAATTGCGTTTCTTCAAGGATCAGGCTGTTTGCTGATGACTGTTTATTTACCGTACAATAACCTGCTCTACTGACCAACTGGCCCTCCAAACTGACCTTGACTCTATATCTACTTGGTGTTCCACTTGGTTAATGTCGTTGAATAATTCTAAAACTAAACTTATGTCATTTACAAACCACGCATCGCGCATTCAAACTTCCTATTCCTTAAATAACACAACTGTTGAGCTAGCAGACACTTACAAGTACCTGGGACTTAACCTGCACTGTGACCTGACATGGAATCATCATATCGACATCATTCTTGCATCCGCCAACCGCTCATTGGGTTTTTTAAAGCACAGACTAAAACATGCTCCATCTAACCTCCGCAAACTTGCATACACAACTGTCTTCAGACCTAAAATTGAGTACGCATCTGCCATTTGGGACCCTGACAAAGCATACTTAGTTGACAAAATTGAATCCCTTCAAAATCGTGCCGTTCGTTTCATCTTTTCAGATTATTCACGTCATACCCGCGTCACGGCTCTAAAACAATCGCGCATCTTTACCTATCCTATCAGATCGACGTAAACTGTCACGTTTATCATTGTTTCATAAACTGTACCATCACTCTTCTCTTCAATCCTGATTTCTTTTCATCGACAACCGACCATCTTTCCCCGACGGGACCATGCTTTAAAAGTGACACGTGTGAAATGCCACACTTCCAAATATTCACAATCCTTCATACCTCGCACAATTGTGGATTGGAATGCCCTACCATCTCATATTGTAAATTTTACAGATACGACCAAATTCCAAGAAGTTTTACACACTTACTTCGTATGTTAACTTTACTAAAAAGTGCTTTTATAGGTTCTAGAGTTCCTTCATAATTTTTTGTTTGTTTTACTTCTTTCTTGCTTTCTTTTTTTTGTCTCACACAACTTGTATTTATTTGTTTGCCTATTAATGTACTGCTAGTATTCTTTTTTTCGTTCTCAATGTATCCTGTCTCCTATGTAATACCCTCCCAGTGAGGGCATTTAGGGGTATTTTTGAATAAAATAAATAAAATCTGTTGATGCAATCGCGAACATGTGCATAGATTTAGAGTAGGTAACTTTATATCATCACTAACTCATTTTATTGTACTTTTTGTCATTACACTGTACATATAATGTTAATAGTTTCTAATTAGGTGAAGTATTTTAGTGTATCATCTCCCTTATATCTATCACAGGTGTTATCGTCGTCGTGAACACTATAGGCCAACCTCCACTTCAATAGTTCACACGTTCTGCCTTCCGTGATATACTTCACACCCAAAAATTCCCCGCATTTCCCCGAGGGGAAGAATGTGAAAGTGCGAATGCACGAGTTGAATTTGCGCGGTTCGGTAATGTTCGCGAAAGAGATCACACACACACACACACTACAAAAAAAAGATGCATTTATTCACAGACACCTATTTGTGTTGTCGTTGTACTTGATTGCTAGAGCGGATCTCAGCTTTGAAATTTCGTGTCAGTACTCCTTTAAGCAGGTGCATTAGCCCTTCTCACGCCCGATTCTTGGCCAATCCCCCACGTGGGTATGTGCCATGTCAGCGGCCAGGCAGCGCGCGCCCATCTCCCCCCGTTGCCAAGGAAGACGAGGAGATTCCTGGCCAATCCCCCACGTGAGTATGTGCCATGTCAGCGGCCAGGCTGCGCGCGCCCATCTCCACGTGCGCGGACATCGCCGGTGGACGCAGGTTCAGGTCGCTTAAGAAGTGCATTGCACTTAAAATCGAAAACCACTGAAGGAATATGGAAGGTGTTCATTTTTCTGCTGCTTGTCAATGCAGCCCTTTACCCTGCATGAAAAAATATGCCATGATATCTGTTGTTTGAGGAATAGCTTACCCACACGTCTTAAGGAACTATAACTCAATTTTCCCCTCCCGATTTGTAGTAAATTATAAAATAATCTTCTCAAATCACACATCTGGTTTGCATTCCACAGCCATTTCAATATCGATAAGAAGGCCCATTTCTCACATAAGACTGACTGTTTATCAGAAAAATTGGAGAACTTTTGTAAGGATAATAGGTTGATCCATATTGTATTGTGTGCCATGTCATCGTTTTAATCTTCACGGGAGGAACATAACAAGGAGTGTAATGCCACTGCTGCACCATGATGGAGTCCACACAAAGAAAAAAAACCCAAATTACTTTCAAAGGTACATCCATAACGCTTTAAAAAGGATTTAAAATGCTAGCACGTGTTTACTCTCCTGGAAAAATGGCTTTTTATTTCCACGACGCGTGTTATTTAAACAGAGCTGCGAAAGGGCGGGATATTTACTGCGGCTCCCCACAACACTAGAACATTGACCGCATGGCGCGGTAAATCTTTTCCCCTCATGCCTTACCACCATCGTTTTGATTCTCTCCTCGACCGCGTCTTCAGCGTTCAACGAAGAAACAACGCTCATTAGCTTGAGTGTCTCGTATACCACGCTCATTTGCCTTTTTTTTCCTGAATCCCCGGACATCGCCCCGGTGGTTACGCCACTTGGTTGGGGAAGGGTTATTTTGTCCCCAACAACAACGCGTAGAGGCAAAACTGGTGATGACATCGATGGGCAGCCAAACAGATGGCCTCCAGTGATACATTAGTGAGGAGGCGGCAAAGAAACAGAAAGCCAGCTTGAAGGCAAAGGAGGCCAGGAAGGGAGGATAGAAGCTAGCGCCGTGAGGATACGAGACGAATTCGGGGAAGTGCTGATGTCTACACAAAAACAGGAGCCTAGCCATTTTCTGTGTGCACACATTATTCACGCGCCATTTATGCGGCGGAAAGGCTCTCATCTCCATCGCAAGGGGAGGGCGGCTTTCTCGCTTTCTGCCTTAACATACCCATGTTAGCCGGGAAAAGAAAAGTTATAAAAATTGACCGATGTAAAAACACAGCTAATAAAAGCCGCTAGAAGAATACCGTATAAGGGGTATTGCGAAATTCAAAGCACAAATCCGTTTGTGCATAAACGTGAGACGTAAACGGATCAAAGGGGTATTGATGTCATTATCTGCGGTGAGCTGACGGAAAGGCACAGACGGTGGCAAAGACGAGCTAAGGTAACAGCGTGGGATTGGGAGAGAAAGTTCTTCAGGGGGATAGTCGGCGCATGAAAGATTACTTCCCCAGACCACTCGGTATGAAGCTGAATGGAGTCGTACGACCCGTTGCAACATGCCTCATTGCTGAGGTGCTAATACCTTTGTTCTGACTAGCGCGGGTGAACATAGGCCAACTAACAAAGAAGAAGGCTCACCCTCTAAATCTGATGTTAACGAATGCACGAATAACTTTGGTACGTTGTAGGAAAACCAGCACCTCAAGGGAGCTGAGTAGTACCAGGCGAAATGCAGTAGTGGTTACAACGTCTTCGTTTCTCTTGTTAATAATAATGGAGCCATTACAAGAATCATCTAACAACGCTTTGACGGTTGTGCGTGAGCTGCATCTATCCTCTCTCATCCGCCCTTGATGAAAGGCGGGACGCATCACTAGAATGGCACCCGTACCGGGGCCTACCATATTGTCACGTAGCCAAGGACGACGCAGGGTTATTGAAGACGTAGGTTTTTCGGTAGTGAACCTGTGCTCCGCAAGAGGTTGACAATAGACAACGTCGAGCAAGCGCGTTCCCAAGTGAACGTCACTGAGGAACGTCGATGAACGGAGAGCCGCACCATTTGCTTACCAGGCATTTACCATTGTGCTCTCAAAATGACTGAAACGATAGGGACCTGTATGAGAAATTTCCGATAAACAAGAAAATTGCTGGTACAGGACCGCTGAAACAGTACTCTGTCCGATTAAAAGAAAATTGGGCCCGGCGCGAACATAAAAAACAGGAATGGAACATGCGCTTCCCGTAAAGCACAAGGAAAAGCCAAGCGCAGCCAGGCGCTGCTTATTAGCAGCGCCTGGAATCCTTGCGCCCCCCTACTTTTTTGGGGTAGGTGGGAAGAGTTCAAAAGAGCGCCAGTTTTTATGAGGAGAGGAAATACCCCGAAAATACGTAAGCGTGCATCAGGCATAAACAGCACTGAGCCTGGTCATCGACTCATTATCATTGCGCTCTTCATGTTAATCCGGAGTTGGAGGAGGAGGAGCAGAAGCAGAAGGAAAGAAGAATGAATGAATGAAGAAACATAAGGGAAGAACAACAAAAGGTCGAACATCAGTCTCATGAGCAAATACACCATCTGCTTTCCTCACCCTAGAAGGAAAGAGGAAAACCAGTCACTGTTCCCGGAGAAGAGCGTGACGATGACCCTTTTCTCCCTTCTGCTTTTTATGCAGACAAGGAGCGGTAATAAGAGGAGGACATAGGGAAAAATGATAAACACAACATTTCGTTCCACAATAGACCGAAATAAAGTAGTTTCTTCCAACGTTCCACAAGAGTCCGCCGACGTTCTCGTGCTTCTCCGAAAACACGCGTAAGGACGCATTGGGTGGAAAAACGACTTCGACTGGTGCTTGAGAAAGTAAGGCCAGCCGTACAACAATAATTGCCGGATTTAGTTTCTATCCAATTTCGAGTTCAAAATGCTATGAAGGTTACAGACAGCAAATAACGAAAAAACCTAATACTTGATCTGAAGACAAGGTCAATATTAGGCCACTTAAGTAGCCCACCGCGTCTAATACAACATGGCTACTATGGTCTGCAGATAATATGTAAAATCTCTCTTTGTATAGCATGTATAGCCCGTGGTAATGTGTTGAATGTCGTAAACAAAACAAACGGGCTAATTAACTAGGCGGATGTTTTATTTCTCAGTTAATGCTCATATAATCTGTTTTGGGATATTCCCTCCACAGAGCCCTTTCGGAATCGCAGCAGCTTGCTGTTAATTTTCCACCGGTAATGAGACCGTAATGCAGCCGCTGAAATCTAAAGTCGGGTTGCTGGTCCATTCCAATTACTCCGTTTCTTAAACGTTTCTGCAGAATGAGACGCGGGACGTGTACTTCTGTAATATTTATAGAAACAGACTTGGTGAGCTCTGTAAAGGTCGCCTTTGATGTTCATAGATGGACAGAAGAAGCCATGTTTTAATAAAGTTACAACCCTGCTGAAGAAACTTATAAAGATAACAAATAGAAAGGCACTTCTCTTTGATAATCTATGCGCACGTGGCGTATACCCATGAGCGAGGGAGCGTGAGTGCGCTGTTTGGAGAAAACAGAAAACATTCGGCTCCCTGTAGGATGGAAATGCACCGACTAGGCAATTTTTTGGGTCAGGGTTCGAGTATGAATTTGAAGATTTTACAAGGGGCCATACCGGAAGGCCGCCGGTAGCTCCGAGGAGGGCATCCTATGAGGGGAAAACGCATAAACCAAAACAGGAAGAGCTTATATACAAAATACTAACGATAACTCTCAGGTCACGTACTGCCTCCGACGAACATGCTCTAAATTCGAAAAAAGTATCCTAAACAAAAATAAACATGTTAGAAATTTCGGGACGCTAATTCTGAGCTCGAAGCCACGCGAAGGCGGTCTCCCCGCCCGAGACTACGTGATAAATTTTTCTCAGCGTTATGTGGTCCGTGTGAGTTTCCCATTGCGTTGAGGAGCGTTGGCTTAAAGTGTGCCATCTGTAGTTTTTAATTCTTTACGATACCGCAGCGTTCTCTTTCGATCCCATACTAACTGTTACGAAACTTGAGTGCCGTTACAAGCGACCAGCATGCAGGAAAGTGAGCTTTAGTTTCGGGCGCAGCCTAGCAGGCGCTTGTGCGCACGTCCGCCCCTGCAAGTTACCTGGTGGAGCCATGGGTACACACTCTAGATGTTGAGTGGGCACACAGCTAGGCTGGTGCACTTCGACAGGTGCGATAGTAAAAGAATAAACTTCCTCCTGTGCGGTTCTTGCTGCAGAAGACTGCTTCCCCGCAGCATAATTTAAATTGCGGCTGTGCACTCTTTAAAGGAGCTTGTTAGGCCTCGGCATCGCACATTTCTGCTGCTGGTCTTGCGCTAGTAGAATCGCGTCTTCGACTCACCTTCATAGCGCCGTGGTGTGGGTCTTCCCTACTGTCGTTCTGCTTAAAGCGCTACTTAAACGATGTATCAACGCCTACTAGACAAACTGTCGATTTTCCCTTCAAACGCGCTTGGGCAATCCTTCCCCGCCCTGCTAGTTACTGTGCCGTGACGCTTTCCTTCTAAAGATGTCTCATGCTTGTGCAGTCTCGGCATCTCAGGTCATTGCGCCAAGTTGGCTCATGTGCATGTTATTGTTGCAAAATATTTACTCAGAAATCGGTACACGGGATGGGTGGAGAAAGAGGTGGGAGTGGTGAATGGCCATGGTAGCGGCGTTGGCAGTGCTCCGTTGCGACGTCTTCTCTCGAGAGATCGGGGCCGACAGGAATTCGAGCTGGCAACTGGGCAATGCAATGTTCTATCGCTCTGTTGTAGATGTCGAGAAATGTGGGAACTTCAGTGGGCACATTTCAACCTTTACTTGGGATGACCACGTTATTGTCCCGCATTGCAGGAATACTTAGCAAACATCGTCAAATAATTCAAATTAAAGTAAAGTTACTGCTTTATAAATCTCTGTTTGAGTATTATTTAAATTATGCTCACCTAGTTTCGGGAGCTGCTACACTCGCTAATAATAATAGACTTCATGTACTGCAAACAAAATCCTGACGTTCCAGTTGTAACCTCAGCTACTAGGCCCACACTGGTCATTTCAAGCAGAAATACTGCAGTACAAAAAATTTTCGATCTTTACAATGTAAGGTTAGCTCTTAACTTTAAGACAGAACTTGCGAAAAAATGAAAAATTTATCTGAGCTGGCCTGTCTTTGCCCGAATACGCCTGTGTACACTTGCAGAAACACTGAACGATGCCACTAGCACCCTTCCGTACATCATACGGTCTGCACAAACTTTATCTAGCACTTTACCGCGCTTACTGAACACACTGGAAGCGAGAAACGTAGATATGAAGCACACTTTAGAAAAAAGAAGTGTGTAGATTGATAGCGTCAATCTAGTCATCTTTCTTTTTCTTTCTTTTTTTCACTGTTATCGTCAAGCTAGCGCATATCGATGCTGCATTGCAAAACAGTTTCCTGCTGGCCTTCCTTTTATTCTTTCTCTTCTTTGCTACTTTTTAATTTTTCGAACCTTAAATACTTAACATCTCCTTATTTTGGGTTGGGTGTGCAATACCACTACCTCGACAGTTCAAATTTGGGGGTGCGTTTACTTTATTTGTTTAAACTAGCCTTACAGGCGCTCAAGTAGGAGGGTATGAAATAGGGGTTATTTTAATTAGTCCATGAGTACAGAACTCACTCATTTGCCGTATAAAATTGTCAATCCAAACGTTTACAGCGCTCTTTGACTTGAAGCATGTTTCAAATGAATTTAAAAGCTTCAAATATTACGTGCAATCTTTCGCATCTTTCTCAGACTTTCTATATTTTTTGTTTACACAGGCTGTTCAGCTGCGTAATTTGTTCTCCACTTATGTGTGCGGGCGAACTATATCCGTCATTAACTAATACCCATTTTATTATTGGATGCTGTTTTTTCTCCTGAGAACGTACGTGCACCGTTCAAACGTACTCGCGAAATTATGAGAAATATTACGAGAGCAAGACACACGTTCAGAACTGTTCGCTCGGACGATTCCCTCTCGCACTGGTAATGCGGTGGGCCGTGACTTCCGCAGATGGGTATCGAAAATCCGGTATATAAAGAACTCTATTCCTCGTCCCTCGCAAATTATTTTCGTTTTCCCGTTTTCTTTACTTTCCATCCGCCCACGTTTGTTGTCCTGGTTTTTGGTGAAGAACAAAAAAAAAGATGGGGAAAGGCGGGAAGCAGGTCACACTTTGTACTCGTTGTACAAATCAGCCGATGACAAACGCAAGGCGTTTCGGAAGCGAAGGTACGACTCGAGACGAGATGGGAGGAGCTTAGAAGAATGCTATGCAGCGTGCACTGGAGTGCGTTGACAATAAAGCAGTTACCCGCCGTGGTGGCTCAGTGGCTAAGGCGTTGCGCTGCTGAGCACGAGGTCGCGGGTTCGATTCCCGGCCGCGGCGGCCGCTTTTCTGATGGAGGCGAAAAGCGAAAACGCCAGTGTGTACGAGATTTCGGCGCACGTAAAGATCCTCGGGTGGTCAAAATTACTCCTGAGCCCTCCACTACGGCGCGCCTCATCGCCTGCGTTGCGTCGATGCGTTATACCGTACAATTAATCAAATCATTAAAGCAGTTCCCAAGAATACTCTAATAAACGAGGCACAGTTGGACCCCGAGTTCGGTAAATGGAAGAGCCTGCGGGGTTGGGCTACTGAGCATTTGTGGAGAGAGAACGACAAGAAAACAGAGAGAGAGAGGGGGTAGTAAACGAGCGTGAGTGAATCGTTACTACCGATCGCACGAGGCAGTACAGGGAAGTCCACACATTTCTAACGCATCGATGGGGGTCACAACGTTAAATGACAAAGGAGGTTGCTGTCTGTGTGTCTGTCTGTCTGTCTGTCCGTCTGTCTGTCAGTCTTTCCACCCGTGTGTCCGACCGGCTGGAGGTAGGAGGTTTTGCTTGGATGGCTAGCTCTTCGGAGCTCCTCCAATCGCATACAATTTATTGGCCGGCACGAAAAGTGTTACCTTCCACGCGAGTTTGCCAGCAAGAAGCTGGTTTTAGGCCATATTTAAATACAGTTTGAACATGCAAAAAAAGACCAAGGATGAGTAGTACAAAAACGCAAATATCAAGCGCCTGTTATTAATTTACAGAAGCATACTTGTTTAATTTTATTGCAAACGTATGAAGTGCAAACATTAGACGGCGGACGAAGAAGAACGACAGAGACAAGCCGTCTATCCTGTCGTCCTACATGTCGTGTTCGTCTTTCATTTAATTTTCGCGCTTCTCACGTTTTCAACAAAGTACCAGTTTGCCCAGCAGTCCACCTTGATTTGCTTAATTTCTCTAACTTTTTAATGTAACATTTAGGCGCCTGCTTCTTTATTATAGACAAGCAATTTTGTTTTCCAGAAATCACCCTGTGATCAACGTCGGAGAAATGTCATTCGCGTTCTTGCGGCTGGGTGACAGATTTCCATTGAAGAAATCATTCACCTCACCATCTTTCCCGAAATCCCTTATTCTTCTTCCTCCCCCTCTTTCTGTCCCCTCTCTCTACCCCCTCTTTCCCACCACGTCCTGTCGCAGTAAAGGTGAAACTTAGGCTTCATAGTGAAAAATTGGTGAAGCAACTGCCAACAGAGCAAAAACAAGGCGAAGCAGCCCAAAATGCGAATGGCTTTAGAACAAAGTCCAAAAGGATCAGTGAACTCTGTCATAAGAACAATTTTGCGAAGCAAAACATCGTTAGCCGCAAAAAAATTCAAAAATGTTGGCCCGTAAGAAAATGGAGAGTTCTCGTCGTTAAGAATCATTAGAGTTTGTGACAACCCAGGAAACAATAGTTTCCAGTTTGAAATATTACCTTGGGGAAGGACGTGCACTTACACAGTCCAGAAACTCATTACTTACTCATCTACTTCCTTGCCTCTTCGGAAACGTGCGGACAATTAATTATTCAGGGAAATGAAAGTAGGTCGCTGTAGCAGTCTTGTTGTGTCTCACGTTTTCAGAGTATGTTCCATCTTTGTTTGTTTTTGTCCTCATATTTAGGTCTCTGCTCACCTCAAATCATCAAGCACTTCGACGCATTAAGCTGCTACTTTCTCTCGCTCTACGCCACGCGGTGTGCGTTTTCGGAAGAATTGGGCTGCAGATCTTCCACCAAATTCAGCTTGCTGGTCCTATTTTTGCCAACCATCATATTTCTCAATTTCTCGAATTATAGGCCGACCTTCTTTACGGAATATCGTAGCCAACTTGTTTTCGTCTCTGTTTTACTTCGCTGCGCGTATCTTATTGAAACAAATGGGCCCGTAGCCAATCTTCAACAAATAAAGAGCCGGCGTGCGACGCACCCCCGCCGTCTCGTTTACCAAATTCTGCGTTTTGAAATCGATTGAAAACACCGTTCTATATATATAATATGCTATGTGATATCAATCTTCTCTGGCTTGTGTTCCGTGGCATCATTTACTCTTGGGAGCAGTACCAGGGCCATATTCTCGCTTTGCGATGGTATTCCTTACGGCAGTAAGAAACCAAACGGGAAGCTATGGCACCCCACGGCAGTGAAGGTTACACTGAGTCGCAAGGTAGTGCTGTCAGAATTTGCGCCTTTATTACAAAGGGGCAGCAGGAGAACTGAGACGAAGCACGTTTGGCGAGGACATGGTCCCTGTACTGGTGTATCTTCTCAGGAAGTGAGCGTCTAAAGAAGTGAGCCCCACTGTCTCTCCTGTTCGGAAAGCGTGTATCTAGCGCAGTGCACTGATGGCCTAGTTGTTCCCGCGGGGATACTACCAGGGATACTACCGGGGATACTGCAAGGACATGCACGCACTCCTTATGATTTATTCACGCGAAATTGATAATGTCCAGGCGAAAGCATTGATCGCTATTCGCAGTACAGAGTACCATCACTGGTGAGTGCTGTGCCGCTGGTCAAGAAGAGCAGGAGCAGTCGGAGTGCGCAGCTCGGCGGGGCGCGGGCTGAAAATCAGCATTCTAAACTAGATGCCGCATGGAGGACACGCACCGACGCAAATACAGAACACATGCGCACACGCACACACACGCACACAAAGAACACACACACACACGCACACACACACGCACGCAGACACATGACACCCACACGCACACGCACGCACACACAAACTCCCCACACACGCACGTGCACGCGTACAACACTCAGCGCAGAATACACAACACACACACGCACTCACGCACACGCACACACACACAGGCACGTATAAACACACACGCATACACACATCACACACGCACACAGGCAGACACTCACAGCGCACACACAACACACCGACGCACAAGCACGCACACAACGCACAAAAAACTGTCGCAACACACACGCACACGCATGCACGAACACAGGACACAACACGCGCGCACACACGCACGCACACGCACGCACGCACACGCCCAGAACACACATACGCACACGTACACACACACGCCCAGAACACACATACGCACACGTACACACACACACGACACACCCACGGACACGCGCACGCTCTAGACACCCACGCACACATAACCCACACAGCACACCCGCGCACGCATACACACACGCACATGCCCAATAGACGCTCAGGAACACACAGACGCACGCACACGTACACGCACACACCCACACCCAGACGCACACATACACGCACACGCATACATACCCACGCCCCCACACAAAATGCACGCACGTAGGAACACACGCACGCACACGCACACAAGACCCACACACGCAAGCACACGCATATGCACACACACCCACGGACGCACGCGAACGCACACATAATGTGATCTTGGCAAAGCGTTGTGATTTTGCAGGAAGGCCCACGGGCACTTGAAACAAAAGCACGTTGGGTTTCGTGCAACGAGCCTGCCTTCGAGATGCTTGCTTCTGTATAGTACTCCGTGGGTCACGGAAAATCGCGGTTGGTAATATTACCAAAAGTAGATAGGCACATGTTGAAGGAGGCGTTCTGTTCAAAAATGCGCCACTTCATTACGCCGAGTGGACCTTCTAGCGAGCAGTCGATCAGTTCCCGCTTCTGAAGCACAAATATAGGAACACCAGCATCGAAGTCCACACACCAGACCTAAGAATGGTTTGCCCGGTCCTGGTGAGTGAGGAGTGAGTGAGTGAGTGAGTGAGTGAGTGAGTGAGTGAGTGAGTGAGTGAGTTGAGTGAGGCGTGAGTGAGTGAGTTGAGTGAGTGAGTGCGTGAGTGAGTGAGTGAGTGAGTGAGTGAGGGAGTGAGTGATTGACTGAGTGAGTGAGTTAGGGAATAAACTTTATTGCGACGAGCACGAAGCGCTGATGGTTGGCCGCCCGCCAGGTCAGGGCCTCCCCAGGTCCGGGAAGCCCTTGAAACCCAGGCTCTCGTGTTATCATATCCTATAGGCGGTATGAAGGACACGAAGTCGTCTCCAATCGTTCAGAACGGCTTCCGGAAATCTTCAGTTCACCAACCATAGACTTTCCGTGAATCCCGTCAGAAATATTGCGTGAGTGCGGTTAAGCTCTTTCCTGCTTTTGCTTCGGCAAGACTGCGAGCTCGGAATTTTTATCCTGCAGTGTTTTCCAGGAAAGGAATTCTGAGTTGTGTCCGCTTCGACAATGTCTATTTTCAGTCGGCTTCAGTCTTGACGTAGTTGCACTTGCGGGGATTGACCAATGGCTGTGCTGCGTGCAATGTGGTCGTCTGCTTTCAGCCAACCAGGGCTAGCTCACTGCGGACAATTTCAAAGTTATACAAAATAGACAAAACTAAGAATTCCGCTCTTGATGCCAGATTGTCGACGCAGCGGCTCCTTGAGCGATACTATCGAAATTCATTATAATTACTTAGTAGTGTTATGGAGTCCACTTCTTGCTGCCTTCCCCTCACGTTGAGTAGGATTGAAGCGGGTTTTTGCTGCTTTTCTCAAGTTCAATCCTGCCTTCCTTCCTCGTGTTCTCTCAATTCTGCACTTTTTCATACTGCCGTCTAGATTAACTACAAGCTACAGACCATGCTAAGTCATCATCATCATCATCATCATCATCACCAGCCTGTCTACGCCCACTGCAGGGCAAAGGCCTCTCCCAGTCTTCTCCAATTACCTCGGTCCTGTGCCAACCGTGACCAATTTATCCCCGCAAACTTCTTGATCTCATCTGCTAAGTAGGCGAAGACAAAAAGCCTTATATTCCGCTTTCTGCACGATAGCGGAAGCGAGTGATATTTTCTTTGTAGATAGGCTAGATTCATGAACGGACGCCTACACCGTAAAGGAAACACCGCCTGACGTATTTAGGTAGAGCTGTTTACTTTTAGGCGTTCACAAAAACAAAGGAAGGGGATCTTTCCAGAGCATAGCCTGCGGGGCAATGTCATCGAGTCTGACCAGCGTCTGCGGGTGACATTGGGATATCACACCTAACATCACGCGCTTCTAAAATAGAGCCAAAATTTATGGCTGCAATTAAGAGATGATGGGGACCATTTATTTATAAAAAACGTGCCTCATAAAGTAGAGTGACGGGGCAGGCTCGTTAGCTGTGTTGTGAATGGCAGCTAATTGCTGGCTGAGGAACTGATACTAGGATTCGCAACCTGACTGACAGGCTAATCTTTATTAATTGTGGTGATGAATTAGGATTACGTGAACACATTTCAGAAGGAGAGAAATTTTAGCCCGACGAATGCCGGAGACTGTGCCACTGCTCCCCACGAGGGATAGGAGGCGACCACTTTGTACCATGTGTACAACCGTGAGAGGAGAGGAGGTAAACTGACGCAGCACAGAAACATACCTTTATTTAAATACACGGAATTTCCAATGGAAGATTTGTGCATTGGAGAAATGTAGGCAGTTTAAAGAGCCATGAAGACAAAATACAAGTATGTTTTATTCGACATATTTCGTGTTTATAGTGTCCCCAGTGCTTGAGCGAATGCAAACGATGCTTTATTCACAGAGAAATTGATTATTTTAAGTTAAAATTTTGATTTTCCCGCTAAATCGTGCGTTTTCGTGGTCTGCAATGACATCACAGGGCCTTAATTAACGTTAGTTATCCTAGATGACGCCACCACACCGCGGCAAGCCGTTTTCTGCCTTCGGTTTATTTGTGTAGGTATTTGTATCTGGCTTGTTTAGTTCATGGAGACATTCGTTTAGTTAAGCATGGTGCTGGCTCGACAAATACGGTCACGTAAGACATCATCGCTTGCGTCAATCGGCCAGTGCCGTCTGAAACAACCCCAAAGCTCCGCAGTCCTGCGGAGCTAAACCAAGCATAGTGGGCGCAGTACGAACAGCAGTACGCATCGGTACTTGTATGTTTACGTGTGCTTTCGTAACTTCAAAAGTTTTTCCCACCATTCTTAGGGCTTTAAAATAATGTGCCCGACATTTAAGCGCAAAGAGCTCGTTCAGCAAGCTTATTAGCTCTGCCTAATTTGCATTTGCTTTTGCCGCCCTCCGCCAATTGCAGAGCTGCCTGATATGACATTATAGGTTTTGTTGCGGGAAATGAGCTAGTGGGTCGCATGGCCATTTCCTTTTTTCCTAATTGTATAGCTTATTTGAGCGAAGTTTACGTTAAAAGTGGTGTCGGTATGATTCTAACGAGGCAATCCTTTAATGAACCAAACTTGTGTTTTCTCTTCATGGCTCATTTAAATTCGAAAAGACTATGAATATGATTGGAGAAAACGCGTTTTGCCACCATATTACACCTCAAGACCACCTGTGCATCCTCCTTTTGCGACCATTGTTTTGAGGAATACGACGCACATGAAGTGCTTTATAGAATACCCGGGGTAATTATTATGCATGCAAGTTAAAGTTCTTCGACTCAGCTGCCAGCAAATATGCACCGACAGTGAATACTGCAATTCCCCCCACCGGCCAAACTTTAAGACCTATCTATTCGTTCGAACAGCCGCCGTTTCTATTCTCTACGTCGAGAACATCAAAAAATTCGGCGAGGCTTTATTATTTAGTCCAGTGTTTTGTGTGCTGTTTCAGCATAACGAACGAGTTCACCCCCTCACACAACCAGGCGGCATCCAAAGAATGTTATTATACCTCGTGCTTCGTATCGCAAAAATCCATCTCCAATCACAAACTACGCAAATCACTGCTTATTCCTGCTATGCGAACAATACTTAAGAACATGTTGCAGTGTTTGAAATACATCACTGCTAGAGCGTGGCTGTACTTGAACAAAGCGAAACCCACACTTAAAGCGATAGATAGGTTCCAAGAAGGAACCAATAGCCCGTTGGTTCGGTCGTTATCTTGCTCAATAGAAAGTGAAGACTGCATTTAAAAAAAACTTTCGGATATTAACCAGAAAAAAAAACCACAAGGACGCAAAAGGTAAGTAGAGACAAGCTGCGCTCAAGCCAGCAGCAAAGCTCGAAAGCGTCGGCACCCTCACCATTCCCAGGTTGCTTCACTCCCCCTAGGAGTTTCGCCGCATTGCAGGCCCACAGTTAAGAGCAGCGCGAAATACCCGGGACCATACCTTCGCTGAAATATAATCATTACCCAGCCAGGTTGCGCGACGCCATAATTACAGAGCCACCATGGAGGAAGGCGTGGCACCTTTATTGCCTAGAGAAAAAAAAAAATGGCTCCGCCCTGCCCAGTGGCGACTGTTACTCCTTAAAAGGGCAAAAAGAACAGCAAGGACGCCGACCGTTCTCAGTGCGCTCGTCCCTTTTTTGCTTCCTCTTTCTTATCCTTGTTAACCAGTAACTACCAGGATTTGCAGGAGCCTGGTGGTTACCAAAGTAGTTTCCCTTTTATATTTCCTTTTAACAGCGAAGCTGCTTAAGCTTGAGTTCCAGCCGTGACGAGCGTCGCTCAGAAATGGTACAGCAAAGTCGATAGGAAGAAATCGCTTGACAAGAAGCGAGAGGGGAAGCTGCGAGGAGGCATGGAGCAGACGAGCTGATGTGGGGAGCACGGCGGCGCAGACCTTCGGAAGGGGGGGGGGGGGGGGGTGCGCGTCCGGGATTGGCTGCACCTAGCGATGACGTAAGCCCGACCATGCAGGTGTTCTTCTAGTTGAGAGAGACGGTGTGAGCTCCGAGGCATCAGTGTTAGATCTACTGATAAGATGGGCAGGGCTAATAAAGTGTTCTCTGAAAAGCCAAGCTAAAGGAATAGAAAAGCCGACGTAAGGATACAGAAAACGCAAAGTTAAATCTGTAGAAAAAGCCACGTTCAAGATTGTGAAGACTACCACCTCCGCTGTTTCGTCAGTGTGCACATCTCAACTGCGAAGGGGGCCGCATTTTTTATCTGGAAGGTTATAAAAGCTGCCCCGGTTTTTGCTTTCACGTAGTATAAAAAGGTACAAACAAAAGGGTGCAACAATTTTTAACAACGCAGTTGTTTAGCAACAACCGAGAAAATGCCGAGCGCACGTGATCGCGCACACGTGAGGGCGTGCCTCCCTGCGACCGCCCGGCAGTTAAAAAACGAAAAAAAAAAATGCCGAGCGAGTGTGTGTACGCGGACACGGTGGCAGCCCAGCGTCCGCGCCGCAAGTTTGCCAACCAAGCATATCTACTTAGGGAGATTGGCCAAGACTGCTGTGACCACTCGGCAGTTTAAAAAAAATTTAAGCCTCGATTTAAGCTGTCGAAAGTACAGAGCAGTGATTCGCCATAATGAGCTGCAGCGCCATTATCCGGTCGCTGCTGCCCCGCAATGCATTTCAAATTTCCCGCCATCGCAGTGCTCGCACACACCCGGCCTTAAAGTGCGCCGGCGGGAGTTACTGTACTTTTGCGCTTGCTTAAACATCGTATGCTAAAGCTGTTTTGCGTCATTTCGAACGCGTAATTTTTTTCTTGCGCGGCTGGAACGCTTCTGCGTCATTTCGAACGCGCAATTTTTTTCTTTCGTGACTGGAGCGCTTCTGCGGCATTTCGAACTCACCTTTTTTTATTGCGCGGCTGGAGCCTTTCTGCGTCACTTCTCTTTTGCGCGGCCGCTCTTTCCGCTTACTATCGTAAAAACCTACCCAAAGGGTGTTCCTAACTAAATGAACGCGGTGGCTGCTGGTTATATATACAGATTTTGCCTCAAATGTACCTTTGCTCTGAATAACGGGCAGATGTATGACAAGCGCCAGTGGTTCACGAGATTTGAACGGTTATGTCTATTAAAACCCTCTGGTTTTGCAAGCCTCAGCGTGACTCCCTGACGCCGGGACACAAGGCTCTACTTGGGTCCGTTGTCTCGCTGCGCCGCCGGATTCTAGCAGTCGCATCGACCGTTAGTGAGCTAAGACGTCAAGGTGAGCCCAAAAGGTGCTCTGCACTTAAAAACAAGAAAATGCCAAGGGCTCGCGCGTGCGTGCCTCGTGACGGCCACCAAGCGCCTCCATGCACGTTTGTCAAGCCAAGCATGCCAACAAAGGTAGATTGGCCAAGATTGTTTCGAATAACTCCAGGGTTCACCGTAATCATGGCAACAGTTGTTCGGAACGTGAAAGACACGTCATCGTGCACGTGCCTCAAAGGTGATGTTCAATGATTATCTATCCTAAAAAAACTGAAAGAATCTCACACTGATTGCAACAATGATGGAGGGAAGGTCATTGCGGCAGCGAAGAAGTCTGCAGTCATGGAACAAAACTGTCGTGATGGTCGTGAAGGTTGCGTACAGCGTCGGAACCTTCAAGTGTTACGCGCTGGCGCGAGCTTCTTTCATTTATTTGCGAATTCATTCAGTGACGTACAGCCTAGTCTGCGGGATGAGGGGGAGGGGTTGAAAACGTCGTGGCCAGTCACCAAAATTTCCAATATCACGGCGAGGGGGGGGGGGAAGGAAGGGGTATAGACGAAGCTACTAAAACTCATCAACCTGTTTAAAATGCGGGTATACCATATCTTCAAAACGTTGCAGGGACATCTACGTTTGTACCACAAGATGTAAGGCGCGATAGCTGATACTTGGACTCCCACAGAGCGTGTTCGTACGCAGTTGCTGCATTTACTATCTATGCTTAACGAGCACGAAAGGTCATCGAAAAGAGAGACTACCAACGAGGGTTTTTGATCGCCGTGTCCCAGGAGAGACACATGTAGGCTCTCTGCGCTTCTGTGCCTTAAAATATGAGCTTTAAAGGTAGCAGATGCTTAGTGCTGCTCAGTTTAAGTGAGGTGTCAGCGTCAGTGTATCAAAATATTTATTCTGTTATGTGTAGGCCAGGCTGAACAATTATGCTTTTTTAAAGAGAGAGAGAGAGAGAAAAAAGATCTTCGTTCACGAAAAACATAGTTGTGATTTAGGAAAATGGAATAAAGATGGCAGGGTGCTCAAAGGTGGAACCTCTATTTACGGCCCCAGATCCAGCAGCTCCTTTCCTTGTCTTCTCAATCAGCTAGCGCTGATGTTAAGGTAACGAGCTGGTCAAATCTGCCTTTCATGCCTTGAAGAAGTGGAATATGTTATGTTTGAGTTGTTCTCCCTCTGTCATGCCTTTGGACATGTCTAGGTTGCCTGCAACACGGTGGATGTTCCCCTATTTTAGCAGATTTTTATGTTTATCTCATGTCACCACGGAACACCCTAACGCACAGGGATTTTTATATACTTCTGTTGGTTTTCTGTCCAGAGGGTTTGTGATTCTTCCGCATTCAGACCTCGCTGTAGCAAGCGGAAAGATTTTGTTCCTAAGCATAAGATGAGGATTCGTTCTCAGCGTATTTGGAGAAGGGCAGTGTAAAATCTGGGTCAGAAGGAGCACGGTATGTGAGTTGGTGTGCCTCTTGCATAGTGCGTCGTTCTGTTCCAGACTAGTGGATCCGGGTGTCCAGGTGACGTGAACTTTCTGCATTATGAATGGTAATATCTTACCGAAGCACTTAGGTATTCGTCCTCAAGAAAACTGTGTCATTTGAGTCTTTAATGATGTTACGCTTCTATTGGATACTTCCGCTATTTGGATTGCCAAAAGGATGGCTCCAACTTAAACTTCTTTGATCCTGTATGTTGGAGGGTCATGCAGTAACAGAGTAATCAACTACGGCAATTGAGGCATCGTGCTTTCCTACATGCCGAAGTCGGTGTATACTGTGGTCTCATGATATTGGAAGTTTCCTCGAATGAACTTTATCCTGCCATATCGCCTCTTGTGTTTGGGTCAATATTTTTGGTAAACGAAAGTTTTCGTGCGGGGTCGCTGGATTGTCGCCTTGTCTATAATGGCGGGCAGTAATTTCTTTTCAAAGCAAGCAGGGGGGGGGGGGGGGGAGAGGGGTGTCCTGTCTTTTCTTCCGTGTTTGGGGGTGCCTGTTTTCTTTCAAGAAGGTATAATGGCCCCTCTTGATTTTGTTTTTACATCCGCTTTCCTGGTGCTAGGAGAGTGATTTCTTCTATTGCTTGAAATGCGTTAGGAAGACACAAGTTGAAGACATATTCGTCGTAATTATCACTAACATCCTATTTAGGACGACTGCACCGTGAAGGCCTGTCCTATTTACCTTCACCCGCTGTGGTCCTGCGCTTCCCGAGTCCATTCTTCGCTCTGAATATTGTTATTTTATCTCTCCATCAAGTAAATGGCCCTCCCCGTCTTCTAGTCCCGTCTATGGATGTCCGTTCTGTTTCCCTGGTGGTCCACCCTCGTTAGTTCGTTTCACGGTCAAAATTGCGAGGTTGAGAACTGCCTTATATGCTGTCCTAATGATGATGTTTCTTTCACTTTCTTTGGTGCGGGTAAAATTTGTGGTACCGGAAGGCTCTGCAATATTCTGGTCATGACCAGTGGTTGCATGAGTCTTATCGTTTCTTTTCTCTTTTTCTTGCTGTTCTATTGGTTTGACGTTTTGTTTATGGGCACTTGATTAAAGATTTTCTTTTCGATGGCTGCAAGTAGAAATCCGCCCTGTAAACCTCTGGCCATGGTGTTTTGACCTAACTTCGTCTACTGTGATTTCAGTTTCAAGCGATAGCGTTGCTCTCTCGTATAACAAAGGTAAAGCTGGATAAAGCCGAACACTACGCCAAGACCTTGACTTGAGAATGCAGCTCCGAGGATTATAACATAATGAAGTTTAAATGCTGTAAGAATTGAAGATGTTTCAGAAACTCTACCCGAATCAGTCTCACTTTCTACGAGATCTTTTCACTTAGAGAGCACGACACATCGTTTATCCAGGGGCGATTGGAACATGAAGCATGGGCAGGTATCCAGTGGCTGAACAAGAATGAACTTAGTGCCTGCGGCATATGCGCCACACCACGTGACAGGTGAACATGACAGCACGGGAGTATAGCAGGCGCCCCTACCACGGAGAACTGTAATTTTGGAGAAGCTGTGTCGTGGAGTGCGACACTCAGCCTGTGAAAATAATTTTCGTCAAATACTCACAAGCGGAAGTGGAAGCACAAGTGGGGACAGAGACGTACACATGATGTAGCAGTATAGACCTATTTTATTTTTATCGTCAGAGGAAGTCACACTGCATGCTTTTTCAAAGCACGTAAGCAGACTTGAGTTTCGAGGAATTATTAGCTGAATTTAAAAGAGCAAAATTATTAAAGCAATTATTTAATCTTAGTGACACCACAAAAATAGAAAAATAGGTCGTGCAAAAAGCTTACACAGAAGTAACACATTCCGGTGCGGAAGTTGCGAACACATGAAAAAGAATTCACGCTGCAGAGAAGTTCTAGCAAGCTTTCCCATGCTCGCAAGTTGTGCACGTCGCCTCTTTTCTTTAATATTGTGCTTCGCGAGGAACTGGAGCCTCAACGGGTGGACAGGCTGCAAAGGCGGAAGTGCATTTGCATCGGCCAGCTTCCGGTACTGTATGCGAGGGAACGCGCCTTCTTCGAAGTGAGCGCCTCTCCCTCTTGGCAGCAACGAGGGTGTCCTACGGAAACGAGTCGGCCGCACTTGGTGACGGTGTCAGAAGCGATAGGCGTGACGTATTATAGGCTCCACAGAAGAGCGCGCTATGCGAAAGCCCGGGAACGAGAAAGGTGGAAGGGTGCGGTACTGAAGGCGACAGAAGCCCTTAACCTTGAGTGATCGTTCGGACGTGCCTGGGCTTTATCGAGGGGCCCAGTTCCGAAGCCGTGTCAGCTTGGGAAGTAAGGGCGGAAGGCGGAACAGCCGGCAACTTAGAGCAAGGTGTACGTTAGGTGGCTGTCACTTTAAGCGTCTTTGTTGTCTACTGGGTGGTTATGTTGAGCGTGTGATTGTCGTGAGAGAAACTTCAAATCTTTAATCCCCAGCAATTACTAGGCCGACCATTTTCTGTCTGCGGTAACATATTTTGGGAGCGTATACAAAGGGAAAACCCGGGCGAAAATTGCTGCACTCTTTTACAGCGCTCACGGCTCAATGCAAATGACAAGAGTTATGCTTGCATAAAAATGGTTTCTTAAAGACAAGTATTCTGTATGTCAGAGGCCATGATGACAAAACTGAGGATTGGTGTATTGAAAAGAGAGCATTGGGCAAGTAACAATGAGAAAAACTTCAACAAAAACTTCCAACAACTCAGTCCGAGTTACGGGAAACAGATAAATCAGTGGCTGCACACCAGCCACTTTCTGTCCGTGTTCTTATGACGACACGAGGGCTTTGTGCCGTTTGCAGCCGCTGACCAAAGCAATTCCCCAAAACACATCACTGTCTTTGAAGTGATGTCGCTACTTCCACTTGATCGCATCACTTGAAGGTTAGCGGGCTGTTCACCCTACTGCCCATTCCGTTTTATTATTCCCCTATTATGTAACCAGCTACGCACTGCAAAATAAAATGTGAAATTCTAGTTTTTTTCCGCCAATAAACATTTTTCGGAACTTTCCTGCGGTTGTCTAAGCTACTAGAGGCTAGTTTTTTTTGTAATACACAAAGTGGTGTTTTGCCTTCACCGCCTTCTTAAAAATGAAGGACCAGAACCAAAGGATAAGTATCGCCATAGAAAATGTTGTCTCTACGACGATAGAACCTTATTGATTCCACCGGTGATGACCAATTTGTTGTAACTCTCGCTAAAATAATGCAATGTAACGAACACGTAATTCCAGTGTTATCACTTCTGGCTGATACCTGTACTATTAAAAGTACCCTAGGAGACTTGGGGAGGACCAATCGCCAATGATCCGTATGATTCCTATAATCCGTATGATCCGTATAATATTTCGGTGTACGAAACAGGCGTCCTAAATCGGGGAACAAAACGTGAGGTGAAGTAGTCCCAGCTAGAATGATGCATATTGTTATGAGCTTTGGTGAGATGCATGATGCCGGAGGGGCGACACAAAAGGCCGAACCAGATTTAGGCTGGCAGACAGAAAAATTAGTTGTAGGAAGACCTCATAATCTTCCATGACGCGAATTAGTATTAATGATTTCCCCGCACGGGGCACCTTGTCTATTCGCGGTGATGGCATTGACGACACCGCGGAACGCGAGCCCCCAAAGATAAGCTGTAACCAACCGTGGCGAGGTGCTTATAGGTGGAGGGTGAGAAACCCCAAACGGTGGCTGTCTGAGCCTTGATCAAGCTCCGGTGGATGGGCTCCCTGTCTGCTTACCAGGCAGGGAGCTCCGGGACCTCTTTGACTATCAGAGTAAGTTTAGATGAAGAAGAATAACCGTACCCTGCTTTTTGAATATCGCATGACCTTTCAAATATCTCCCCCCTCAAATGATAAGCCTCCAAAAAAGGACACATAGAAGTACCTGCTGAAGAGAACACAGAACACTTCCACAAGTATCTTGTTGTTCATTTTGCTGGGGATCCCCCGGTTGCCGAGAAGTCAGTCATTCTTTTGGGCAAATTCATCGATTCTGCTGTTAGTTCAGACTACGATGTTATAAATCTTGCATACGGTGACCTACTTGTCGAAAGGGAACGAAAAAAATCAAAGTGAAAACCTACTGATATAGACCACGCTGGCTGACTTGTCGGCCACTGTGACTTCACACAGGACACTTACCTACTCTCAAGGTGTCATCTCGCAAAAACATTTATATTCTGAGACAGAGGTGTAACGTCTTCAGGCGCTGCAACCTCAAGGAGTAACTTCTGTCCAACCAATTGTAATCCGGAGAGGGAATGAAGAAATTCCAAAAAAGCATCTTTCCCTAACATTTGATTTCATAACCCCACCAGAAAAGGTCGAATTGGGCTTCTTAAGCCATAATGAAAGACCGTATGTCCCTAAACCCAAACGATCATTTAAATTCCAACAAAATGGCCACTGAACTCCATCGTATCAAAGAAATCTGACTTGTCCTAAATGTGCGGAGGCAGATAATGTGCAGGATGACTGTCGAAAGACCACAACAAAATGTCCGAATTGCTGTTGCCCACACGCGGCTTATTCGCGAACCTGCCCGAAATTCAAAGCCTAAAAAGAAATTTTACAGATGAAGGTAACGGACAACTTAGCCTTTGCTGTCGCGCGTGAATAGCACAGGTTGCTTACGGCTACATCTTATGCAAACGCTGCCAGTCGGGTGTTGAGGAGGCAGGCGTGCGATGAGCAGAGCGACGCAGTGTAGTCTCCCTGCTTACGTGTCGCTGTATCCATCCCCAGTTCAGCGGCCGCCTCCTGCTCCTGTGACAGCTGTTGAAGCTGAGGCGGTCCCAATCAACTGCCTGTGGCAGTCCAGAACCGTAACTCCTCACCTAATTTGGAGACTCCGGTGAATGTGGCGACGACGGTCTCCGTAGAGGCTAGTCCTAAGGAAACCCACTTCGTCCGTTCCTGAAGTTTCTGAAGAGGACGTGGACGCAAAACCCCCTCCGCGTGTTATGAAACCCCAAAAGGCATGAATTTGAATTCGTACAGCGTGTTAGGATTTATAGACTCGATCTTCAATGTGCCTCCGCGGTCAGTAGGTCTTTTTCAGTACGCGGAGCGGAGGTAAATGGAGGAAAAACATCTGGCACGGTGGAGGCAATCGAGGGCGTCATCGATGTGCGGAAGTGGGTAAACGTCTTTTTTCGCTATGTTATTGAGATGGCGTTATTCTACGCAGAATTCCCCCTACCCGTATTTGTTCCGCAGTAACACGACGGGGGATGCCCACGGGCTACATGACGGTTCGACGATGTTCACCTCACTCTCAATTATCACACGTTTCGTCTCTGAAACCCGGTAGGGATGCCTACGGACAGGGCTGGCGTCGCCAGTGTTTATGCGTGTGTCACAGTCGAAGTCTGTCCCAAAGGGGCCAATCAAAGCCAAAGATGTCCTTTTAAGACGACAAAAGCTCTCGATGCGTGGCTACCCCTGTCAGAAAAAGTCGGGGTCGATCATCCGCATAAAGCTCGCTGTGGATGGAGACGCCGCAATGGGCCCTGGGTCGGTGATGGCGGTGAGGGCGATTGTTAGGGCGGGAATATTTTCGTCAGTCACGGGAAAGACCGCTGCCATTGATATCTACTCCGGAAGGACTTGGGCCCCAAGGGTGTAGTTAAGAAAAGGAAGGCGGATCTTGTGAGCAGCAACTTTTACTAAAGTATGGGGAACCGTGACACTTCGCTCGAGCTAAGCGTAAGTCATGGGCGACAGAACGTATTCCCCGTCAGGCAGCGGAGGACGAGAGAACAGAGGGACTCATGTAGCAGCGTGTGAGGCTAACTGGATTTGGTCAGACAACAAAAGCGAGGTGACCGTTTCTCCCCCTCACAAGAGTCAACCGTCAATTCAAGGCGAAGAACACCCGTGGCACAGTCTATAACGCGGCATGGTCAGACAGAAAGTCGAGGCCGAGGATGACGTCGTGGGGACGTGTGTTCAGCACGGCAAACATGGCAGGTATTGAGTGACCACAAATGCTTACTCGGGCTGTACACATGCCCCCATGACGTCGTCCTCGGCCTCGACTTTGTCACAGGACGATATTTAGACTTTAACTTGGAACCTTCGGGCAACTTATCCTATTGCCAAAACCTTCAATTCAAGAGTGCATTGTCCTATGATTTTCCCAGTAAGATCTAAGGTCATTTGTTAAATCCAGTAGAAACTAATACACTCGGGCTAAGAGTGGTGCCTTACGGAAATGAGAGTGAGTTAGACCGAGGATGGCGGAGCCGATTGTGATCCGCCGTACGGATATTCTTAATGTACAAGAACCCACGTGCACAAAAAACAACATAGAAAACGTCAGTGTGTACGCTATCGGCAATCGATATGCGTAGATCTACAGAACCAGGCGGTCCAAATTGGACAGTTTTTATATAAAGCTCGAATAACCCGGGATGGCAATATTTTTAAAACATTGAAGGGCTCCCCCTGGAAACACAATTTTAAGTCTTCTAATTTTCCTCATACCGTGTCGAAGAATTACGACACGAAATGCGCGAGTCACTCTTACATTGCTTTTAGGGCTGTGAAGCGCCAATTTCAGAGCCGGACAAATGAAATTCATAGTGAAATTAATCATACGTACGCGTTTAAAGACGCCTTTCACACTCACTCAGATCACCGCGCGCGCATTAACCGCATAAGAACGAAAGTAGAGATCAGAAACTAAATGCAAGCCGTGTTCAGGTATACATGCCAAGGTACTGCGTGCTTCGGTTTTGTATACGATGGAAGAACCCCGACCAAATGCGAAAGGGACTTGTATAGTTTACCCCTTGCTGGCTTTTTTAGTTCCTTGTTTCTCTCTCTCTCTTTCTCTCTCAAGCCACTTTGGTCTTTTTTTTTTCAGTTCGTTGTAAGTGCAACCAATGGCCAGAGCACGAACTGAAGCCAAGACATGTGAAGAATTGTGGCCTCGTATTGGCGTTTCACGTTAGGGGGGTTGCTCCCCACCATTCGGCCGTCTGCTATTGGACGACTTCGTGGAACCCACGCGCTGTTGGCGGGTACATTGGCTGTTTATTTCTTCTGCCCTCTCTCTCTCTCTCTCTCTCTCTCTCTCTCTCTCTCTCTCTCTCTCTCTCTCTCTCTCTCTCTCTCTCTCTCTCTCTCTCTCTCTCTCTCTCTTCTCGATTTTAACTTTGCCTCTTTCGATGCTTCGATAGCTCCCTATGGCAGTTCCCAACGCATGGCAGTATACACAGGAGACTCAGTTCATACGTCCGGCGCCCTTTGCCACTGGGACCTCGAAAGGACTCCGCTGGGAGCTGAATAAACTGGTTAGCGTAACGAGGGCTTCAGGCGGCCTTCCGCAGAGCGTGCTGCTCCTGGAATCCGCAGCGCGAAAGCAGTACACGTTATGGTTTGAACTGAATCAAGAGTATGTGCGTTCATTGCATTACCAAGTTCGTCTCAGGCGGCGAGGGCGTGGTGGAGGGGTTGAAAGGAAGCGGTACAGGGCGTCGTGCAATACTTTCTGTGACGCACTTTTGGAAGTTTTGTATGTATAAATGTGTTGAGCATGTGCATTTACATGACTACTCAATCTCTTTCTAATGAATTACGCATACATCGGCCGTAAAACAAAAGGTCATGCGCTATAAAATTATGTATACGAACAGAATTCATTTTGAAGGCGCACGATGCGCATTTTTCAGTTCTTTGGGGCGGTCTCTAACCAGGCCGACATATTCCTCCATCCTTCCGTCTGTCTGTCTGTCTGTCTGTCTGTCTGTCTGTCTGTCTGTCTCTTTGTCTGTCTGTCTGTCTGTCTGTCTGTCTGTCTTTCTGTCTGTCGGGCTGGCTGGCTGGCTGGCTGGCTGGCTGGTTGGCTGGTTTTATGTCTGTCAAAAAGCAAGTCCATTTGTTTACAGAAGACTTTGTAGCACTAAAAAACGTGAATCAGGCTCCCTTAAAGTCATTTAGAGTTAAACGGCAATCTCACAAGAAATAAGTGACTGTCTCTGAACTCTTTCGTTTCGTTTCGGTGGGTGGTGGCGTTGAGGTCTTGTGAGTTACAAGTGTTTGACAAAATTTCTCCATGAACTGGCGTAGTTCATCTTTAAAAGTAAACACCTGATCTTGAAGTGCAACCATTTCGCTGGACGCTTTTTGCCATTCCTTGGTTATTTCAAATTTGATACGGGCATCCCTTTGACTAAGCATCTGTTCCGTTATGTAAGAGCTTGTCGTGGGTGCCTGGGTGATGTTAGTGGATGGCTTGCGGGGGCTTGTGCGTGAACGGCTGCGGCGCGCTGTGGCAGAACTACTTTGCCAGCTTAGGGCGATTGACTGCGCTTGACCGAAACGAAACGAAAGAAAAAACATCACCCGTGCAATGTTCCCCCCAGCTCTTTCTCCTAATAGAAGCATACTACAATGGAATTGCTACACTTTCTCTCAAACCAGCCAACGTCTTAAGTCCCAGATTAAAACGCTCTGGGCATTACTTCTTCAGGAAACACGTGGTCCTTGTAAAATTTTAGATTATAACACCTTTTCAGATCCTAGTATTCCAACCCAAGCCCGCTCTCCACACGGCCCGACCCCAGTGTTAGCTGTGGTACTTGTTCACAAATCCTGCAATGCTGTCAAGCATCGTTGGGACCAAGCATGCAATGGCGGCAGAGAAGTGGTTATTGTCCTTGTTACGCCACCAGGAGGCAAACCGATGCTTCTTGTTTCTGTTTACTACAAGCCGAGCTTGTAGTAAACAGCCATTCCCTCAACACAATATGATTGGATCACATATCTTTTTTCACTACGTTTCACCGGTTCCCTCGTTATTGGAGATGACTTCAACGCTCGCAACACCCTTTGGGGCTACTCCTCCACAAACCGTTGAAGCCGGCTTTTAGAGCAAACTCTTGAGTACAGCCCCCTTTAAATGAGAAAAGAATACGGCGTCCCTACCCGCATTGGCCTCTATTACGCTCAAAGAGATACTACATCGGACCTCACCCTAGCTACCCCTGGGGCGGTGAAGAGCTGGCACATGTTAAACAGCACCTGGGGTAGTGACCATTACCCAATCGTGCTTCAAATTAATAGCAAGAAATTCCGCCCTACACGTGTTTATCGCCAGATAAACTGGGCGTCATATCGCTCGCAATTTGCAATCTCTCCTCAACCTACGCTCGAGGAATTCATCACCTCCATAATACAAGCACAGTCGCTCGCAGCCGAAGATGTTACCAGTACGGCAGACGTGGACTGTCCTGATTACCACATGTTCCAACTTCTCCGCAAGGCAGAACGGCTAACCAAACAATATCGTACACAAGGAAAACGCCATCATCACCTGATTCAGCTGAAACGTCATTATAGCATTATTCCCGAATATCAGGTCACATTACATATTGAGAATTGGCAGAATTTCTGTCAAGATCTTGGACATGAATCTGGTCTCTCGCGTCTTTGGGGTGTCTTCCGTTCCATGAACGGCCGTGCAAAGGTGCGTCTGCCGATACTGGATGAGATGTCCTTCAAATGGGATACACCAATAGTAGAAGATGCCATTATTCACGCGTTGTTTCCCTCACGCCGTTACAGATCCTTCAACCCTCCCACCTTTATCGATCATCAACATTGATCACCCCCTGCCGGAACTCGACTCCCCTTTCACCTTGGGTGAACTTCAAGTAGCCATTTCTCAAGGCAAGCCCAAATCTGCTCCTGGTCACGATAAAGTTAAATTGCAAGACCTCCGGAACCTTCCCCAACACGGCCTGGATGCTCTACTACATCTGGCCAACCACTCCTGGGACTCAGGCGAGATACCTGACTCTCTGAAGATAACTGTCATTCATCCATTACCCAAACCCGGTAAAGATCCTCGTCATCCTCAGAATCTTCGTCCCATCGCTCTTACCCCTGTAATATGTAAGCTTATCGAGCGTATGCTCAACAATCGGCTCGTACACCACTTGGGGGGTACAAATTGGTTTCCTCCCTCCCTTACGGGTTTCCGCCCCCTCCTTGCTACCCTTGCTACTCTGGCTGCTCTGGAGGGTTATTAATCGGACCTCGCGCAAGGCCTTGCTGGACTACGTAGTCGCTTTAGACCTGCACAAGGCATTTGACAATGTCAGCCAATCAGGAATCCTTCAAGAACTTTCCCTCGTCTACCCTAGGCAAAAAGCTCAAGCCTGGATACGCAGCTTTCTTCAGCATCGACCGATCCGTCTTAACCCTCGAACCCACCCGCCCACTACGTTCTACCTGGATAGAGGAGTGCCACAGGGGTCCATTTTGGCTCATCTCCTCTTTAATCTAGCAATGAACCGAGTGGCCTGAACTCTTCAACAGGACACTGCCGCCCGGTTTGCGCTTTATGCGGACGAAATTGTGGTATGGACAGAAGCCACCGACTATGACACAAAAGAAGCTATGCAAACAAAATTTCAAGCAGCAGTCCTGAGCTTTGAGCATACGCTGTCCCAATTCCAGTTACAGCTATCCCCCACAAAGACGGAACTGTTCAGCGTCGATGGTACACCTCGCACAAATAAGGAACAGATTATCTCCCTTCAAGTGGGGGATACACTCCTTGACTCTCGCAACGGTACAATTCGACTGCTGGGCATTCCAGTCAGCAGCTGCAATAGTCCAAAACAGTGGATAGCCTCACTTCAGAAATCCTGGCATTCCACCTTACACCTAATTACAGGGCTATCTAATAAATATGGAGGAGCGCACCTTCGGCACCTTCTTCGTGCGATTAGCGGCCTCCCCTCCTTCACCCGGGTAGATACTCCCCACGAAGCAGTTCCCCTTCCGCCTCTCACTAACCTCATCGAAAAGACCAAACTACGTTTTCAATATCATCTGGACCATTCGCCCCAAGCAAAAAGACTGCATAAATGGGACACCTAATAGCGACTCTGACAGCACTGATTCGCCGCCAGCAATCCCTCCGTGGCAGCGCCCCTCCATCGGTATTCCACGCCGACGCCCAATTCGGCGCAGTAACCGAAGAGTACGCGAACACTACGTTCGCACGCTCCTAGATGACAAGGCAGGCGACGAAGTTGACATTTACACCGACGCGCCTTTGAATGGAATGACGGCGGCAATTGCCTGGACATCTACAGACTTTCCAGAATTGAACGGATCCCGGCGAATTTCCAACACGTATGGCCTCGTAGAAGAAGTAGAACTTCTGGGCATTCTGGCAGCCACCCGGCAATTTATGACCGTTCCGCCCATCTCACCGCGAAGAAATTTCGCCATTATCACGGATTCTTACGTTGCTGTCCGTGAATTGAATCGTCCGTTTTCCCCCGAACACTACGGCGACAAATATCCTGACCACAGGTGCGAACCTACAATGGAAGGATTCAAAATCCGCATTGTTTGGACTCCGGGACATACTTCCGGCGCACAAGGCAACCGCATGGCTCACGACGCTGCCAGGGAGAGGCTTCAATCACCTCCCACGGTGCCCGCCACACCCGTCCCTCCCCTCCAAGCAGATTGGCAACTTCAGCTACGGCTCTTCAAGAAAGAAAGCAGGAAGCGTTTGCAAGATGAAACACCAGTTGGCATCCTTGCACCGCTCAAGCCCTTCTCGCGTCCGGGCGAGGTATTCGCGAATAAAGTGTATGCAAATGCAGCGTATGCACCACACATTATACATAAGTGGTCAGCCACAGCAGGCTCTCAATTGCACCAATGCCCCCACTGTAATAGTGATGCCATACCAAATCTCTTCCATTTAATTTGGCTCTGTCCGGTGTTCGCCCGTAACCGCCATCAGTTGCTAACAGTAGGTCCTGCATCTGTGACTGAACTGGATCACGTTAGTCGTGTCCGTGACGACCCTGCTACTTTAGCAATAATAACGCAGTACGCCCTTGAAAACGGTCTTTACAAATTGGTGTAGTGGTCTCACAGACTCTCTCGGACTGACCTTACTTATCTACGTCCGATGTCAACAACGACATTGCCACTCATGACTTTTTGAACTGTGCCTTCTGTCAATTGGACTCCAAGACTAGAACTGCGTGCATTGTGTGAATTGTGACCTTTCGCTTTCTCCTGCCCCTTCCCATCCTCACTTCCCCGCAGGGCCTTATGGCCTCTCGTCTTTAATAAAGTGTTTCACTCACTCACTCTCTGAACTATTTGTAGCTGTAACTTTTCATGTGCTGCTGTAGTGCTTGCGGCTGTTATAGAAACCGTTATTTTTTCCTAGTGTGCTAAGAGCGTACTGAAAGTTTCCTGCACACGTAACTGGGTACTGAGTAAAACGACGATAAACAGATCTAGCGAAATTAGAAAACAAGGTAAAATAATATGATGACAAAATATGAGATTAAGAATAAGTTGAACAGTCGCGACATAAGTGCGGGAAGCAGTCGTTTGAAGATGTAATTTTGTTGATTTATTGCGGTGTTTAACGCGGCGACGCAACGCAGGCGATGAGGGGTGGCCTAGTGGAGGGCCCCGGATTAATTTTGACCCCCTGGGGATCTTTAACGTGCGCCGAAATCTCGTACACACGTGCGTTTTTTTGCTTTTCGCCTCCGTCAGGATGGCACATATGATTTTCGTGCCACTGACATTCCACTGTAAAAGAACAAAAGAAAAATAACGGAGATGAAGATCCCGTTAGGTACCGATGACCGCAACGGTGATATCTAGTACTAGAGTGAAGTCCACTAGAAATCTAGAGATGACAACGATGATGATACGCAGGAACATGTATCAAGAACAAATAGTCAGTACCAACATTTTCATGGCGAACGAGAGAGAGAAGATATTATTTGAAGCGATCCATGTCCGGGCTGATCAAAATGGGCTTCGGGAGGGCCGGAGGTCAGACTGCAGAGGTTAGCCCTGCATTATGCTGGGCTTGCTACTTCAGACGGTTGGTGGCACCGCTCGCGGGCAATATGAGGGGTGAGGCGAAGCCAGATAATCAGGAGAAGATCCGGTTGAGGAACGGCCGGGCTCTCCAGTGAGTATGAAATGAGGAGTAGGGAAAAGTTGGTGTAAAGAAAGTGGAGTGGTGGCCTGGCGCAGAGGTCATGTTCAGTAAATGTTTTAGGTCAGGTTCGGCACCGCACACCTGGCAAAGGGGCGTGCCAGTTGGGGTCATAATGTGATGGATAATGTGGAGCTGCAAAGAAAAGCAGAAATATGGGTGGGGCACAAGAAGCCCGAACGGGCCATTAGACCTGGGTCCTGTGCGGGCTGTACAGGTCGCACACTTTGGACTCAGATGGGGCTAATAACCGAATAAGACAACGGACGCGTCTACAACCAATTTATTATGAGTTCGCCATTCCTGTAAATGGTACAAACAAGTTGATGTACTATGACTACACGATGAATATCCGGACTATCACTGTCACGACGGGGACAGCAAAGTTGAGATTACATGGACCAGTCAAAATCACTTTAAATAGTCGTAGATTCCATCCGTGCCGACCCACTACTTATTTACGGGTTTTCAGGTCCTTGCCTTGTTTACCGCTGTATGGCTGAATCCTGCCATAAGAACTGCACGAAACACGTACATCAAGATTTGTTTATGGTTTACTCAGAAAACTGCATGGTTCAGCATATCAAAAAGTTGAACATAAGGGCCAGTAGAATTTTTTCCTGCAAATACAATATCGGTTATATTTCAGGGACGAAATCTTTTTTTTATTATTCGATTGTAGCTGTGTACGTCAGACCTTCGTTTCCCCTGCACCCTGCTGCCGTCTACCATATTTGTGGGGCTGGAAAAACAATCTCCACCTACGCTCCCTGCCCTTCCCATACTTTGAGCACTGGGAGAGAGCACTGTCCAGATTGGACCTTGACGACCAGCTTTGGCGGGTGAAGAGAGCCCGAGAAGCCCAATGGACTAAAGGGGTCCTGGAAGGAGGCCTCTTCCCCTGTACTGACTTTGAAAATACGTCTTTCCATCCTCCTCCCCGCCACCAGCGACCTTGTTAGAACAATTGGCGGTGATTGTAGTTGGCCACAGACTGCCTGCTCGACTGATTAAAGCGAAATAAGTGATTTAGCAAACGAAAATCCGCTATCAATGTGGAAGGTCCATGACGAAATTTCGTCGCTTTGCGCCAAAGGAGGGCTGCAACGAAAATATTCCAGTTGAGCGTACCGTACCGGTCCTAGTAGCAAGAACTTAGAGGGAACGAGTTTATTCTGTGTGTCTGTTTATGCACCAAAACACCCTAGAAATTGCACAGTTTTCCTTCTTTTTGTGCGAAGCAAGCTTACACAGCTTGTCAGTGTTCAAACTGTCTCTTTCGTGCGGTCCGTAACCCAATTTTATTTAAGCCTGTCTTGTTCGAGCGACGTGACTCCCTGAAAGTGCACTTGATCGCATGTCATCGTACTAGAAACAAGGCGAAAAACAACTATGTACGAAGAAAAGACATGTTTATCCGCTGAACCCACCAGGACCATCCTCGTTCCCCAATCCCCGGCGACCCTATCTGCAATCAGGGCGGCCTTTGGTGACCTGAATCTCAATTGGCGACTTCGAAAACACGTCAACTTACCTCTCCATTCGCTCACGTATTCCGGTCCCGACATACCCCGCATCACTTACAAACTCCTAAGTTGTTTTCTGATGCTTTTTATCTCGTTGTTTGAGTAGTTTGTTAGTGGTACAACCACATCTTGATTGTGGTTTAGGGTCAGCTTGTTGACGAGGAGTTTCTTCTTGTTGTGCTCGCATATGACTGTGATCACAACAATGTCTGGTCGGTCTGGTCCGGAAATCTAACGAGCGTACTAGGACACACGCTGCCGAGCCGCTGCTTCTGTTGCTCGTCTTTTACGAGAGAGGTGAGGCTCCAAAGAGTTTTAACAGCTTGCTTGTACGGTTCTACTTGCGAAAAACTGGTTGTCACTTTCCGCTTCCCTATAATAAGTACCATTAACGCTGTCGACCAACAGCAAAAAGGTACAAAATTCTGGCACACGTTCCCCTTTGCGAGCACGGAGGCGTGTATTATCGTCTTCTTCACTCGTTAGTCTCAGAATCAAAAGAACAATCTCGAAAAGCTGCGGAGACGGCTGAAATTAGTTTTTTTTCGAAGGCCCACCGTAGTGTACAACACACCGACAAGTTCATAGTTCTAGATGGTTCTGCATAACTATTTACGAATTAAAAATAAAACATCAGCAGTCGACTCTAAGTAATTCGAAGTCGCCTAATTGAATCTTCCGGTAATTCGAGTGCGGATAACTTCTTCATTGAGAACACATGGGGTCTTCGGGGCGGCTTCCTAGGTGCATGACACCTTCATCACACGCCGCGTCAACAGCCCTCTCAGCCAGCTGACGCTGATTCTCGAGGGTGGAGCAAGCTAAGGCTCTCTCCCGGTGATAATGGCTTGCACAGGGATTCAGGCGGGGAAGTGGGACTTGGTCGCAGCCTCCTTAATTTGATGCAGTGTCTCGGTGGCCTTTTAAGCAGCTGCACTGCGAGGGGAAACAGGTAGGAGCCAAAATGTGACTTCTGATCGGGTGGGGGAAAGGGTTCGTCTGGACGGCACGGAGCAGCCGCTCCTGCTCTTTCGGTAGTTGTTTGTGTGCTGTGAATAATTTTGTCGCTCTAGTCGGTAGTGTTGCGTGATTTCTTGGTAAGTAACCATTGGGTGCATGCACTCGGGCTCACTTCCGGAAGCAGCGACTCGGCGTGATAGCTCACGTGCCAGGTGACGGGCGGTGTCGTCGGCCGGAACGCCGAGATGAGCGAGGCCCCAAATGATCTTTATGGAACGATTTAGTGGGCGTTCAGTTAGAATCTTGGGGTTTGTGCGGTGAATTCTTCCGTTGGTGAAATTTCGGCATGTCTGCTGCGAGTCGGTGATGATGGCAGCCGCTGTGGTTTGACTCACGACTTGTGTGATGGCCGCTGCCTCCGCATGCAGTGGGTTCTGTTGTGGTATAGGGAGACTGGTGTGTTGATGTTTCGTCATGACTACAACAGTGGTTTCGGCTACAATCCCGGGGTACGTGGCAGCATCCGTGGAGGCAGTGCCACGTTCGTTTCCGTGTGGATTTGAAATTGTCGTGGCTTCAGCCTATGACCTAGTCACATAGCACGCACATGGTTTATTGCAAGTGATGTTCTGGCCCGGGCAATTTTATGTGCAAATCAATGGAAAAATTGCTGGGCAAATCGAAGCTAAAACTTATTACACGGGTAATTGGAAGTTATTTCTAAAGAAGTGAATCGAAGCAACCAGCATTTCTCAAGGATATTCAGATTCTTAATCGCCAAAACACCGTTGTGTTCTGCACTGTGTCGGCGCCATCGCAACTGAGTCAGCGCAGGGTCGATAAAGCGTCAGTTCATTTGACACTATCCCCAGCTTCCGCACCCCGCTCTTTTGTGGTCCTCAACCTTTCCTTTTGCGCACAGCGCCGTATGAGCCCTTTGCATGGTGGTAGACGCTTCAGGCTTGGATTCTGGGGATAAGTCGCAACAATCACGGCAAACCGGGTCGTACGCTCGACTTCGCGACGACAGTAGAGAATATGAAGGAAATCAAGAAGGGAGAAGTGTTCCGGACTAATAACAATGCAGTCATTGCGGTTTTTGTTTAATGATAAATTCGAGTTATTGGAAGCTTTTTTGGGTCCCCGTAGACGGTAGTCGGCTTAAAATAAGTTCATAGAATAACGAAGACACATACGTTTCCCGCGAAGGAATTATTTAAAACGTTCAATGGTAATGTCAGATATATTGTTGAACTGACATCCTGTCATTGTGCTAATGCGCTCCTCACGTGAGGGAGCAGACGGAAGGGGTATGCTGATGCAGCAGTTATCGTAGCAGGAAGAAGGAGCATGGTTAATAAACATAAATTTCGAGCGTGATGATGAGCCCTCTGTTTTCGCATAAAACATCAAAGCCTGCACCTTGCTTGCATATAGCTAGAGGCGCCACATCATCCATGCCCATGCTTTAAGGGACATCTTTACGGCGTATGTACGGATTATCTCCTTGTGGGGAATATCGTAATCGCGCCAGCATACGTAAACAGCTGTCACCACAATTCGCACGCGTCTCCTTGGGGTTATCGTCTGTCAACTTTCAAATAAAGCAGGTGGTCTTTCCTGGGATCAGTAAATGAACAAAAAGCAATGACACGCCAATTCCACCTCTTGACGTCTGCTAAAACAGCGGAGCAGGGGTTCTGTCCTCTCGGCTCGAACATCAAGGACGGCAGCGCCCGTCGTTCACCTGAATTTTACGGTTCGCGCAAAGGAATCGGCAGCTAAAACACCAGCGGGAAGAGGCTTCCTCCCCTCCCTCTCCGCTAATCAGAACGAAAGGAACCCGCTTCTGCGGGACCACTTGCGCCCTCTATCACTGGGTCTCGGAACCGATTTACGCTAGGGCTCCGACGGATCTACGAACTTGCTCCTACCTTAGCGCTTGGTGTAAGAACAAGACAGCAGGGGAAACAGGGTTTCCTATGGCGGTCAAATAACGTCCCAAGCGCTTGGTGTAGAGTAAGCAAGCGGCATCTGTCGCGGGAAGAAAGAAACATTGCGGTGGCTGTTAGCGGCATGTCACTGCGAAGACCCCGAAATGAGTTGCGTCCGCTAACATTTCGTCTATCAGATGCCGCCACACTCTTCGCCTCGCAGCTGCGAAGCTGAGTGCGCCTTCGTTTTCATGGTGACATTATCAGTTCGCTTCGCTCGCATTTGCCGCAATGGGCCGTTTCCGCCTCCAATATATGTTATGGCGCATGTCCCTGCGTGAAGCACGACCTATAGCAGACGGTCAAAAATGCTCAAAAAATTTGATGCATGTTGTCCTGTCACCAAAAAGGGCCACAAACCTTGATGGTAAATCTGCTTGCTAGTGAGTTGCCAAATTCAGGGGTGACCAAACAGTGATCAATGCGCGACTAATGGGTCACGTTAGCCACCGTCTTAACACCAACCAGTAACCTGTGGCAACAAAATTATTAAAGGCCTATCGGTGACCAAGAAGTGACTCAACGATTAGCCATTATTGGTACACCGGTCGGACAAGTGACCCCGTGGAGGGGCGGCGCAGCTGTATAGCACGAACGACGCAGGCGAGAGAAAGTGCTGGACAATTTCCGTAAAGGGCCTGAGAAAAGATGAGGGAAAGGATTGTTTAAAGAAAAGTGTAGCGGAGGGGACGAGGGAAGAGTGCGGGAAGTGGATGGAGAAAGGGAAGGAGTAAAAAAGAAGAAAGCATAGAGAATGGGTGGCAGGCCAACCAAAATGAGAGAATCGAAAAGGAGAAAGGGATGGGAAGTGGAAGTTTTTCAGGGCGTAGGCGGGGGAAAGTATTTGAGATTGATAGGAAGGTAGAAGAGGAAGGCAAGAGATAGGACCCGGAGGAGAGGAATAGGATAGGGGTCCGGATACATTTGCGGCAATTGACGCTAGCGTGTTTTGGTATCATATTCATATTTTTGTTAATATGGGGTAACCGTTAGGGTAAAACACGTGAGGAGAATGTTGATTTTGACTATTTGAGATAACAATAATGTATCTTCAGATGGGCTTCATCTGCGCCAAATTTAGTAAGTCAAATGCTAGCACATGCGCAAGAAGGGGCATGTTATTTATAGGTTTTCACATAAAACATGCTGTAAAGCGATCCACATAAGTCGCAGGCTTCATTAATTAGCTCTAAACCTTTTTGTCTTGGCATGACAAATAACTAAGCACAAAGAACGTGTAGGATAGGATAGAATCAGCATGCAGGTAGATGCCGCTGCTGTAAGGAAAAACTCACTTTGATTGAAGTGGGGGACATTAGGGCGTACCTTGGCATTTGTACTGGCAAGCGATGCTTTGTAATGAAATCGAGAAAACGTTGCTTTCGCCTGTACAAACTGGAAATTTTATTGTTCCTCAAGTGAAGACAGAACGCTTCTATGCGGGCTTTGCTTTCCGTAGTTTAGCTGTTGCAAGCTTACTTTTTACATTTCACGCCTTGGCGTGCAGCTTCGATGAACCAAAGAATAATTTTGGGTGGTTTCCTTCACTCGAGACTGTATAAAAAAGCTGAAGAGATGGCCACATTTATTTCAGTTGGTACAAATACCTGTATGCCGTGAGGGGCAGACGTGAAGTACAGATAAAGTTAAGAGAAGTATACGGAATGCAGCTGGAATGATAGGTTATCATCCTAAACGTGTCTGTATCCTCCCCTATGGTCTCCCGGACACTAAATCTCCCCAGTCGCGTTGCAACCACACTTTGCGTTCATCCACGTAGCCGGTACTTCTTCCAAAAGGGAAACAACAGGCTAGGAGAATTCGCAACAAGCGGGGCTCCTCGTCGTTACAGCGTGTAATCACGCACACTTAATACGCTATCAACCTTGCAGGGCTGAATGGTTTCCGTGCATAAACAAAAGACCCACGCGCACGCCAGAGTGGTGCTCTCCTTGAGAGGCGATTATTCAATGTAAGGAAAGATAAAGTGGGAACGTTGCAAAACGTCATTGCCAAGTATAAAAGTTTTGTCTGCAGGGTACCAGAAAAGAGAAGGAAAAGTAAAAGGAACCAAGTGTGCACGTAGCTAATATTAAAACAACAGATGAGAGCGATTATGTGCTTCTCCAAGAGTCACGCCCACGTGAGTCAAACGACCAATAATGCTGTTAGAGGGTAAACCATAAACACAGTGAGGAATGGGTATCAACCATCCTAGTGAGGGTAGGGTTCGATACAACTCGGCAACAGATTCGCGAAATCGTCGCATGTAACCTGTCGTAAGAGCTGCACGTGATTACACGGCGCCTTGGCTGTGTTGGCGCTTTTCGCGGGGAACCATCAGCCAGTGGGCATCGGCGGCGTCCAAAGCAGGAAGGGGCCGCTCTTATGACACCCTCACTTGCGAACAGCTGCGGGATTCGGAACCCTGATTAGATTGTTTTTGCTAATCATTTGAAGGCAAGATAACCACGCCGTGGTCTCCTTTTGTTGGACCCCTCACCACCGCTTCTCTCCGGGGTTCACTTCGCATATTCGGCTCCCTCGCCCTACAATAAAAATGTGGTAGCTGTAAGAAATATAGGGAGAAGGTGAAAAGTGACTTCGCCCGAAACGTAAGCCACGGCGCGCTTAGAAAAGCAAGGTTGTGCGCTGAAAAATATGTCTGAGTTGAATACGTTTGACGTGTCCTGCCCTATATCCACTGTAATTTACTGCCTTAGCAGGCAAAACAGACCACGGAATATCATTCCGCCGTGTCTCTTGAGAACTGAAGTGAAGGCATGACGAAAACGTTCAATATTAAATCTAGAAAGGGGTAGTGCATGTGCAAGTGATTACGCCAGTGGCACGCCATTTCGTCCTAGTACAAGGTCTTGTCAGAGATGACGCAAACGTAGAAAAAATTGTACGTTTTAACAGCAGAGCTCTTTAGGCCGAGGAAAACCCGTTCGGCGTAGACATAAAACCTCGAGCGCAAACTGAGCGTGTGCCTCGCCGCGATGCACCCGGCGTCCCCGTTACAAGCAGCCGCGCACGACCCCATCGGATCGGCTGTCAGTGTGGGGAGAAGGCTAGATCAACCCCCAGTTCTGCCGTTTCCCCGGCATTGCGTCACTAAGGCAAGCTGCGCGAATTTTTATAATAAGAAAGCTTTGTTTAAATGGATACTCGGCCTTTGATGCAGCTCGCTGTCTGGCCGATGTAAGCCCTTTTGTAACAAAGCATGATCTCGTGCATAGCTCTGGGACAGGATTTCACACATGACCTGGCATATTTCTTTTCGGGTGCAACCTTCTGTAAAGAGACAATATTGGGCAAGGGGGAGCGAAGTTTATTGTTTACAGGAGCAAAGCAGACGCCGGGAGTTTAACGCGATATCGTAATTAGGTTCACCGCTGGTAGTTACAGGGTTACAGGGCTTACGGCCTCCGTAATTTGATATCTAACTCCTTAATATGCCCGTGAAAATAGGGTCTTCCCATCAAACCACAACTGTAGAGTAGTCAAGCCAACTTTAAAGGGTTTTGTATATGACGCTTCGTCTTTCATGGGGTTTAAGGAAGCAAATATAAATCACCACCTCCGTCTCGTTTTGATATGACATTGTCTATAATGCGCGGGAAAACATGCTTCACTTTTAATGCGTGTAAGAGTAATGTACTGAAGCTGACTGTAAAAATGTTCGCGCCATACCAGGGTGGTTTAGACCATCATTCGCGTGCTCCCGCTACCTGCGTTTATAAAACTAAATTTACATAATCGTTGCCCTTCTGCCTAGGTTATTAACAGACTTTTGAAGCGAAAGCTTTCTCAGTGGGACCAAAGGTGGTCCGTCAAAAAACTGATGCATTTCCCTATAGACTGGTTCGCCGAACAGAAAGCCTTCATAAAACACTTTAGATAGGTCCTAGGGTATCATATTTTTATAATATGTCGTAAATTGGTCTAAAAAAAATCTTCCCACCTACACAATCGTTTAGATGCGAAGCCCATAAAGGTATCGGTGTAAGCTTTGTCTTCGTTAGCAGGATTTGCCTCTTCTGCAGTGAAACATGGCAATACTACGGAGGGAGTATAATTGCAGAAAACGGCTCTAACGCTTGTGTTATAAAAGTACCGGAAAAAAAAACTACATAAGAATTACCTGCTAAGGCGACTCTACATGCGTGAAACCAAGCTTCCAATCTGTTAAAACGTCAGTTACAATCGAGAAAACGGAAGGTTCTGGATAAAAGTATGTATGCATGACCGTGAAGAGTCATAAAATTGTACACCTTTACCTCATAGATCACGTCTCGGTAACTTACCTTAGGAATGAATGGTAGATTTTCTGTGCGCTATGAAAAATGTTGGTTAGCTAAGTGGCGGAATTGTAGCTGTCCAATCAGATTGCATATAAAATAAATAAAATAGATACTGTGTCTTTTTGTACCGATGATGGAATACTGTAATGCGTTATGACAGTCACTCAGTCAAAATCCAGACAGCCACGTTGCGTAGCTACCACACCACCGTCCTGGTATTGGTGCGACTTTTCCTTAAGGGAAGTGAAAGAATTCCACTCGGGGGCAGAAAAATGGACGAGGGCAAGCTAATAATATCTCAAGCGGGTGCAATCGTACATTCTGTTCAGGGCATGAAAATGGAGTGGCATTTTTTGTGCTCGATTCATTTTCTCTACTCGTAAATAACTTAGGTAAAAGTTCATTTCTTTCCCGGGAGTGTTTATTTGAGAAACCAAATAGAGCAAGGCATAGGGGTTACGCTTTCGTTGAGATCATTGCCATGCCGTTACATATTTCAAAACAAGTGTACCTTGTGAAAGACGGGCGGATATACAATATGCGCGTTTTGCGGCCGTTTGCTTGTACAAGGGAATTAAAGTGAACTCGTGCAGTTTTAAGATTTATGAGGGGGAACATGTATCAACCCCCTGCGGCGAGAAGTACTTATGGGCCGTGTTTTACGATGGCGACATTTTGGCGGGTGGTATAAAAATTCTCAACTGCGTAAAATACACCGATAACACGCTGGGTATACGAGGATCGAACAAGCACCGACTGAATGCGGCGTGAAGTACTTCGGGCTGGGCGGGTGACTTTAAAAATTGAAATGCTCGTAAAATGCCTACACAACAGGAGGGGCTTACGAAAGTCAGGGACCGCGTACTTTGTGTAAAATATATTGACTTCGCAGGCTAGCACAATGTCCGATCCTGAAGTTTCGTCACTAGGAATGTAAAACAAGGCGCGAAGAATGATCGTAATATCAAAGGCTCTATGATTTTATACCAAAATTTAAAAACAGAAGTATTGAAAACGTCAAAGCTTTGACATACGTTCAAAGTACATCAAAGCAATGCGTAATAAGCAATGTAAATAGTTACCATTGAATTAGCAGTGATTGGCTAGTACTCGCACATGACAGCCAGTGCGTTACTTAGGTCCAAAAAATAAAACCGAAGCACAATTTATACTTTTAGTTCTGATTTATGGTGCAGCTCCTGTTTAAAGAAGCACACTAAAAGGCGCAATATAAAAAAAAGAGGGTGAAAAACTAGGACTACAAGCATCACTAATTAGAAGTGCAAATAACGACTGGAAGACTTCCCGATTAGAATCTTGGAGCACGAAGAGTACCGACAGGCGGGGGTAACGCCTGCTTATAAGGATAAGGTCAAGCAGAGCGAAAAGAGAGGGAAAGGAGCAAAAAGTGGGGAAAAATTTCAACGCTTCCATTCATTGAAAATCGATAAACCGAAGCAAAGCTGTCCTGCCAATCCGAAATATGCGAACATTAATCATTTAACGTACGCAGCCAGTTCAACATTCAACAATCAGAGAACATACTATCTTTTCATTGTGTTGCGAATATGAGGACCCTTTAGTAGAAGCTCGTTGTACCTTACTGCAGTACATTGAAGTCTTCCCATGTTGGCGGTATTCGGAAAACCCGTCTGCCAGCACCCGGAACGCCGAATCCTTGGAGTTCTCTTCACGCACGTTACGGGATCCGTGCGACGTTCTTTTTCAACCACAACCGGTCAAACGCGTTGCAGCTACCTCCAAAGTGTCGATCTAAAAAGTCCGCAGTTTGACCCAGGCATTCGCGCCTCTGAAGTTGCTCTCCCTCCCCCTCCTGACGCCAATGACGGTCTCGCAGCATTGTCCGTCTCGCCAGATTCTGAATTCGCCTGTCGCTCTAACCGTCTGCGTTTAGCTTCTCCTTCGTCGTCTTCATCTTTCAAAACAGTATAGTCAAAGGAACTTGGATATCAATCGCATTTCATTCATAAAGCAATGATGGCTCTTCGTGCGCTACCACAATACGGGGAGCACACGTCAACGCTGTGGCAGAGTGCCTACCCCTTCCCAGTTGGACGTCGTGGCCATTACATCTAGTAAGATTTCGGCAATATGTGGGATGAATGGCACTTCTCGAATTGTGGCCATCCACGGTAGCGCCAAAATTGTGACTTCAGGAGATGCAGTGGGTCTCTTCTTTGATTCCTGCGGTGGACATGCCGGTGTGGCTCAGTGGCTATGACCATCATGGTACTGAGCCTAAAAGACTCGGGCTCGATCCCGGCCGCGTGGCTGCTCCTCTGAAGGAGGGAAAAGATAAAACGCCCGTGGGCCGAGATTACGGCGCACCTTAAAGATCCCCAGGTGGCCCAAATTATCCGATGCCCTCCAACACAGTGCGCTCGTTGTATCGGGCGTAACGTCGGCCTGATACACACCACAGTCAATTATTGGAGTAGACGAATATGCTATATCCAGTAAACCAGGAATCCCATGTCTGCAGAAACCCCGCTACAATTCAAAGGCCGTGAAATTACAACTGTTCTCCGGCTCATTCGTGAACAGTTTTTCTCGCTTCGGTACGTTCCTTCGGGTTTGTCCGATTTTTATATCCCTTGAGGAAAGAGTGAAAGCCTTGCAGCTGCAGTTCCCTCTACATCGAATTGGCGAATGTTTTTAATACAAAGCCCTCAACTTCCGATTTCAACATCGAGGGAGTTTGTTCCTTTTGCCTCAACTGTGGAGAGCAATCGAGAGACAATGATGGAAATACTGCGCGCTAAAATTGGACGCCCCGAACTGGTAAGAATAAAGAAGCTATGTGCATAGTTAACTGCGGAGCGGAGCGTGGAACACTAACTACTCTTTGCGTGCGCGCACTTGGGCGTAAGTTCGAGGTATAGGAAGTCTCCATAAGTACGCTTACGATATCTATATAGGGACAGGATACACACCGAGTTCTATTGTATGTGCCTTTAACAGTCCACTTCTCTGGAATAAACTGGCCTCCGTGCTTTAACCTGCTTGTATTGGTTTCTTTTCGGGCTGTTTGCCGACTGCCCGATCCACAATATTTCAGAAGCATATCTTAGCTAGCTAATCATTTAAAAATTTCCCCAGGTTATTGCCACATGGTCTTCTGACTACCCCTAAAAGGGGAGTTCTTGAAAGAGGGTTGCGTAAGGGTGCGCCTCTGTTCCTGCGAGCGCTGGACACGGAAGGAGTTGGGCGTGTGCTTTGGTAGCCAGGGCATTGCGCTCAGACGCGGTTGTGTCACCCCTCGGTCGTTAATGAGAGTGCCTTTGCAGATCGTAGCCAATCAACTGTAGCAAGTGTTGTGAGCGTAGATGATGTTTGCGACTACAAAGGGAGCAGTTCTGGTACGGCGCCCTGCGGAGTTGGAATGGAAGGTGTCGTTAGAGATGTAATGAGCGAAGGGGAAGGAGAATGGGGCGGAACAGAAGATAGGGGAGGTTACGTTCGAGGTCTTTCGTCATTAAGCAAACCTGTCCGCCATCGTTCGGAAGAGTGGAGACTGGGGAGAATATTACCGGCTTATCCGTCCGCTCTCTGCTACGTTTCCGACGAACGTACAGTCGGGTAGACGGCACGCTTTCCTGGAGCAAAGCGTTCCCGCTAATCGTCGCTCATTCACCGCGGCGATTGCATATTAGGTATACGGCAGTAAGTCTACTCTGATCGCGATATATATCGCCGCATATCGATTCTTGTCATAGCGACGCGTTCCGCTCATAATGCGGTGCGTGACCGACAAGAGCGGGAGGTTTTCATTCTCGAACGAGCCAGCTTTGGCTGCCCTATAGGACCGCGCTGAAGGTGCCTCAGCCTGTAGACGCCTTCTGAAGCCTATTCCAAGCCCTTCTCTTGCTAATGTATTAGACGACTAATAAAACGAAGCTTTGTAGGCCCCACTGATGGCATTGTTCGTCGCGAAAACCTCACAACAGGAAAGCCAGCTTTACACAATGGGTTTTACAAGCAAGAGCAACGCTTGCCGTGGTCGGAATCGAACTTGGGTCTATAGCGTTATGAAGCCGCTGTCTTTCCGATTGCGCTATTCCGACGTGGTGGCAGCAGTTTGAATTTATGACTTGGACTTTTACTCAGTTGCATGGAAGTAACCTTCCGTTTTAGCCATTTTTCTCTTAAAAAGGGGGTTCTAGTAACCCTCTCTCTCTCTCTCTCTCAGTCGATCAGTTTGAGGCCGATATAGGCTAAAGTTACCGTAGAGGTTCATACACGTATATACTAGAGGGAATACTGTCGCTCAAGTGCCATGTCGCCCATTGGGGCCGGCCTACGTTCCACTCTTGCTTGCCCTGGCTTGCAACATGGCTTCGTTCGCTTCTAGGCCAATAAGAACAGGAAAGGGTGACATTTTTTCTTGTTTGCCGTGCTTCAAGACATAAATATCATCGGCAAGCAAACCTCTCAAAAGCAATGTTTCTTATTATAAAATAAACCTAATGCTTTTGCAGAAATACTAGGAACTATCTACAGCCAACAGATACCTTGTCAGCTTGCACATAGCCCCGCCAAAAAAAAAAATCGAAAGCTTCTTGCGGTAAATGACCAACGCGTTCGCACAAAACCACTGTCCTTCAATTGGTCTTTCGAGCTTACTGCAATAGCACTATCCCAGAACCGCTTCCTACGGTGGGGGTCCCCACGAATTCCCTTACATCTCTCTCATGGGTAGTCGAGGGGAGCATTGGTCTTAACCGCGTGATCAAATCAATCACGCTTCAGACAAATTGTCGTCTAAATCTGTGTATCAAGGTTTTCGCAATGTTCTCTTATGAAATTTCGATTAAATATTTCCGCAGCCCGCACTAGTGAGGCAAGGCTAGAGATACAGTAGAGGAGCTCTGCGCCCCTCTCCATTCGTCAGAGACTCGGCTGTTCCACCTGACATGGATTTTCGAACTTGCCGCGAAAGTTCTGCATGACTGGCAGGCCCGAATTGTTTTGGTTTGTCCGCAGCCTTTCACGTCTCCCCGACGTGTACCGCGTTAGCATGCGCTACAACCCGTGGCAGCCGGCTTCGCCAACTCGGCGTCTGTGCTTCCCACTTCACGGGCGAACGCACGTGAACTGGCGACGAGAACAGCATGCGAGAGATCACGCCTCGAATGCAATTGCATTTAACCCGGCTTCATAAAGTTAGGGTCCCATTTTTATTCCGTCTACGGCAAGCGTTCTTTTCTTTCCTGATTCCTCTCTTTTTATTTCCTGCGGCGGCTGTCTTTTGATTGTTTTCCTTTTTGCTTCGTTTAGGGATTAGGGTACTACGCTTTCTTCGTTCTTTTATTATTTATTTACAATCTCCAAATACATGGGTGCATTGATTCCTTGCTAAGTTTAATTATTTTTTCGTCTCGAAATTACCCATTAGCTCTACTACATTGCTCGAGAATCTACTGCCTTTTTCCCACCAAACCCTGTACACGGCATATAAACATTAGTAAAAAGCTTGTGGTTCCGTACTCACCGCAGCCTATTTAGAGACACTGTAAGACCAGGGAATAGAGGAAACCTACATAAGACTTTTAGAAGACAAATATAAGGGATGCACGGGCAGGATAACCCTACACAAGCAAAGCGATGAATTTCCGATCTGGAAAGGGAGTAAGTCCGGCTACATACCATCTCTCCAAAACTATTCACAGCATGTCTGGAGGTGGTATTTAGAAGCTTGAATGGAAAAACATGAGATTAAGGAATAAACGGGGAATACCTGAGCCATTTGAGGTTTACGGGACGGCATAGTCTTGCTGAGTAGACTGCAGAACACCTGCAAACAATGCTTGAGGAACTACAATCAAGCACTGGCCGTGAGGATAGAAATAAATATCAATAAATCTACAGTAATAGGATTAAGCACTGCCAAGAGCGTTTTCTTCAGCTTGGGAAACGAAACGCTAAAAAAAGTAAGAGAATATAACTACCTCGGACCGATAGTTAGTGCTGGCCCCAACCACAAGAGAGAAATCCGGAGCAGAATAGGTATGGGCTGGGGAGCACTCGACAAGCACTCCGAAATAATGAAAGGTAAGCTACCTCTGTCCCTCAAAAGAAAAATCTACAACACAGTGCATACTGCCGGTGACGACCTATGGACTGGAGCGGAATCCTGGCCGCCTTACTAAACAACTAAAAGCCAAACTTGGGTCGGCTCAACGGGCCATGAACGAATAATGTTGGGAACAGCAGTCGGTGACAAGAAACCAGCTACCTAGATAAGGGAACACACTCGTTTTTGTGATATCCTAGTACAAATAAAGAAAGAGAAATGGACTTGGGTTGGCCATGTAGTGAGACCAACCGACAACCGGTGGACAATTAGGGTAACAGAGTGGACATCAAGATATTGGTATAGAACAAGGGGAAGGCCACTACTAACATGACGGAGGTATGAAATACGGAACTTCGGGGGTAAACTGTGGACAGAAGTTGCGCAAGACAGGAGCGGTTGGTGGTCAGTGGGAGAGGCCTTCGTCCTGCAGTGGACCTGAGAGGATGATGATGATGATGATGATGATGATGTCGCTAAGGCAGGGCGATTATAGCCTCAACCGCGTAATTGTGTATCCCATTCGCAAAACTGTGAAAACCACGCAGCGCTCTTTATCTCTGGCTACCATAACAAAGATGTTGCGGCGAGAGAAATGACCTCAATTTTTGGCTTGAAACTGCAAAGCTATTCAGACGAATTCCCCGGCCAAACCAAAGGCGTGCTCTCACGGGGACGTCTCATCTCGCGGTGGCTGTCTCCCGGGAGAGTAAGGGAGGCAAGAATTTATCGAGCTGCTCAGTCTAACTGTCAAGGGTGTGATGACGGCTGAATGGACCGCAAAGCGGGCTATTGTGTCAGTCCAATCGAGAATGATATAGAGGTATTACGCGGGAGAACAGGGAGGTGGAAGAGGATCGGGAAATTACAGGTAGAGAAGAAAGCATGGGTTTTACGATGACGGACTTGGAGTTTGGGCAGGGTTGTATGCATGGATAAGGTTCTTGGGAAGTGCGTAACTGGGTTTTTTTTATCATTTGCAGTTAAAGAACCTGAGGAACTCTTTTCAGCTTTTTTCTAAGCCTAAAACGCTTTCAGAACGTCACGGGTCCATCGAGTACTTGCACAAAGTGTCACAAGGTAGGGCAGTCAAACGCCAGTTCTTTAGGAGTCCCAGAAAACTTGCAAAATTGCTCAAAAGATGTTAACATTGCAGTTAAGAGGCCCAGCAGCCTTCTTCACCACTCTTTCTCTAAACGTGAATGCTATGAGATCGTGGTTAATAAGCGCATAGAGTACTTAAAGAATCAAAGCTTTTTTCTTTAAACATGGATGTTTAACACGCAAAAATTACTCCGATGCAATCTGAGTAACAGTCAAAGCACAAAATCTAAACTGCTTGGACCGTGGCGGAATGGCGCAAACGGGTAGACGTCGGCTTCATAAGGAGAGGAACGCAGAATTTCATTCCCACAACGGGAAGCGTTTTTTTAAATGCAGAGCATTTCTTTAACTCATGATGTCACCCGTTCTAGGCGTCCGTAGTAGTCCGCACCCCTCCCCCTACAACTATATAAAAAAATAATACTTACCGGCGCCTGGTTTCGATTCCCACGACCCTGCGGGCGGAACGCAAGGTACTACACTGGTGCTCTTACCCACTGCGCCACAAAGCCGACACAGAATGGAAGCTACGAACGCGCCTTATATCCTTGACTCGTTCAAACTACGTCAAGAAGCTGCTGATTACAACGAATTCACTAACTGTGGGCGGAACGCGAGGTACATGGGGCTCTTCCCACTGCGCCACAAAACCGACACAGAATGAAAGGACTACGAACGCGCCTTATATCCTTGACTCATTCAAACTACGTCAAGAAGCTTGCTGATACAACGCTAGTCACTACCACCGAACTCCCCAAACACTAAACGTTAACGCAATACACCACCCCCTATGCCGACGCATTTACTCGAGTCCCCCTCGCGGGGGAGATGGGCCCAATTTTTTTTTCTCTTAAGTCGCTTGATGTGCCGTCGCTTATCATCATAGCCTTGCGAAACCCGTTTTGTAAAGCTAGCCTTCCTGCAGTGCATTTTGCTCGGACGATCGATGCCATCAGTGAAGCATAGAAAAGTTCGCTTTAAAATGTGGTCCCAGGGCATTTCATGTAGAAGTTACTTCTTAACGTCCATCAGATAACTAAAAATGATTCTTTTTTTCGAAGCCTTGGCTTGTTGTCACGCCTGAATGGTATTGTTTAAGCGATGTCTTGGTTTTTTATTCCCGTTTTTTTCCGTTGGAGCAATAACACGCATTCAATACCCACTTAAAAATGATCAATAACAGCAAAGCGGATACTGGAATACGTATCTGCTGCGAGGAGCATATGACTGAGTGCTGCTCTGTAGCGGTGATAACTATTGATCTCGCATGACTTCCAGGCCCGCGGTAAAGAGTGAAAACACTTACCGGTGGGGTCGCAAGGTCCTTTTAACTCCAGTGAAGAATTATAATGTAGCGCTTATATTTTCGGTACACATTGACGTCCCTGACACTCCCCCGGTTATTCAATAGTCCGGCATAGGGATAGATTTGTCACTCGCGGTGTTTCTCCCTTCGCTGGTACCATAGTGTCAAATGCGATTGCCCAGATGTTACCAGTATAAACAATATTCACGCAATGGCAGCCCTCTTACCCCTGACTTAGGACGTGCTAATGCACCGACAAAGGCCCAATTCTTGCCATTTCTTGGACTTTCTTAATTGCAAAAAGTATCGCGCTGAATGCAGATAGTGACGACACCAACCCCCATTTAGCAACCTAGCAGCGAATTCAAACGAGATGAACACAGCAAAGAGGTATTCGGGTTTGTTGAACCAACCGGTAATAGCCAGCCCTGATTGCCGTCGCCCTTTGGCCGGACGTAATCAGTGCGCATCCACGGAATATCTATAGTTGACCTAGACCGGCGCCAAATAGCGTTTTGTCGACGTTTGCCACTGCACTGCGGCCGCTGGGCGTCGTTCGCTGCTTCAAACCCGCCTTTTCTCGGCATGATATTTTGGGCCCAAAAGCAGCTGTGAATTTTGACAAAAGCACTACTACGGGGTGCTATTGCAGAAGGCCCGAGACTTAGCTTAACTCGGGAGACACGCGCTCTCGTGCCGTCCGCGTAACATGATGATAATATTTCGAGGCGGAGTTCAAGCGCTTTAAAATTGCGAATCGTGCTATTTGCTGATTACTGAGGTGATGTAACCGGTCCAGGGCAGTGCACTTCCAAGAGCCGCGGCTAGGGCGTGGCGCATTTTCAGTGCGTTCTCTTACTCCACTGTTGCATGATTGCTACTGGGAGCAAGCAAATCCAACTACATCACTTTAGCGCGCTTTTATTTTATAATCTGAATTTCATTACAAACTTCATTTACTCTTATTTGAGGCGTTTATATGAGCTTTTCGTTTGAAACCTTTTGTCCTTACAAGATGTTCCCGCCGTCAGTGGCAGACTGACTAAGGCCGACTGGCAAGAAAAGAAAGCGGGTGATCGAAACGGTCCAAATTGAAAATAATTTCTGCTCCGTGTTACGTTATCGAAACCCTCTGTCCTCTTTTCGGTACAAAATTTCCTGTCTTTTGGCATAAATTACTTGGATTGGGTTCTTTTTTTGCTACGCCGTGTTTGCGTCAGTTTCGGTCTTCAATTTCTTCGTGAACTACGTCAGCAAGAAGACTGGCACACACCGCAACATCTCTAGAATCTGGATTCTGCGCGTTTGATGTGCACCTGTCCTTCTCACGTGCCCTAACGTTCACCTGTTACGCTGTGGGCACTGTTCTATAACTTTACTTTTCCAAGGCATAGTTTTCTGAAGTTTGAAATTCGGGCCCATTAGCTCTTCAAACGTACCAATTGCGGGCAAATCTCCTTAGTGGGCTTCTGATGCGAACAAAGCAATAGAAATAACCATACCTTTTCAAATTTGTTCGCTTTATTTCGCTTTGCTCTTCACCGCTCGTGTTCGAAGAAGACTTACTAGAGTTGTTGGTTATTTTTTTTCTAACAGCAATGCTGTTTACCAAATCGTATTGTTTCGTGTCCGCACTTAAAAAATACCAAGAAAATGCCGAGCATACCCACTTGCGGGGATTGGTGAAATTCGGCCAGAACAAGCATTCCAACTTAGGGAATTGGCCAAGCACTGGGCAAAAAAAGGAAGATCCAGGGTTCGCCGTAATTATCGCAACACATGCGCGGAACGGGAAATGATTCCAGCGTTCGCCGCCATGTGGTAACAACTTGCTCTGAACGAGCTACCCCCAAGATACGTTGATAGTCGTACGCCCAATCTATAGAGTGATGTCGAATCCTGTGCTCAGCGGTGTTAGAGGCACTTCGAACCTAATGATGCACAATCGAGTAGGTCACAGTGAAACATAGGCGAACTACGCTCGTGAACTACATCGAAACTGCCGTTTCAGCAGGCCTTCTGAAGGCCTTTGAACGATCGTCTTCGAGCGGCCATTGAAGCGTACGATAGGGGAGACTGACAGTGGAGCGAAGAAGACCACGTTAAAATGCCGTAGAGCACAGGTAAGGCAGCATTAAGTTTATGTAGAACTTCAATAGAGGTCTATACCTTTTGGCATAATTTATAAGCGCCGCGTTGTTTAAAGCTACGGTGCTTTTTTGAACGGTACGCATGCGACGGAAATGCAAGCATAAAATACCCATCTTCATGACCGAACCCATAAGAGAAGGCGCTTTACCCTACAAAAGAATGCATCCGGGGTTCACAATATATATACAGTTACTTTTTGCACGTGTAGTGTCTTCTTCCCGAGGACTTCACAACAGCGGGAACATAAGGAAAAACAAACAGCGCAGGAAATTGCACGTATGACATGAAATTTGTTGACAATGGAAATGGAATCTAACCGGTACGGCATTCACTGGCGCTGACTGGCGCGTTGTGCGCACTGTGACGTTACTGCGGAATAATGAGCAACGGGAAAATGTGGCAGTCCACCGTCAATTTGTGCACGGGCTGCGAAAGCTTAGCAACGGCGGTGCAGCATCAGCGGGTTCCTCCACTACACAGTTCTTCGTTTGGCGCTGACGCTGTACTGTCACAAGAGCGCTTTAGCGTGGTGACTAGCGTACGCAAGGTTACGCTAGCCGCTATGCGGCGGGTACCGGAACTGGAGTGGTCAGGTGCGCAATCTCTCTTCGGGGACGAACGGGCCTGCCTAGCCGGGCCTGCGCATTCGTTCCGGTAAGGGGGGCTCTCATCGCTGTGCCCGCTCGAGCATTCGCTGTCGGGTGGGGTAACTGCTCATCCTAGCGTAGCGTACGCTAGGCGCTGTATTAAAGGTCTTTATAGACAGCTGCACCCCGATCAGCAATGAGCGTATGCGATAGCCGCTGAATGGAGCCACCACAGCTTTCCTCCACTGAGCAGTTCCCTTCGCTGCTGTCATGTAACGTTTGGTACTATCAGTGTTGACGCCGACGCCGACTGCCGCCATTCTTCGTGTTCGACGAGACTTGCGCCTTAAACTTTCATTACCATAAACCTCTCCTACTTAACTGCATTAAAACGATAGCAGAAGTGTGAAAAGTTTGGCACTTGACCTCAATTCGTACCGCCCATAATATTTCAATGGTACATGGGGGACTAAAAGAAATGCTAGCAACTGAGCGCACACATGGGCTCCTGAGCACGAGAACGGGGGTTCGATTCCCGGCCGCTGCGGCCGCTTTTCTGATGGGCGCGAAAAGCAAACATGCCCGTGTGTACTACATTTCGGCGCACGTTAAAGATCCCCAAGTGGTCAAAGTTAATCCGGAGCCCTCCACTACGGCGCCCCTCATCGCCTGCGTTGCGTCGGCGCAATAAACCCTACAAACAAAATACAACTGAGCCCACAGCCTCGACGCATGCCGCACCGTCTGAATGCACTGTCAGTAAACTCAGTGTATGCGTAGCTCTTTTACAGCGTTTGCGAATGTGGCCTACTGTTACGGGAATTGCTTGACAAAGAAGCGAAGCTAGTCATTTATTTTGAGGCGTCTTTTTATGCTCTGTCGACACGTAGGATCCTGTTATCTACCACATTCTGAAGCCAAGCGTGCAGCGGGTTGATTGCAGCTAGCATGGTGCCCTTCAACGATCACCCTGCAAACCAGCTCAGCGGCGACACCGCGTTAAAAAGCGCCTCAAAGTAAACGACTGGCGTCGCTTCTTGATCAAGCATTTCCCATGAATGCAGACGGCACTCTCAAATGCTCTTAAAGAAGTGCGCAGGCGTGCAGTTTACTGACTTTGTAGCGAGATTTTGTTGTTCGCATTTGTTCTTATTCTCCCTGTATGTGCTATATCTATCATACGCGATCTCTCTATCTCTTATGGCCATATTCCAACTTTAGCAGTCACTATGAAACAATTTCCTCACTTTTGTAGCAGCGAGGAACAAAGTTACGCACTTATACGCACGTTCTCAGAATTTCGGAGCGTCTTTAACATCGTTTCATGCAAAGAAGTCAAGAAGTAATATTGAAACGGAACCCGCAGAATACAGTACCGCGTTTGTCAAACATACCGACCAAGTGCCGCAATATTATGTTTTCGGCAGAGCCCTAGATAGTCAGCTGCACAATTTCGGTTATATTTCCCAAGATACGCCGCTAAACATTTAGGTCAGAAGACTTCGGGGGAGAGCCTATTAACTTGAACTCAAGGACTGGGAATTCTTGAATTTCGCGAATAGTTCTCAAACTTCCTTTCCAACAACTCTGTATTGTGCTCAAACCTATAAAAACAACCGTTCAAAGAACAACTATCGCCTCCTTAAATGTAGGAAAAGAAGTTCACTGGCTTCGCTGCTTTTAAATTCATGAAACGTTATTTCTTTTCCAAAGAAAGAAACACCCCATGGAATTTGCTTGCAACGAAAGCTATAAGCGATAACTACAATAAAAGCGCGCAGCGCGAAAGGTGTCAATTGGATCCCTGGAACGGCTCGCCAATGAATGACTACTGGCTTGGCTAAATAAGCGAACACAATGGGCGAACGTCCAGATGCGGCTCGAGATATATAGGTATTCGGGCGGATGGCAACTACCTACAAAATCGTAGTAAAATAGCTTACAAATAAAAAGGAAGAACTAGAAACTGGAAGAAAACGTGGATAACTGCAGTTTAACTGGAACACGCGAATAGTTCTGTATAAAAGGGCCAAGAAAATCAACTTTGCGGTTGGCGTTCCGGGCGACCCGGGCGAGAAATCACGCGAAATGAATGGTGTTTAATCACCGCCCGAGCGGACTGCTCTCTCGTCTTGCTCTCATTATGATCACGAATGAAGCCTAAAATGCCGTGCTTTGAACTTCTGCAGCTATGCAGTTTTTATGATACTCCTTTTTGTGTAAATTGAGTGCCAACTTTGTATTATCAACATTTGTGTTCTGTACATGCGCCCGGCACTTCTTTCGATTGCAGAGGCCGGGTTATCAGTACTTCAAACATAACTTGCGTCCCCAAAAGAGAACGACTAGAACGCATCAGGGTTTGAACTGCGCAAGAACAGACACCGGACAAAAGCCAAGAACGTATCTACATGGGCACAGGGCAGTGGTACTTTCCTGTAAGTTCTTCGCTTTCGCCTACGTTCTTTCCTTGCACACTTGAAACAATGCTGTCTAAACACCAACAATACCAACATTTCACTTTAAGCTATTGCATGCCTAGAAGGTTTTCTCAACTGTTTCAGAGGGCGTTAAGTATCGTGAAGTAAAGTACCGTGACAAACAGTACTGGTCTCCTCTACACTAAGAGTTCTTGAAGCGAGCCTTTCCAAATGTAAGCCTACAGCATCATTTTGGTATCCCAGGGACCGGAAAAGTACGCGAGGACGGATTTTAGTTATTCTCGTTCATAACGCTTGCGCAGAAATCTATCGATGTCCGTGCTTACGTCGGGGTGCTTGATTGTTTATGTGTCCGACAATTGTCCTCGTAATGCGCTAATTTTTCATTGGCTCTTCTATCGCTTGAGTGTGACACGCTGAAACCCTTATTCACAATGCGAGGTTTCATTGTCTAGGCTGAGGTGCTCATGTGCCTCGGCGTCCATGGGTAGGGGAGGGTGCACAGCAACGGGCTCAGTTAGTTAAGATGCGTCGTGGGCTCAACTATTTCATTTGTTCTTAAGCACACATAGGTACATGTGTTTTTTGCTGATTACGTGTCCTTCTAGGATGGGTAATAGCGCAGAACGCCGGTCCCTGCCGAAGAGACACCAAAACCTTGGCCTGAAAAGTGCTTGAAAGGGCAACGCCTCATCCGTCAACAGTGCGCTTCCATTGCTCCCCGCCGCGCTCTCTTTCCAACCAATGCCATTTGCAGCACACGCTGGCGAATGAAACCGAAACATGTAGGGGCCCATTTTGGTAAGGAAAAGCCGCGTTCCACAACGATGTTCAAGTTGAGTGCACAGAGGAAGAAAATAAAACTAGAGCGTTCCGTGTAACAAGCACCATAACTTAAGAAAAAGGCGTGCTTTAAATTCCAGTGGCTCGCACAATGCTACCAAAAGGTCAAAAGCCCAAAGGGTTTTCAAACAACGAAAGATCTCACAAAGCGGACGAATGAGAGCGTTAGCGAACGGCCTGCCAAGGTGTCAAAATGTGCCCAAGAACGCCCCAGGACAGGGGCTTACGTGCGTGTTCTAAGAAGTACCCGCCAGATCGGAAGGCCAGTGTCAAGGTCTACTAAAACGGAAAGGACGTTTTTGCCTGTGATTTGGTGGCTACGGCTTTTAGAACCTTGCGACCAGCTAACAACCCCCTGCCAAGAAGGCTTCAGAGTGTCTAGAGAACTAACGGGGATAATATCCGCACCTTAGGCCTTTCCGTTCTGCTTACAGTCGAAATCATGGCGCGCAAAGGTGTGGGCAGACATTGCATGGAGTCAGTTTTCCTAAATAAACGCAGATATAACGGGGACACATTAGTGCTTGTTGGTGCTTAGTTGACAGGGAATGCGGTCACGCTGGAATAAAATGGGAAAGGTAAAAGGGGGGCTGTTGATGTAGAACAGTCTTGACCGTTGCGCCTCTCTCCTTCAAGCACCGGAAAAACAACCAACCTTTGTTGCCCTTCTAGGAAATGTGCAGTGTCTTTGAAAGCCCTTTTTACTCTCTGCGGTATACTTTGATTCGTTTTTGTTTACTCGGTGTGGCCTAGGGCACAAGCAAGGAGTACGGAACCGGGAAGAAGAAATAAAGTGCTACGTTTTTCCCGACACATTGATTGTTTTGTCATTTCCGCTTCGCAAAGAGCATTCTTTTCAGCACTGTTTTTATTTCTATTTCTTTATTTCTTTGTTCAAGAGTGTACATATCTAAAAGAAGACAAGAGCTATAGGCGGAAAACCGCCTGACAAGGTCCCGGCCTCCTATCCACGTTAATACAATAATTAATGTAATACATTCAACAGTTCTATCACAATAACTCGCAGCATATTGGTCAAAGGAAAGCATTTAAGGTGTGTACTTATCAGTTTCAACAAATTTACAGGAAATATTTCTGCAAACGATGATAAAAGCATGAATATGAGCATTTATCAGTTTACACATTACAAGCCTTGCCCTCATGCAGAAATTTTCATTCGCTTACAGGTAACAAACACAAAAGCAAATACAAAAACGCAATCCATATTAAACACACACAACCCAAATAATATAATTTGGTGTTGCGCAGCGTAATACCGATTGAGTAGTCTCCGGGCTGCGCTGTCCTTCTCTACGGGGGTATATTAAGCCGGCCACTCCTCTTAACGCCGATGGCAAAATACAGTTTAGTCCAATTTGTGGAGAAGGAGGAGGGAAAAAACGCGAAAAGAAAATTAAACTATACATGCTGCAATGCGATAAAGTACGAGCATGTTTCGGGAACAGCTTCAAGATAAGGTAAAACACGCTGATTGTTTTCTGGCATTGCTGATTTGTCGTCGGGCAATGGGTTACCAGATTAGCCGACTTCATTTAAAGAAAATTTAACCATCCCTGCTATTATAGAGAGGCTGCGAAAATATTTTTAACAAGGTGCTCACGTTGAACTGTGCTGACAAGTGCGAGAGACGCTTGTATCGACTGACTCTGATGGGTGAGAAGGGACGCTTTAGGGGTTTGCCTGGCAATCGCGTTGGGGCTGGAAACGGAAGGGGAGAGATTGGGCGCAATTGTAGCGAGCGGAAACGGGGAAATTGAGCCTAGACAGAGGGGAGGGCACGAATCAGGAGAAGAAAAGATCGATTTATTTTGTTTTGAGAGAAATAAGATCGCGACCAATTTTCGCCTACAGCACTTGGAGTTCCCCCCCAAAAAAATGGTTGGTCAGGGCCGCGCCTCCACTCTGTTCGATCGGGGCTGTCGGACGAAAAATTCATCAACGGTTGCTTTTCGAGACACTGCCCATGGAGCCTGCTTACGAAAAACAAGAGGTTGCCGGGGAGGAAAGCAGGGCCTTGCGTGCTGACTGTCTCTCCGCAAAAAATGTTCCCTCAAACTAAACTATAAACAAATAAAAGCAGATTTCACCTTGCCGCCCGTCTCCAAATCCTGCTCTGTTAATCTCATAAATTTGTGTGCTCGTAACGTTTCAAACGAACCGCCTTTTCAACAAACTGCAGCCAGCCCGTTTAGAGAATAAAGTTTTTTTTCTCTCTCTCTCTCCTACTCCCGCATAAAATTCAGGTCGGAAAGGATTTCTCCTTACAGCCTCTGTATCCACATCGACCTTGTACAGTGGCTGTTCCTTTCCCCGCATCAAATTAATCACCCAAGCAATCAAACCCCTCTTTCTCCTGTACAACGTGCAAATCGGGCTCTGCACAAGGGTAAGAATCTTTGGTGTAGCAACCCGTCAATGTTCTCGACGACTAATTTCAGCCTGAGAGTAAAGATTAATAATAGTAAGTGCAAACGCAAGAAATTAACGGGTTTTATATCTGCCTTCGCATATTGGAAAATTGAGTTATAATTCTAGCATGAGCGGGCTGCTGGTGCAGCGAGTAAAGTGAGAAATGAATGTTGCAAAGCTCAGTGTATTTTTTTTTGGTCACTGGCCCGCTCGCAATACGCCGCGAGCATCTTGGGCTTAGTCAGCAATATGTGCCAACTCTTGAATATGCTTGCGTTGGCACATATTAATTTTTCCGGGATTGATTACGTTTTTGCCGGCAATATAGTACATTATGACATTATTATGTGTGGAAATAAATAAATAAATAAATAAATAAATAAATAAATAAATAAATAAAATTTCTTGGTAACGAGGCCGTGTAAAAGCAGCTAAAAATGATTCTGCAGTGGTCTTTGTTTTTGAAGTATTTTGGATTTTAACACGAAAGTGTTTTATGCCGGGGTGCGCAAACGTCACAGACGTCATATCCGTCACGGAAATGACAACATCAGAAAAAGTTCTATTAGCGCGGCGGGGCTACAATTCGAGCCCACGATCAGTATGGTCGCAAAGCTATGAAGCGCGCTATCGACTCAGCCAGAAAGTCATGCCGGGATAGCTGTGGAAACGCGCCTTATTTCCTTTCCTCTAACTTTTCCATTCGGATGGTGCTGCCGACTAGCAGAGGTAAAGAGAAGTAGTGCGTCGTGACGCTAATGAGCGCCGATTGTTGGCGCCTCAATAGGGCAGCGTAGCATCGGACGCTGCTGTGTTTATCCGCCCGCCGCCTATGTGGAATACCACTCAGCTTGTGGAACGCCGCCACCGTGTTCCACAAGCTGAGCTCCTTTCATGCGCCGACCGTAACTTCACCAAACGCTTCGGTGACAACCCGTTCGGTTTCTTTCGCACGGTTTGCGAGCGCCTGGGCTTCAATCTATTTACACGATGTCACGCCGCGTGCACTCCGGGGTCTACCGTTCATGCGTCTAACGGTGCCATACCGACGAAGTATAAATAGCGATGCGTAAGTCCATATCAATTCGCAATAAACGCTCAAATGCCTCTGTGAAGGCACATTTCCCTTTCGTGTTTTACCGATTCCTATTAAAGAAGGATCAACCAATTTTTTTCTGTTACCTGCACTACAGCTGATGCAGCCAGGGTCCATATGTAGATATTTCTCTAAATATGTAGATATTTAGAGATGTAGATGTAGATATTTCTCTAAAACACCGACCCCACTGCGCATGGCCTGAAATGAATGATGCATTAGAACTTCCAAACATACATGCTTGATTATCATGCAACCAATGTATTCAACTAACGCGCGCAAGTGCGACCAATGGTGTGGGAGTGGATTGTTCTTCCAGGGCTATAGAGGAGAGTGCGCAGGCTTGATGGTGGGCAAAAGTATTGCTGTCAGCATATAGAGGGCGGGTTTCCAGACTACGGCGACGTTGTACGAGGGGAGGGGGAAAGTTGGCTGGGCGACGCTCTTCCCCCGGATGCTCCGACAGAAACCATGGGAGTCGGGAGCCGAGTTCTGGTTGTGTATGAGTGAAAGTGCAATGGCCAGTTCTTATGCAATCTGTGCGGATGCTTTCAAGTCCAGGTCGCCATAGAGGATTTGGTGCTGACGGACGAGACTAGAAGTATAAGAAGGTCATTAAATCGATGTAGGGATTTAAAACTTTTACGTACCAAATAGAAAGGCTTCTGAGCGATACCCTCATCTGGCATTGAAGCGAACATTTCAGGCGTTTTTATTTTTTTATATGAGCCAGATTCGGAAACAGAAACTGGGCAGACAAAGCCGTAGTGACGAGAAAACCTCGACAACGTTCCTCTAATAAGGGGGGGCTAGAAAATAGTTGAGATGACGCCCTGAAAACGTGTACGTAGATCATAGTTCGTATCGAAAATGAGCCATATCCTGCGGTTTCACGGATCAAATTCAGCCAATTGCATTTACCCAATGGGAGTTTGATTTCGGCTTGATTGTTCAGACAGTTTTGTGAGTATTTTCGCAAGTTGTTTTCTTTTGTGAATTGTGGAGCCGGTTCAGATGGCAATGTGGAGATCGGCAATAAATTCAGATGGCAATGAGGAGATCGGCAAAAAATCTGTCCGCAGATGTCAACGACGAATTGAACGAAAGAAGTGGACGGAATGAAACAGATGCGAAAGCGTGATTTCATTTCGTCTCCCTCGTTTCTACGAAATAACTCTGGTTATATTTATATGTACCATTTTAGTACTTAATTAGGTTGCCGGCGCTTACAAGCCAAGCCTTGGCCAATCCCCCCCCCCCCCTCTTCCCCGCTCTGAGAGTACAAATCACTACATCAAGGTGAAGAATAAGATATGGGCAGCCTTCTGAAGCGTTTGGAAATTCATGGCAAAGCAATGAAAAACTTGCTTCGTTAGTGCCTTGAGGCGTGGCCAAGAAAATTTTCCTATGGGTGAATTCGAAAAGAGCAACTAACGCTTCCAAGAGGACTCACTTGCTCTTCATGTGTAGCTCTACTGTTCTTGAGGCCCTGTTTCATAATTTTAATGCCCTTTTCCACTAAAACACAATCGCACATTGCTTGAAAATTAATCTCAATAAAACTTTCATAAGAATGCGGCATCAAGTTGAGTGTATTGATTCAATATGAGCCAAAACAAAACTTACCACTCACATATTGCTCCAATTCGAAGCATAATGTTGAATTACTTGTAGCTATAAACTTCCCCCAGCTGACATGTAAAATATATCGTATAATGGTTTTGACGGCGCTGCATTTAGGTGCGGTAACAAACTTCCTCTTGTTTCTCAAATTCGCGTTACGTGGGTCTGGCTCCGTTCAAAAAAGAACGCCTGATTTCTCGACGTAACAGGCTCCCTGTTCGAGTCTATTGATAAAGATGCTTAATTTTTTAAGCCATCGAATGACAGATTTCGTCCACCTACGCCACAACGTAAGCTATGCTACAGCGGTGAAATCCCGAGTACATAAGGAACTATGTAAAAATCCCCCCAAAAACACTTTAGGTAGTCTGGATAGGGTGACGCCTTGCCAGAAAAAATTCGCCATTCAATATTGAAAAAAGGAACAGTAAACTAACAAAAACAAAAAGCCATTATTCATTTTTGGAGCATTTTATCACTACGGCAAGATAAACCCGCGACCGCAACAACAATTTAAACTGTGCTGGCGGAACACATAAAAAAAAACTGAAAAGCGAGCACGGGCATACTTCACGCACCCAGGCGTCTAGAGTCATCGAACTCTGTGTCAAAACCGTTTATGGACCGTTACTAAGTGTTATTGGCTGAGGGCGATAGCAGAATTGCGCATGGTTTAAATAGGACGAACGAAAATATATGTCACCGATAACAAATAGGGGGTCTTTAGGCGGAGCTATCAAAACGACATCTAAAGTTTGGCATACTCTATCATTTTGCTCCTGTTTTGGGAAATTTCCGGTTCATCGTTGCTTTAAACATGTTTTCCTTGGCTTGTGCACCCGGGAGCAATGAAACAGCACACTATGGTTCCTGTAGCGTCGCCCGTCTGTAGCGCCGATCTGTGTCGTTGTGTTTTTCGCGCTCTGGTATTTAGAACATGCACTATATTTTTTGGAACGCAAGTGCGCGAAGATCGTTTTTTGCAGAAAGCGAATTTGTTACATAAATTAACCTCATTCGAAAGACCCCAAAACAACCAATCAACTTAAAGTATCTGCAAGCGTTTTGGCTTCGGTGAAAAGCGTTAGTTTATCCACAGCAGTGAGTTTATTTCGACAGCTTTATGAAAAAGGTTTGGGAGAACAACGTGAACTTTCCAAATAGCAGTCTTAGTGGTCCAAATAGATCGAAAGTGTGCACAAGACCAATGGTGTGATGATATTAGCCGCTAGAATGCAATAAAGATTTCCTCATGTATACGCTAGTAAATAGAGTATAACGAAATGAAGTTAAGAAAAGCAGAAAAGTGCATATTAAACTATTGTCAAACATTGACCTCAGTGGTGTTTTTTAAGATGCGAAGTATCTCATGGTCGGGGCTATGTCCTTCCCTTTTCGCTGTCGCTGTTCAGCCGTCCACACCCCCACTGCGCAATGCTCGGCTTGCTGAACGCCCGGTGGTGTCTTACCCTTCTATGGCTCTTGGAGCGACAGTGTTGCCGGTGTCTTACTGGGCCGGTACGAGACGCGCACAACTCCCCTTTAAGTGCTTCTGGAGCGACAGTGTTGCCGGTGTCTTCCTGGGCCTGCACGAGACGAGCACGCTTCACGCGACTTCGACGTTTCATCGTCGTCGGCAGCGGTGTGCGTCGGCGAGTATCGGCGGGCCGTGATTACAAGCAGCCCACAACCATCCGGGGAACGTGCATCGACCTCATGTTGAGCAACTTTAGGGTTCATTCACTACAACAGCCCTTGACTTTACATTTCACAGACCATAAGGCGGTCATAATCAAAGCGGAACGCCAACCGCAGCTCGACGTCACCTACGTTGAACATGATGATGATAATGCTTAAAGACCAACTCATACCACGTACAACGTCTCGCTGTCTCTCTCTCTCTCTCTTTAATGTATCTCCACTCTAACATCCCCCCCCCTCCAATAAATTACGCCATCTTCCCGTAGGGGAACCCTGAGTAGCATGCGAAACAGCCATGGGGTCAACGCAATTTCCCATTTCGTAGTTACGGTAAGTGAAAAGTGTGGTAGTTACCATGGAAACCAAACGGTAAATATAACGGTAGCTACGTACCTCAACCTCACGGAAACGACGAACTGAAAACTAATGGGCACTTGAATCGACCCCATGCCTGCTTCGCATACTACTCAGGGTTCCCCTACGGGAAGATGGTGAAATTTTTCGTTTTCTTGTAGGGTCTGGTTGCTACGCGAACAATAATAAAAACAATGTCGGGTGTTGTAATCGTTTGACATTGTTACATGGTGGTTTAACCACCATGTAACACGAACGCTCGAACGCTCATGAACGCTCATGAACACGAACGCTCATGAACGTGGTTCGAACACGAACCACGAACGCTCATGAGCTTAGAGCGTTCATAAATGGGTTGGTTTGCTTGCTTTTGAATACTGTTTTCCAGGAGGGAAGATCAACTGCAGCCTGAAGATTTTACAGGCGAGTATACTTTGGTAGACCGCTGATGGTAATAAGGATGTCACTATAGAGGCGCTGGAGCATTCGCATGTGAGTCTGTTGATGAAGGATTAATCGGCGGAAGTTATGGGAGAACTTGAGAGAGGGCGGGTTTACTTGTGGGGTGCCTTTTGGTTTGCTCCACCAAATTTTTAGAGATGCGATGTATGGTTTGCTCACAGTTTTTCATTTACGTTAAGCTTTCGGTTGTTGGAGTCAAATCGACGGACTATTGATGCGTCCAGTTGGGATTACTCGTAATCGTATGGGTTGAGAAGTAGCGGTTATAGAGGCACCGGCGTGAAGACGAGTTGGAAGATTGTAGCGCATAGGGGTTTTGCGGACAAATACGGGTGTGAATTCTGTGTTTTCGGAGGATAATTTCATACCAAGGGTAACTAGGAAACATTCGAGGCTCTTGGGTGCTGCGGCTTGGAGTTTCATTCGAATGTCATCGGAGCCTAAGACGTGACCTGATTCAGTCCGCATGGTAATGAGATGGGCATATATCTAGTATTCAGTTATGTGGCATGCTTTCCGACAACCATGTGTGTCGCCTTAGAAACGGTGACGCGCGGGATCGAGCATGGCGACGTACACATGAGGCCGCCCAAGCGAGCACAAAAGCATTACCTCCCCGGTAACAGCTGTTTCGCGTCGCGTCGAATAGCCTGCCTGTCGGTAGACACGAGTTAAGTTGTTGGCACAGATCAGCTCATTTCCATCTGCCGTGTTGTGGTATTGGCCACTGATTGCTGACTGTCGGCGATAGCTTTCTATTTCGGCCGCTCGCCGACCGATGTCGCTAGTCTCAAAGCTACAATGGTTTTCAAATGATGGCTCTCTACAATGGTTCTCTAGGTTCTCTAGATCAGAATTGTTCTTTACTGCTGGATCTATGGCAGGACGATGGGCTAGTAAAACGTAAGGCCAGGAAACAAGTTTGACGGAAAAACTAACGTGGGAATGCGTTAACAGAGAGTCCAGCATGGACTATAGTGAAGTCTCCGAGACAGTATACGAAAGGCCGCGTGGCATGGGGATAGATGAAAACGGAACAGACTGCTTAGGAAGCAGCCACAAGCGGCTTACCTTGTACTGTAGAGGCGCAACGCGGACAAACTTAAAAATTGGTACAGCCGGAGGAACTAATTTCAACAATACAAAGCCAGAGATAATCGCTGATATGGTGGAAGACGAAATCAATGAGTGCCGAGAATAAAGATCAAACAGAAAAGCGAACAATGAATGGCAGAATTACGGAAGAAGTACAAAAGAGCATAGAAGAAGTTATTGAACCATGTAAAATCCCAAAGCTAAAAAAACAATATCCATCAAAAATTATTGATTGATGAGCAAGGAATACATTTCGAAGGAGAGCCGGCGTTGTCGCATATTTATCGAGGAATCAGTTAGAAGTTTTTGGGAAGTAGACGAAGTGAAACCTGTACCGATAACAACACCACTACAGAAGATTGAGCAAACTTGATTTTAAAAAAGCACAGCAATAGGCTTCCCCCCAAACAGCAGTGGGCCCTGGCGGAATACCAATGCAGCTGATAAACCTTGCTTTGACCAAAACGCAAGGCATCGTTTACGAGGGCAAATAATAAGGTGATACAAACCAAGCAAATATCAAAGAATTATCTAGAAAGTAGGATGAATTTATTATACAAAGGCAGAGGCAACAAAGCCAGTATTGATTCATACCAACCGCTCACAGTAACGTCAGTGGTGTATAGATTCGTATTGCAGGCGATTAATTTAGACGTTTCATCATGGGTGGAAGAAAATGAAATCCTTGGGGAGCTAGCGGCATAATCGATTTACATAAGACGAGCGATTGGATAAAAACTTGCTCGGAATAACACAATGCACTAAAATTGCGAACGCTTAGTATAGACCATTATGGATTACGTTCTTGGACATTAAAGAGGAATATGACGACGTAAAGAGAGAACTGCTGTGGAGAATGCTAAAACTCCAGCGATTTAATGGTGAGTTAATACAGTTACTTATAGCGATCTATAAAAATAATAGAGTGCAGCTGGCATGGGAAGGGCAGAAATGCGCTCAGTAGGTCAACACCCATCGAGAACTGAAGTGGGGATGCCCTTTGAGCCCTGTTCCATGGCAGGGTTGGAAAAGAAACTGGAGAAAGGTAAATTGGAGTTCAACTTGGCCCATATGTGGCAAAGCGAAGTGGTACAACAGCGTATTCCGAGAATTTTGTACGGAGACGACATTGTTCCTTTAGCGGATAACCAGCCGATATGCAACGGCTTCGTAAATATTGTTGGCCAGGAAGCCACCGACCTCGGGTTAAAGTTTAGCGCTAAAAATAGGTAATAATTATTTTCAATGACACCAGAACTGACGCAGTATCAAGCCAGCATAGCGAACTACCCAGACTAAAAAAATATACAAATATTTGGGAGTGTGAATAAACCACGATGTATAATAAAGGAAGGGGACAACTACCTAAGAACTCACGAAGAGCAACTCAAAAGCAAAGAAAAGGAAAAACGACGCCCATCTATAATTAAGAACACAGATATGGGGGGAGGGGGTATAAAAATATGAAGTGCTAAGAGGATTGTGGAAAGAAGTAATGGTTCCGGGCCTCACGCTTCCGAATGCTGTACCGGAATGCAGTACAGACGCTTTATCACGCCCTGAAGTGAGCCAGAGAAATGGAGGCCATTTGGTCATAGGAGAGCATGATAAAACAACTAATGGAGAAGTGCGGGGAGATATGGGATGGGCGTCGTTTGAAGTTCCAGAAGCTGAAAATAAAATATGTTTGGAGGGTAGTAGAGCGATATAGATCAACGTAAATGGGCAGCTATAGCTTTTCACTACCCATACATGAAAAGTGGGGACATGTAGTGGCTAAGGAAGGCTAGAGGACCTGCTATGAAATACGGAAAGAACAGTGGAGAATCAAAGACAGCCGACGTAACCAAAAAAAGAGGCAAGGCAGATGAAACCAAATAAATGGTGAGAAAAAAATTGAAGCTAAAACGTCGTTAGAGATGTAAAGGCCAGAGAAATGGGACATCAGAAAGGCAAATTTGATAATTCCATGGGCATTGCGTTGAGTTTTGAAGCTAGAGAAGTTTGTTCGAGAGCTAGGAGCTTTGTGGAGATGTATGCACAAAATGATGGGGTATACGCGGTATGCATCAAAGAAACAGAAATTGTGCTTGACATAGTATTGCTCTGCGAGTGTGTCCATCCAAATCTACATGAGGTAAATATTCGACTACCGCAAGACCTAGGATTTCAGGGAAGTACAGAGGGAGTTAACTTCAAGGCTGTCGAGGCGACGAAAAAAAATGCTTATGGACGAAAAGCAGAGGGGGGAATATTTCCTAGGACAGCTACCACCTGTAACCGAAACAAAAGTTCGTTTTGCCTGCCCTAGGAGCAGTGCTAGTATTTAAAGAAGAGTACAATACATAGATAATAAGTTTCTTTCTAAGATGACACGTCACTACCCCGTTACATAGGGGATACTACTAGTAATCAACCAATCAAAAATGCGCACACCTACATTACCGCTTACAGCTACGCCCTAGTAGTATTTCAACCGGCGTGCACGTGAGCATTCACGACATGTTCGGAAGCATTATTTCGTTTTCGTACTCAATAACTCGGCCGTGGGCAAGGTGCGTGCGCATGTGTTGATTTCTGTGTTCTCTGGCAACAGCGGTGGAGCGTAGGCATTTCATGCGTCATGCCCCTTTGTTTCGCAACCGCGGCTCCACTCTGCAGCAGTGATTCTGAGTTCTCTAGAGCAAGTAGAGCGTAACCACACAAGGTTATTGCTTACTATTTACTATGCTTATCTGTTTACTATGAAGGACGCCGGGGCCTGTTTTTTTTTTCTTCGATGTGCGACATGCGGGCGCCTGCGCTTACACAGTGGGCACTGTCATGGCGGTTTTCAGGGTTGTCAATAGCAGAAATCGGCATCTAAACTTTTATGTGAATAGCTTCTAAATGAAGCGCGCAGCAAAGTCACATTGGAAGTTGTAGGCTACCTTCGGCATGACTCCGTTAAACACAATCGGAAATAGTATAGATCCGATGAAGTACAATGAAAAAGGTCTGAGAAGTCTAGTCTGAGTGGTATTCTCAAATGCGTATTGCTCACGCCTTCGAATATTTTGGATACAGATTTGACCCCGGGCGCTAGGGTAAGCGGCGCCAGTTCTTCAGGTAGGTTAAATTGGTTGAAGCGATTAAAAGCCTTGCGGAGGTTAACTGCTGGGATGAGCGCCGGAGTAGAGAATAATGGTGGATGGGATTGATCCCTCAGCGTAGTATCCACAAGCTATCGTCTGTGCTGAGGGGCTGAGGTCGGGCGAAAACCAGTCTGTGCAGGGTAAAACGATAGTTTGACATAATCGAGGTAATGGATGGCGCTGGTATTGATCCGCCGCTACATAGGATTGCCGAAGACAAGGGTCAGTGGCGAAACAGGGCCAAGTTTGTTGAGTTGGGCGTGTGCAATATTCTAGTACTTGGGAATTGAGAAGATGAGAATAGCCACGGCTCACATGTACAGTTATAAGTTTCCCGCTCTTCCGGGAGCAGTAACACACCAATCACCAAAGCGAACGCGGTGTGCAGTGAGAGGCGTCACGCGCATTGCTGGGACCATAGTGCCTTGCACAAATTTCCTGCATGCGTCATTTTCAGTAATTACGTGACCGCATGTTTTTGTTGCACTGAATCAATAGAGTTCACTGCACACATGCCTTTAATCTGTTATTTCTTTCCACAAATCATGATTAATTCCAGAGAAAAGTTCAAGTATATAATTAATGTGCTGACCCGAGTGCTCAGACTTCTGAATTGATTGGATGAAGCGGAAATCTGTAAAATTTGTCATCCCTTCTTAAATAAAATTCAGAGAAGCGAGAAAGGTAAAAGTGCATCCAAGCTTCGCTGAGAGTGAGTTAAATCTTTCGTCAAGCGTTAAAAAACCGAAATCGTAAAGGAAAAACGAACACATGGCGCCATTTTTCGCGCACTAAAAAAACGACCTATTTAAACGTATACCGATAAGCGGTTTATGAGCTGGAGGTATACTATTGTACTTATTCTTAATGATCGATGTGTGTATTGTCTTATCTAGAACCGATCCTTTTTCGCGATTTTCAAGTAACCGTTTTGACAGAACGGAAGCCCGGCTCCACGCAAGGGCCGTGAGACCGGTGCTCTTAAAAGTTTTCGGTCGACCAATCGGTCTATCAGGAAATGCATTAGTTTTTGACAGGATGCCATCGGTCCCACTGAGCCAAGGAAGTGCGACCAGTTCAAGCTTTTCCGTATATGTTTGCATGCGCCCATCATACCTGTTTGCAGGAACTGGCTGAGAAGGTGTAATAAAAAATCGTATAAAAACGGCTCATCACGTGGTAATATTGGCTTCTGTAGGCTGTGGGAATTAGAAATCGCCGCTTTTCTATCTGGCCCTCTATATGCCCGCGCAAAGGCGATGCCGGAAGACGCCGGTATAGGGGCTCAGTCCGTGCCAGCGCCATATCACTCCAGAAGAGAGCCCCTGTCCACCAGGATCGATAACGGCTGTTTGCGACAAAAGCATTTGTATTTGGTTGAAAATGTGCGTGGAGGTTTATTTGAGAAGCGGCTACCTCGACCAGCACTTATTACGTACGAGGCGCCCCGAGATGTAGCGGAAGACTTCGCCTCGCCTTCGACATTTTCCAAGACGGTGCGATAGCTTCGCGGTGGTTTCAGCACGGACTTTTGAGCGTCCCCGCATTCCGTCATTCCCTCAGGAACGTCTCTCCAATCGAAAGTGCACCCGATTCTTCTGGGTGGATTTATCTGTCGAAGTAGGCGCGAACGCACCGACATTATATAAGCGTCGTCCAAATCGATCTGCCGGTTTCCGGTGTATGGAGAGACCCCGACGCTGCCGTACGCTCCATGCTTATTAAGTATGTGGTTTAACGCTCCGAAGCCATAATTGGAGTAGGCGGCGCGCTGTAGTAGAGGTTTTAGGATAAATTTCTACCATATGGCGATTTTTAACTTACGGCGAAATCTGGACACAACGGCATTTTCGCTTTTTGTCTCCATCGGAATAGCAGCCACCATGGCCAGAATTGAACCCCCGTTCTTCGGCTCAGCAGCACGACTGATCGGTCGTGCTGCTGAGTGGCTATGAATAGCCACTGAACCACCGCGGCGGGCTGTCATAAGCGCTACGCGCGGGTGATGTTTCATGTCCACTTGAACGTGTGCGTACCCATCAAACTAGCCTTCTGTAACCCAGAGTCTTCAGGTAGTGACCACTTTAATCAGGCAAACAGTATTATTACGTCGGTAACGTTGCCTGATATTCCGATGGCGATAACGTTCAGGTATCGCAGCCATGATTATACTCGCCATCTGTTTACTAAGGCGTATGCTTATGAACTGTTGATATTTAAGGGTTTAAAAATTCAAAGGCCAAAAATAGAGAAAACAAAGGGGTCACTGGAGAGACATTGATGCTTGTGTAAAGCCTCCTTTTATAGCGTGGAACCTTGTAACTCTTCTTAGGGATTTTGCACGGCGTGCAGTCAAAGACCACCTCGCGAATTTGTGGAAAAAGAAAAGTTGTCACGTTTTTGCAGCCGTCGCATTCCATGGGGGCGATTTCCAGGGCACCCCTGTCAACTTTCCAAGCGTTTTATTCCCGCACAAGGGCCTAGCGCCTAGCCGAGCGATATGTGCTTCCCGCCGACGAGGCACACGAATGCACTTTCACAGTCACGTTTGACAGTCAACTCGGTAATCACCTGTGGCAGGACATGCGCCCAGACTCTTTCGCTTCCGACAGCGCGGCAACGCGGCAATGGCCGGGGGCCCCCGCCTGGAAAACAAGGGTGATTGACCCTTCACAAGGGTAAATGAACCTTTCAAGACGTGAGTTCCCCTTTATCATAAGCAAGCATAAGTAAGTTTCCAGGAACGGTAAGCGCTGTATCCTAGCTCTACACATACAAGTGTTTTCGACAACATCAGTCACGACGCTATCCCACAAGGCGTTTCACACATTTGTTGTGGGCAGAGAGTGTACAATTACGTCACAGCCTTCCTTACGAAACGCACCACGACCATTGTAAGTGGTCAATATCCGTCTTTCCTTTCAAGACGTTCGCTCGTGTTACCCCGCTGGGCTCGGTCATCTCGCCACTTTTCATCAACCTTGCCATGAAGGACCTCCCACGATTATTGCAAGGTATTCCCCACCTTTGTCACGCCGTCTACACAGATGAGCTCACCTTATGTAACCACTACATGATCCATGGGTGAGCAACAAGAAGCACTTCAATGCACTATAGACAAGGCGCAAAGATACCTTCGAGAACAAGGTCTTGAATGAGCCCAGGAAATATCGCCACTTCTGATATTTAGTGCTGGCACGCTGACACAAAACAAGTCCACCATCCCAGACCCAGACATGGCATAAATGAGCATCCCGTAGCAACTTTTGCGCTCTTGAGAATTCTTGGACTTGTCCCCAAAAATCACTCTGGGCTCCGCAGAATCGCTTTCCTCTAGAAGATAGTCAACCAGCTGAAACAAATAAGTCAGCGCGTCGCACATCTTCGATATGGCATCAAAGAATCTGACTCGCTTAAAATAATACAAGCCGCACTTATAACCAGAATGACCTATGGAACACCGTACTTGGCCATTAAAACAAACGAAAAGCAAGATCAAATTTAAATATTCGCCAAGCCTCCAAGACTGCACTCGGGCTGCCCTCGAAAACGTCGACATCGAAATTAGTACAATTAGGTGTGCATAACAGTTGGGAGGAACTCCAGGAGGCACCCCACACTTCAAAAACGGAACACTTAAGGAACGCAACGACGGGGCGCGCTACTCTTCACCGTTTAGGTTATACGTTGCTGCACAGATTAAAGAGCACAAAACGAGCATGCTTTTGTAGATCCGACCGAACATACGAGTGGCCCCAATACCAATAAATATGCATCTGGGGTACAACAAATCTATACGAATTGCCATAGCACGAGCCATGCAGAGCCAGATATATAAACGACCTAAATACCTATTATATTGACGCAACAGCTTATCCGCACCATCCTGCCCACGTAACTTGTGAAGTAAATGGTTCTGGAATCATCATCAGATTCTGTATAATCACCATGGCGATGATGGTGGTTCTGATGATGATTACAGCGGTAACGATGGTGATGAGGGATGGTATGATAATGGTGGTTCAGGGGATGCGGTAGATCGCATATCGTTTGCAGAGGAGGCGAGGTGGCCAGAGAAAAAGCTTGGGGGTTGCGTGGGCGGAATGGCGCCCTGTGCTAGCGATGGTGCATTTATAATGACCTCCTCAGTGACGCCGGTGTAGAAACGCCTTCTGAGTGTATCGGGTGTTTTCTCGTCTGTATACGTGTGATAAAAATGTAAACTGTGCGACAGAAAGGAAGATGAAATATAGAATATGAAAATAGAGGGAGGGAGAATTCTATACTTTTAATTATCCTGAATTCGAAATATAGAAGTTCAATCAACGAGATTCAACTGTATATGTGCAGCGTCTGAAATATGTTGCTTGGTCTCTCTGCATGTACCAAATATACAGTTTATGATCATGTCGGTTTGATTCCATTCCTTCGTGATTGTGAGGTAAGTGAGGTAGTACAATCATTATGAAAATAAGTTTATTGCCACGAAAAGAGGTTGAGTTGTCTTTGCTTGTACAAAATATATTCTAAAATGACTGCTTGATTCCCCTATAGAAGGACTCAGAACACTACCGATAAACGCTTTCAACTGGGCCCTCGCGTCTGGAAGCACTGCAAGCTACAGTCTTCGCCAGCCTGGAGCGGCCCTACACGATTTGGTAGTTGTGGTGGTGGCCCATAAAGTGACGCATACCCACTCAGGGGGATTGGCCAAAAAGATTTTTTTTCATTAAAAGAACCACATAAGGCAAAAAAGTACAGTCGAAGAAAGAGTTTAGTACGTAGATTGAAGAGAGAAATAGAAAAATAAAGAGGAACGGGAGAGCCTGATTGGAATCATTTTACCAAGGCAGACGAGCCGTCTCTGAAATGAAAGAATGGATGGCGTGAAAAACATCCCCAGGGCAGTGGCCTAGCTTCGTTCCCCCAAAAGACAAAAGCACTGGCAAAGTTAGTGGCATTTGCTAGTCTCAGCAGGTGCCCCTTCCGTTTCTTCTTTGCTTTCGTGGCGTTTTTAAATAGCTATCGAATGCGTTCATTGCTGCAACTGAACAACAGACGGCCATTAGCCACTACACCGCTGTAATAACGGACTTCCAGCTGCCGATCGACGAGCGCCAAAACCGGGAAACAGAGAAAATTCTTTTGAGCAAGTTCCGAATTTATCTTAGGCATGGAGCAGTACTTTATGGCTGAGGAGCTTTGCGACCCCTTATTTTAAGCACTGAATGCGTTTGTTTACTACGTTCTGAAAGCCGTTAGGATACAAAAAAAGTTCAAATAAGTGTTTCAGGACCCCTTTAATATTCCATGTTTACAAGCCGAAATCTAACTTCATGCTTTAAATATTTAAAAACGCCTCAAAAGTTGAATTGGCCATCTTCTTCTTCGTCTTGAATAAGCAGCAATGGCATCGTAAGGCAGGCGCAAGCGCTCGTGCCGGTGTGAAGAAAACGAAGTAGAAGAGAGGTCTTGCGACAGGACGCACCAACCTACCAACCCATCCAACCTGTCCTAGAAGTGTAAGTTCTTGCACTAGCAACAACTTGCCTTTGTAATTTTCCTTACCTCGATAACCCTCGCTCATTCGCTGTGTGGAAATATTCCTCAAAGCGCACAAAGACAATGTTGCCCAACGGTCATTTCTTTGGCGGAAGGGCGTTGCAAATCTGTGGAAGGTGTTTTTATGCTGTCTGTGGCTCGTCTTGAGAGCATATCACGAAACCGAGTTACTGATTTCCCCAAATTTCTGCTATTTTAGCCCATCTTGCGGTTCAGTTTTTTATTTGTGCCATCGTCTTTGGCCGTTGCTTTACGCAAGGCGCCTAGCAATCCTACCTTAAACGGACCCTGCAACACTTTCGACAAACGCTTTCAATCTTTCCTTCGCGTCTGCAAGCACTGCGAAAGCTACAGTTATAGCCAGGATGGAGCTCCAGTATTTGATTTGGCAGTAAAACGAGATACACCTTCCGTTTCTGCTTTGTTTTTGTGGCTTTATTTTTAAAGTTGCTATTGAAAAGCGTTCATTGCTGCAACTGAGAGAAAAAACAGGACAACAGCCGCTGCATGGACTCAGTGCAAGACCGGGAAAGAGGCAAAAATCTTTTGAGCGAGTTTTGATGTTTCCGATGACAATAGGCGAGTAATTTTTGGCTGAGGAACTTTGCAACCCCCTAATCTAAGTACATACTGGGTGTGTTGGGTGACTGCGTTCCCCAAGCATTTAAGACTTCAAAACAAGTTGAAAAAAGGGTTGCAGGGTCCCTTTAATGGCTATAGGCGCGAAGTTGTTAGTTCTTGAAATATATTTACTTAGCGGCCAGACAGACATGTGAGGAATGATGGTGGACGATGAGCGATGTGTTAGCGCTATATACATGTCGGCCAAATGAGAGCCCGCACAGGGTGCGCATTCCGCACACTTCTTCTTTACTCCCATCTCCCTTCGTCTTCTTTTTCCCGCGACACAACCCCCTCGTCAGAAGAGGCAGCTCCGGTCGAATCCGTATTAAATGTATTGCTACAATGAGGATTCCAGTGTCAAGAAAAGTGGGGATAGCCCATCGAAACCATATAGTAATAATCGTTGCCCGAAACGTGAAACCGCTCGTAAGGTAGCGTTTCGTCCTATTTACAGATTCTGCGAGCTGGTCATGGCGATGTCCTTGAGCAACGCTGTGGGATACTTAGCGGTGGACCTCTACGACCAGCTTCGGCACGCCAGGACAAAGAGGCACACTAACGTAATTTGTTCGCCACTAAGTATGGCAGCGGCCCTTGCCATGACCCTCGGCGGAGCTCGTGCTAAAACTGCCGAGGAACTTTATGCAGTGCTGAGGGCTAAGGAAGGAAGGACACACCAGTTCTTCGCATCTTTCATGCACAAGCTGTCCAGCACGGACAGAAACGCGGACATCAGCATTGCCAACCGACTCTACTGCGACGAGCGTCTCGCTGTACAGGCAAGCTACATGGAGTTCCTGAACGCCCACTACGGCTCGGAAATCATACCAGTAGACTTTGCGAACAAATGCGAAAACGTCCGCGCAGAGATAAACCAATGGGTTAAAACCATGACCGATCCCCTGATGATGAATGTGCTCGCACGCGACAGCATAAGTCCTTCCACCAGTGTCCTCCTCGTCAGTGCCATGCACTTCACGGGCATCTGGGAGTCACCGTTCCTGGCCAGTTCCACGTCGCGTCAAGACTTCCACCTTAGCACCAAGCACAAAGTCAAGGTGGACATGATGTACCAGAAGCAGGACTTTGCTGTCTCCCACAGTGCCGTACTGAAAGCCAGGGCCATCGAGCTTCCCTACCACGGCCGTAGGACCTCCATGATCATTCTGCTGCCGGATGAAATCGAGGGACTCCACCACTTGGAACACCATCTCTCCGTGCCCGCACTACTTGATCTCCTGGGAGGTTTAAAAGACTTGTCGGATGTGAAGCTCAGCGTGCCCAAGTTGGTCGTTAATCAGTGTCTAAGCTATAAGAGCATCCTCACGACCATGGGAATCACTGAGCTCTTCTCAGAGAGCTGCGACCTGTCAGGCATTTTCAACGACGCCAAGCCGCAAATTTCGGACGTGGTGCACAAGTCGTTTCTGAGGATCGACGAAGAAGGCACGGAGGGGGCGTCTGCGACCGCCGCCATGATATGCGGTTCTACAGGCCTGGCAAGGGGACCGCCCGTGGACTTCGTCGTTAACCACCCATTCATGCTGTTAGTTGCGCACAACAAGCCAGACGTAATTTTGTTTGTCGGTTCCGTGCGCAAGCCTGAAAAGCTCGAGGATATATGTTGATCCTTTGTGGTTTATTGAAGTTTGTGGGTCCTATGTCTCTGCGTTTATGGGATTGACAGTAATAAATGACATTTCCAGTACTTTTGTTTGCTGAAATGGCATCGGAACGGCAGTACACAAGTGTGAACTGCAAATAGATTGTATTGGTGGTCTAACCCAGTGATTCCTTCCCATATCTAGAACAGATGCCTTACGACACTATTATAATTCAAGTGCTCATCAATGTCGTTTTCATGAGATGTCATGAAGCTGCTCATCACTTAGGTCATCGCATTAAAAAGGGCCTAGATTCATTCCTAAGGCGGAACGCTGCGCGATATTTGGGCAAATTTGAAATTATAGCGCCCTTTAGTGTCGTTAAACTTACAAGCCAGTCTCATTTAACTATGTGTCAGTTCAGGCTTTGTGATAGATTCGTATTTTGACTTGTAATAGTAGTTTAGCAATCCTGACTGTCTTTTTTGGTTTCTTAAGATGGAATGAATTGTGCGCTCTCTCAATGCTTTTTATCCTACTTGTACCCGCACTTTTAACCCAACTGAAATCTTGCTAAAAACCACTTTGCTTGTTCCTTAATTCCTGTTTTTATTTTTGTGGCTTTATTTATGTTACTGTACTTTTCTTGTGGTTTTTCGTAGTTTGTAAGCATTAAAGAAATAAATTGTGGAACGATATAGATCCTGCTTCATGCGTTATTCACTTTGTGCGGTGGGGTGGCCCCCCCGAGAGGTCGAACATTCATCCACCACGCGCATTTTAAAAGCCTTTCAGCTTCTGCCTGGCCATGTTCGTACGCCAAAACTCACCGTAGAAAAGCCAACTTTCCCTGAAGATGATCAATGTGAGTGAACTGAAAACGTTTCCCAGCGAACCTTCCCGACAGCTCCGTTAAGCCACCTCCGCTAGAGGTTGATGTGCAGCAGATAAAGGAGATTGCGCAGGCATGCGTTGATGTGACATATATATTGATTGATTGATTGCAGAGTTTAACGCGCCGACGCAACGCAGGCAATGAGGCGCGCCGTAAGGGAGGGCTCCGGATTAATTTTGACCACCTGGGAATCTTTATCATGCGCCGAAATCTTGTTCACACGGACGTTGATGTGACATACCTAGGACTAACGTCATTCTCTGAGGTGAACGTCAACATTTTTTACCCACTCCTCCACATACAATGACAATGACGTTACTCTGTACATCGTAAGACTGTTAGCCGCAGGGCGTTAGGCCTAACATCGCATTTTGAGGTTTAGCACGCTAATCCGGACGTCGCATTGTGAGCTTTACACCTTCAACCGGCATCACTTGAAAAAGTGCTCTATGTACGCCAAGCAGCAGGTACCGATTTAAGCCACGGGAACCAAACACAAACATTTTGACTACGCTGTGTATACCCGAAGTATGATACAGTTATACTAGAAGAGCCTTGCATACCTCCAAGGTAGCATATACTTGAACTGCAAGATTTGCCTACCAAGGAATCAATGAATAGAACGCCTCGAGTTCCAGGTGCCCTGCGACCTGGCTCGCACTCGGGACTAAGCCGCCAGGCTATCCCAGCTTAACTGCCCCACGAATCACCGTCCGGCAGACGTTGGGGTACAGCCAGGAACACACGCAAACAACGGAAGGACCAAAACCCACGTTTCTTGGCAATCCAATAACGTAAGGTAGTCGAGTTCTCGATCGTAGCAAAGCCGTCTGACAATATCAGGAGCCTAAAACTTGTTTAAAACCAAAATCTACATCGGAATGACTGTCAGTTCAAACCAAAATCCTTGTCTTGCCGTGAAAAAATTAAGAAAAGTGAAATCAGACCGGATGCTAGATGGTTTCTCACTTTTACACTCCCTATTTTCGCATGTGCAATAGTGACCAGCTCGTAAGTGATATATGTAGCCGGGCGGGTATTTTGAAAGATATCTGCGACATATTCGCTGCCTAAAAAATATAAAAAGCAACGGGAATAGATTGCACTGCTGTCCCTTATTCAAAGAATGCGTAACTTCAAAAAACGTTCCTTTCAATTTTATTCAGAACTTAGGAAACCGACTCCTTAAGCAGGGTAACCGCTGAAAAGCATTTGTTGTTTTATTTTTAACCGGTTGAACTAACGCGTTTTAGACGCGACTCCTTATCAGCGCAACGTTGCTGTCGTTGCTTCTGTAACAGTCTTCCTTGGTTTTCTCAAACGCGAAAATTTTGAATAGGTGGACCAAAATCTATGAGACAAGATTGACGGTTGCGGGAAAGGAGCGGCAGAACACTGTTGTCTTGTGACGATGTTGTTGAAGTTGTTGTTGTTGTTGTTCCTGGTGAGTTGGAATATACCCACGTGGGGGATTGGCCAGGAATCAGGCGTGACGAGGTCTAATGCGGCCGCTTTAAACAGAGGAAAATTATGAACCTAGTGATTTATACCCAGAAAGAGAGAACACAGAATTGGTTGAAAGTTGAAAATAGGGTTTGGGATACAAAAAAATGAGCTTTTCGGGCCGGAAAAAGTATATGCAAGAATCAAAGCTAACAGGGCAGGCACCTGGTCTCGGAAACGTATCCATGAATGGCTGCAGCCACCCCTCGGTGACAATATCCTAGTGATGTAGCCCCAAAAGATAGCAGTACGGGCATGGAAATAGAAGAATTTACAGCGTCGCGGAGCAGATGCAGGCCATTTTTTTTTGCCTACATGTTCCCTCAAGCAACCTGCTAGAAAGAAAGCACTATTTGCACTATCTAAGCCAAGATATGGCGAACCGTTTTTAAAAAAATAAAGGAAGCTCACACTAACACAGAAGTTTTGAAGGTAGCCACAGCTGAAACGCAACCTCCACGACTAACCCGAAAGTTTAGGTCCGCGATTGCAGCCAGCTTGTTTCTTCTTCGCTGCCGCAACTACCTTTACATCATTGTCGTTTTATAAGGTGTGAGCCAGCCTTCATTTTTTTTTGAAGTAATAATCGTTGCCATCACCTTGGAGGAGCGCATGCTCTGAAGCGCCTTTCTCGTTCCGAGCAATTGTCGCCATAATTACGGCGAACATTGGAGTTTTTGTGTGTGTGTGGTTTTTTTTTTTCAATCTCGGCCGTTCTCCCCAAGTGGGTAGCTTGGCTTGCACCGCAGACGCTGGGTTGTAGCCGTGAGGCAGACACACATGAGCGTTTGGCATTTTCTTGTTTTTTAATTTGCCGGGCGGTCGCACAATTTTGGCCTATCTCCGTTCGTGAATGCTTTGTTTGACAAACATGCGCAGGGGACGCTGGGCGATCCTCTTGAGGCATGCTCACACGACGCTCAGCATTTTCTGTTAACTGTTTAAGGTTTTTGTTAACTGCTGGGCGGTCGCCGCGAGGCCCCGCTCACGTGCGCGCGGCTCACGTGCCACGCTCGGCAATTTCTTAGTATTTAAAACTACGGATACCAAAAATCACGATTTGCTAAACAGCTTCGCTGTTAAAACATTCGCTCAAGCGATGCTAGCGGCTTTTGCTGAATGACCCACTTCCATGTACTGTATTCTTTAGGTTCAGGTAGCCTTCAGGGTGAGCCGAAATGAATGCCACAGCTTTTAGCATAATCATATCCAGAAAGAGGAAGGGGGGTTGTAGAGTCTCAACCCCTGCGTACTACACATCACCTGTGACCAGTGGGTCACCCGCATGTCTATCGAGAAGGCCAACCCCGTCGGAACTAGCGGCTACAGCTGCATCGGCTTGCCGCAGAATAATAATAAATGAAAATTTGTTTGCCTCAACGTTTTTTTTTGTCGCACGTTGTTACGGGTTGTAGTGCTTAAAGTGGTAAAATTGTCTGGCGCTCGTGGACAGCTCCTGTCAGCTTCTGGAGGTTGGACGAGTTTGTTATGAAGATTTTGCACGAGGTCGCGGGTGGGGGCGAAAAGCAAAAACGCCCTTGTGTACCAGACTTCGGGGCACGTTAAAGATCCACAGATGGACAAAATTAATCCGGAGCCCTCCACTACGATGCGCCTCATCACCTGCCTTGCGTCAGCTTGTTAATTCCTACAATCAATCAATTAATCATCGATCAATCTTCTGGCAGTGGGCAGCCTACCCGGCAGGAGGATGTCCATTGCCCAGTTCGGTCCACAAAGCAGAGGACCCGTCCGTCCAACATCGTTTATTGGTACCCTCGACTGTCGCCGTGGCGCGGGATTGCAGCTGCCACGCCCCACTGGCCGGCTCGTGAGGCCGCCTATCCCCTCCACATCTCTGGCTGGCCCGGACGAATCTGGCATCCTCCGAATCTTCCGGCTGACCTGCAGCCGGAAGACAGGGTAATTTACTGGCAAGCGGAGAGCCTCATTTTGGGGCAGGCAACTTAATCTGGGTAGCAGATAGCCTGCTCGCCCGCAATATATTTTGGTACCATGAAAAGTCCACGCACACACGCGCGCACGCACACAAATTCGCACAATGAGGCAAAAAGCTTGCATAGACAATTAATTGGTTGGTCTGCTACTCTTTTCCATACCCTAAGGCGCTTTCATCTTTTACATAGGTTATTGGTGGTGCTAGAAGTCAAAACTGTCCCCGCGTCGGCTTCAGTTTCTTTTCCTACCCCCCCCTGCCAAACGTGGCAGGTGGCGTATAAAGGGATGTCATTCTCCGCAACTTCCACCTGCTAGCAGACCGGCTGGAAGTAAGGAAGGGCTCACTGACTGACTGAATATAGGGAAGTACCGAGAACTACAAGTTGGTAATGACACTTCAGTGACTGGTGGCAGCGATTGGGTTCCAGGAAAGATAGTAGCTTAGTGAAGCCACAAGCAGCGGTAATGGTCGCTCGTAGAGAGAGAGAGAGACAGAATGAACTTTAATTAAATCGAGGAAAAGTTTCATAGGTGTCCGCATTCAAGGATGCCATGAGCTCGGGCCGAGTCAACAGCACTTTCAATCAAGCGCAGCTGATCTTCGAGGCCGGAGCTGGCCAAGGGTCTCTCCCAACGCTCCGTAAAAAAGTGGAGGGGGAATTGGTCTAGAGTAGATTTGTCGCAGCCACCCAGTAGGTGTTTCAGGGTTGTACACAGAGTCTGGGGCCCCGACCCTGCCATTTTCCCACAGGCGAAAATCGTTTAAATTTATTTTCAGAATAAACAGGTCAAGTAGTGTTATTGTTCTTGGGGTCAAACAAAATAGACCAGAAAATGCGACGTTCATGTGAAGCTTGAACACGAACCGAGCAGTGGTTAGCTCCGAAATATTTTTAATGTGTTCCAATTATCGTCGTAACACCCTGTGTACTTGTACACCCATACTTGTGTGCCCTTGGATGATTATTACATATGCGTTAGGAATTATTTACTGACTTCAGTTCGAGATGTCTACTTACGCTAAAGCGTCATAACAGAGCACAACGTGCGCAAAGAAAGATTTTTTATAAGGTTCAGGTGGTGGTCACATAACTATTTCCCGCTTATTTTCTGCGCAACTAATTTTTGTGATTGGTCGAGAAGGATACCGCCACAAAATTCACAAATACCAGGTACCCCAAAGATATTGTGGTTTGCATGACCCACTAATCTACCTTAAACGACACCGCTAATTCCTCTAATCCAACTTAATCAACACACCAATCCCCCTAATTCAAATTAGCTCATCCACTCATCTCACTAATCCACTCCAGTCAATCTGTATATCCGCATTATTCGACATTTTTCCATGTTCCCCTTCGTTTTAAGGAGAAAAGATTCAAGATTTTATGGAAATTCTGTCGCATTTACTTTAAAAGCGGAAACCGGATGGCCCCATTATTTTTCAATTCTCATGCTCTCTCAGAGCAGAATAGAGGCAGCGGCACTGTACAAGAAAAGGTGCCGATGACGTAGAGAACTGGGAGTGTTTGTGTCTCACTGCTGTTTGTACATAAATGCCCATTCGAACTAGAATAAGTGGAAGATATAGATTTATTGTTGATGGTGTCCCTGAATGCCTTCACAAGGGGGCAGGGATGCATTCAAATTAACAATACATTGAAAAGTTAACACAATATTAAGCACCATGAAGAACAATCGATGATATGCTGCCTCGGAATTAACTTATTCTAAACAAAAAAGAAAAGGGGGCGAGATAAGCAGTGTCTAACGCAAACTGATAGTATATATGGACAACTTTATATGGAATTGAGGGTAACAATAAGAAGAGAACATGATAGGTTATTGTGGGACTGCAGACCAGCAAAATATTTCGTGGTGCTGTCGGGCGAGCGGTAAAAAAATATTCAGACGCAAGTTAGGGCACCATAATCACAAACTACAAATTACAGTTTTAAGGCCAGGAACCAGTTCGGAACGGTTCCTGCGATTCGTTCCGGTTCGGGTTAAGTTTCCGAAATTGTGGGAAAAATACGGTGCGGTTCAGTTCTGGTTTCGGGCAAAAAACTCGGGTTGCAGTTCTGGTTTTCGGTTCGATTGCCGTTCCGGTTTGACTGCCTGGCTACAAGCAATCATGATGATGATCGATGATTGACAGTAGTATCCCCTTTGTGGTAGGGTGATGACGCGTCATCTTACCCAAAAAAACAACAAAAAAGAAACGAATACACCTATGTTTTTACACACTTCGTTTATAACTACAGGTGCTCTTAGGGCAGGCACGAAAACGTAGGCACAAAATACATTTTTTTTTGCTACAGTTGGTACCTGTCCAAGGCAATATTCCCCTCTCTGCTTTTCGTCCATCAGCATTCTAATCTCCTTTTCGTCGATTCGACAGCCTTGAAATTAAGTACTTCTGTGCTACCCATTGAATCCTAGGGCCTTCTGGAAGTCAATATTTCCTTCTAGCTTTGGATGGATACCCTCGCATTCTAACACTATGTGCCGCATACTTCTGTTTCATTTTTGCGGACCACGCATACCCCATCACTTTGCGCACATTTCCCTGCAACTCTTCGTTCGCAAGCAACCTGCTCTAGCCTCAAAAAGCAAAGCACTGCCTTTGAAACTGTCGTATAAATTTTTTTCTGATGTGCTAATTTCCACACCTGTCCATCTATAACAAAGTTTTAGCTTTCATTTTTCTGATAATTTATTAGTTTTATCTGCCTTGCTCTATTTTGGTTTTCTTGGCCTGTCTTGGATTATCCACTGTTCTTTCCGTATTTCATCGTTAGCCTTTCAGTCTTCCCTAGCCATGCGCGTCTCGCTTGTCGTGTAAAGGTATATAAACATAGCTGCCCACCTTCGTTGATACACTGCTCTCAACTATTCTCAAAACATATTTTACTTTGCGGTTCACGAACTTCAAACGATTCCGAGCCCATATATCCCTGCAGTGCTTCGTTGGTTGTTTTCCCATGCGCGTCTAAGGCCAAACGGCCTATTGTTCTCTGTTTCACTTCAAGGCATGACAGAACGTCTGATTTTAAGCAGAGTACAGCATTCGCAAATGTAAGACCCGGATGCATTACTGTTTTCACATTCCTCTTTCCACTTCATATTTGTTATACCCCCACAAGCTCTATGCTTCATTATAGCTGCGTTTCGCTTTCCCCTACCCTTAAGTTGCTCCTCGTGAGTTCTTAAGTAGTCATCCTCTTCGTTTATCCACACTATCAATTATTTACATTCCTTCACTCTCGGTAATTTTCCATGCTGGATTGACACACTGGTGTCATGTAGAGTTTGACCATTATTCCCGATTTTTCAGCGCTAAAATTTACCCGAGGTCGGTAGCTTCCTGACCAGCTATTATGTATGAGCCGCTACATATCGCCCTGGTTATCAGCTAAAAGTACAACGTCGTCTGCGCATAACATTCCCGGAATACGCTGTTGTACCACTTCGCCTTGCAACTTATGCGTTACGTTGAACCCTAATGAACTTTCTTCTAGTTTCATTTCAAAGCAATGTACAGCATGCGGATAGTTAGGCTTGCTTCACAGCAAAGCAAGCACGGCCACGCTGCGCCGTGTTCGCCCCAAGACTGAACGACCCTGTACATATGCCGTAAAGCCGCGACTTTCAGTCGGCGTTTTACTACTTGCTTCTAGTTCGAAGGCCGAAACCGTGAGAAGACTATTTGGACGGCTTAGCGAACAATGTAAATGTGCTTTTTGTGCAAGGAGTGCCTGCGGATTCTCGAAGAAATATGCGTGGAGATGAACGGTGCCGTTTTAAAGACAAAAGCACGCGCAATAAAGAGGATTTCTATTCTGGGATCATGGTATTTAGAGATCAAAGTGCCGCACAGCCCATCTCACCGCATCACCCTTTACGTGGACCGCATCACCCCTTCCAGATCGGCCAATATATGTATTTCCCGGGGTCTGTCTACCGCATTTTATTGAAAGTTTCACTCTTGCTTTCGAATAAAGCAGCCCAATTTCGAAGACCGAGGAGCAGGTATTCAGCCAGAGCACTAAAGAAAACAAGATTTGAAGGGCGGGAGATTGGTGCAGCGGGAGAGTGCTTGAAAAGACGCATGGCGTAGCAAAAATACGATAAGCTATGTCCTTCAAGGGGATTAAGTTTAACCCTGCAACTTTACTTGTTTATTCGGCGTCAAATGTCACAGTGTTATGTGCATTTTGTTTTGTTAGCTTTAAGGTGTACGAGCAACAAATATATCTGAATCGCGAAATTGCATGAGCCTTTAATACTCGCCCCATATTTTAGTCAAACTGTGAAAACAGATACAAATTTCAGGTTCGTAGAAAAAAGGTACCTTCCCGGTATTGTTCTGGATTATATCATCGAATGCTTTTCTAAGCTAATGGAGCCGTGAAAGAAACCGAAAATATTTTTCTTTGTGCTTTCAGCATCAGGACGTAAGTATGTTTGTTCGGGAAGGGGTGAGTAAGGCGGACACTTGAGAATATACTGTTTATTCCGACCCTCTTCGCAAAGGATGCTCTCTGAGAAGGAGAGTTTATAAAGGGTGCTTTCCCGGGATTCACCATCCCTGGACGACCAACTCCGCCTAGCAGATCTTGCCTAGAAATTGATTATAATCGCCGTGAACTAAGGATAACTAACCCTGCTGGTGGTTTTTAAATTAATCTTATTCGACTCATCTTTTCCGAGAGAAATGTTTTTACCAGAAGAGGCTTATTGGTTATCCTAATTTAAAAACTGGCTGCCTTTCATGATATTTCAGAACGAACCACGCACAGGCAGTTACCAGATAAAGGAAGCGAAGTTTGCTGTGCCCTGAGATAGATATGAAACAGTATAACGGCTCTATCGGGAAGGTGCTCAAGCGGTGCCGCACACATTCGCTCACGTAAAGATGATCCCAATGAGTGGTCATTTGTCACCCCCGCAGATGCTAGAAAATGCTGCCTAGAGACTTGCTTCAGCTCCTTCGCTCTCATGCATACATACATACATACATACATACATACATACATACATACATGCATACATACATACATACATACACACATACAACTACATACATACATACATACATACTACATACAATACACATACATACATACATACATCACATACATACATACATACATACATACATGCATACATACATACATACATACATACATACATACATACATACATACATACATACATACATACGTACATGTACGGCGTCACCATTTCACTCTGTGTCTGTGCAAGGCAGACTATATTGGTATTATGTTCTTTCGCATTACTTTGCACTTACTTCCTTCGAGGATTTTTTTCGGTTTCGTAGAGACAGCTGCGACATTGACATTATAAGAATTTGACGGTTGACATGAACGTTTGACTACAATGAACGTCCTAAGAGGAAACACTACATGGGCGGTCTTCTACGCGTGTACGAAGCCACATGGGCGTTCCCGGAAGTGATCGAGGTGTTATAAGCGAACTTGGCCGTTAGAAATCATTCTTGTCTGAACCCGAGCTTCAGTTCCCGGCGGACAAGAGTCTCGACATTGAAGACTAGTGGGATTGTGAGCGCCTAGGATAAAGGTTAAGGATCGACGGAAGTTTAGGGTGCAGCGCCTACCAACTAGACGATCTTTCGGCAGACGGGTCTCGGCCGTCGTTTTAGCGGTTTGTACGCTCCGAGAATAGGAGAGTTAGACGAAAAGAGCTCGAGTGATTTGGCGCACTCGGAGCTAGCGTCAGCGAGTTGAAGTTTTTTACTCATGTACCCAGTATCTACTGCAAATAGCTGTATATAAATCCTGTTATTTAATCAACCTCAAGTCGAGTTCGTCAATTCGACCGGAAAAATTCAACACCATCGGGCCTCCCGCCAAAACCCCAACCCGGGGCCCGGCATGGGTTCCTGATCGACACCGGGTTCGGGGAAGAAACGAAATAAGACCATTTTATAAAAGCCCAACAGGGAAAAACTACATGGGGGTTTTTGAACCGATGAAAGGTGTCATGTTTTTTTTTTTTGCGTAGATGCGACCCATTTCTTTTATAGATACCGGTCGTGTTTACCTTTGAAGCAACAACCTAGTTTACTTTTATTCTTTTATGTTTTCAGGAAAAGAACAAGAGAAGGCAGGGCCACGAGTTCCATCCTTCCGTCTTCATTGGCGACTGAAGTGCCTAGGTTTCTTCTTCTTCCTGGCCCAAGTCAACCAAGAGAAGTGCTTTTAAAAGTACGAGCAAACACAACCGAATTACGCACCCTGGAACATATACAAGATAAGCGTTTGCCTTCTCAAATTTTTCATAGGACGAAGCAAATGAAATGAGAAAAAATGAAGAAGAAGGAAGTCTGGAAAAATTTAAGGAGACAAAGAGGGAGAAAAGCAGCCTTTTTCCCAATATTCCGACGCTCTCTGTAAACTTCAGCGACTTCTCATTCATTAAGGGCACTGCGCCAGAGTAAGTGCGCGGGCGAAGTTAAACAATGAAGGAAAGAAGATAAAAAAGAAACTGAAGAACGTGGGGCTGATTAAAAAGGTGAATGCAATCCCGAGGCGCGGCAGCCAGAGGTCCTGATCTGCCCTCCAGGGTGCTTAGAAAGCCAGTTAAAACGAAGAGAGACGGACACGCGGGCCGCATCCCCCTTCACTGCGCGACCCAACCAAGCTGCTGTCCCCTGTGAGGGAGTTCACAGGGAATGCTATCAGAAAGAGAAGGGGGTGGGGGATAACTGCAATAGTCAACACACTTTAGTTGAATTGGATCGTATCTCCGTTCTTTCGTCCTTGATGCGGACGCGTGGTGTGCCGTTCATTTCCGGATACTGCTGCAGACCAAGAAAACATCCTAGAGAGAAATTTTTAGTAATCTCTGAGTTCGGATACGGATGTCTGAGAATAAAGCATTGGGGGAGACAAGGGCAGGCAAGAGACGGTGTAAAACAAACTGGAGGCAGTCAGGCAGCAAATGAGTGGCGCTTAAGAAGCCCTGGGGTCACTTTTGATCACAACGTTGTTTGTTTTAGTGAGGAGGGATAGCGTATAATGGAAAGAGGGCTTGGTGTACACAATTCGCGAACAGACCTCCGGGGTGCTCACGAAGAAACACGCAAGCTGTATCGTAAGCAATCTTTCAGTGCAAGCCTTAAAGTACTCCAAAACAACAGCCGAAATAAAGTAACCAAGCGATGTCAAGCTTACATAAATGCCGTCGCGAAAGCGTTGCCCGGCCTTAAGTGTCGTCGATTTCTGTGGTGTGAAACAGAGCAAATCAATACTGTTTGACATGCCGAAGCCTATTTTTGTGTCACCTTCAGAGCTCCATGGATTCCATTTGTCCGTCCAGAATTTGTCGCTTCTAACAGTGGAAAGAAACGTTGTTTTAAAATTTAAATACAGGCGTTTGTATCGCAGTACGCCTGATAAAGTTTTCTATGTGTGCGCGACAAAACACGGAGACAGTGAGAGGCGGCAAAATGGCCCTTGCATTCAGCTTTAGCGGAGATCAAGTCCGACATATTCACAGGTTTCTGCCGCACATTACTATCAATGCTCATCCAATCTTGTGTTCTATCTATTGTCCCGCTTGACATTTTCTTATTGGGCAAATTCGCCGCGCAAGCAACCGCAAGCTACGCCGCGTTCGAAGTATTCCAAAGCGGGTGAAGAGTAAGCGCATGGTATGTTTTAGTGCTACGGTTAGTAGCACTGAAACTACGCTTAGTTGCACTGAAGCCTATCAGTACGCTCGTAGCACCATTTCATCATACGCTTTGCACTTCATAGTACGCTTAGTAGCACTGACGGTTAGTAGCGCTTAGGCCTATAATCACTGAGCTTAGTAGTTCTCTTGGGAGCTTTGGTTCGTAGTACGTTAGTACTATGGATATAAAAATGTGTGCACAGACAGCTTACGTTATCTAGACCTTGACTGGGCCACCAAAACTAGGTCGCCTTAAGCCGATGACCAGGAAATTGAAATATCTGAACTTTCAATGCAATGATTTCTACACGCCCGTATCTTAAATATTGCCAACAGTGTTAATAATGAAATGACCAGAGATTACTTCAGTGAGAATCGACTACATATAGTAGGTATCACGCAGAGAGAACAACGCATTTGTCAGCTTATATCTAAAACGGGACAATGGTACAGCATTGGGGTAACTATGAGATATGATAGCTTTATGTAGACCGAAAGGGTCAGTAACTGGTATCGTTTCACTTCACTCACATATGCCGCTCACCTCAACGCACGTAACTTATGTCAAACCCGATTTCAGTAGGCAGTTTAAACAACTGCACAACTGTTCCCCCTCCCTACACCACTAATAAAATGGAGCCTAAGAAGGAAACCGCCGAGGGGCCCCCTAAAGAGCTTCCCCCACCACAGTCCCTTATAGAGCTTCCGGGAAGACCATGTGTACGATATTTAGGCCCGCTGTATAGATTCCCAGGTGGTGAAAATGAATCTGTTTCCCTTCACTTTGGGAGCCTGCAAGTCCTAGCGCAGTTTAAGCTTGAGCTATCGGACTGCCAGAAGCTCATCGAACTAAATCCTCCGACAGGCTGGAAAGCACACATGAGGCACTGTGCGGTACGGAAACTAAGCATTGCATGTCACCTAACTGGCTGCGTAGTTTACCGGGCTGCAGGACAGGCACCTCAGGCATGTAGGGTGGCAACAGCTGGTGACGTTCAGCCTTGGAGCCCGCACTGGACTGAAAATTGGCTCGGAGTCCACTCCACTCGCTTTATCACAGATGTATGAGAATGTAAATGGTTCCCAGAAATAGGGTAACCGGGCGTGTTGAAGTGGGGGCTCACGCCACTGAATCCATAGCTTGAAAGAAACAGCGGAGGAAGCCAGAACAACAGGAAGGCGCATATAGATAGAAGGCCCACTTTACTTATAACCCATGTTTGGTGTGCAATGCATGGTATCGATGTGTTTTAAAAACCTTACCAGAAAACTTACGCTGCTTGTTTCGTTTCAAGGACAGAGTTTTGTGTTTTATTCTGGGATTTTTTACTCCTCCTACTTAGGAGGCTCCTCGCTAGAGACGCATCACGCATCATGAGAGGACGTTTCATTTTGTTTATGTTGATTTTGCGAGGCAGCGCTAGTCACACAATGTTTGTCATAGGGCGTAATAAATCTTCGGGGTTTCGAATCATTATGAACGCGTATAGTTGGATACTTTTGATTGACACTTTACTTAAGAAAGCCGCAATATCAAGCATGACAAGTGAATATAGACAGTTTTCTGTCATTGCGGAAAACAATATTGTAATGCCTGTAAAGACTGCTTCCAGGCGAGTAGTACAGTGGTAAACGAATTAAAAACAACAAAGAAGCGGGTACCAGCCTATGAACAGAATGGCAGCGCACGATAGCCATCGGCGCATCTTCAGCAGCTGATAATCAGTGTCATAGAGGCTGTGCTAGTGCAGTGGCAGGTTCAGCAAATGCCCACAACCCCACCGGCTACGTCTGGCACTGTCGTAAGCTGCCGCTCGGTGCGTAGGCAAACACCTCGAGCTTTTTTGCTGGTTACGCTTTCGACGAATCTACACAATGAACGAAAACGAGCTGGTTTAGTGAAGATGTGCGATTACATAATCATGAAGAAAAACAAGTTCTGTAATATTTTAACACAAATCTCCGGGGGGCTGCTCGGAGAGAGAACACGCCAATTCCCCAAACCATCTTCTGTTGAGGGCGAGAGAATGCGTGCGTTTTTACGTTCTCCGCTCACTCTATTCCGCTTTTTTTCCGTGGTCAGCTGACTTTGAGTCTTGGGGGCAACAGATACCCTACTTCAACCTATAGGTCGGCTGCAAGAGAGGGCCCTAAAAAATATTACTTATCGAAGTACACAGACCCTGCGAACCAGCCCACATTTCACCGTGTCATTTCGTCTGTACGTTACAGCAGCTCAAACCCTTCATAAAACACTGAAACTGAAAGAAGCGTTGCCCCCATTTTATTTTACGCTCCCGAAAAGGGACACCCTAGCTGCAAAAGCAGATCATTTTTACTTACCCCGTGTGTCACAGTACTTGTGGTCAAAGGTTGGAGGAGTTTATTGCGACTCAAAATTAATGTACTATTTCTAATAATTTCGACAATAAACACATCTCATTCCATCAGCAAAAACGTTTTTGACTTTGTAGTCTTCATTGTATGCTGTAGACCTGCCCCGGTGGTTGAGTTCGATGGCTTTGTGCTGCTGAGCCCAAGTACGCCGATTCGATTCCAGACCGCAGCGGCAGCTTTTTTGATAGAGGCAAAAAGGGAAAACGTCCGTGGGTTCGAGATTTAATCATACGCTAATTATACGCGAGTGGTCAAAATTATTGCGGAGCCCTCCACTACAGCACTACTCTTCACCGGTGCAGCGTCCGTACGTTAAACCTCGCAATCAATCTAGACGCTTATATATTCATTACGGGACAAAATGATATGGCCAAGCGTTGAATTCTGACGTAAAGTACCTCAAAATGCGGATGTGTATTCGCGTGTAGGTGATTTTCGTTTCACAGTTTGAATGTGTAAATTTCGGTGATGAGTTTGTGAATGTAAATTATAAAATTATCAGCTTTGCTTGTGAATTGTTAATTAGTGGTTATGCCATTTTTTGTAATTTTGGCAATGACCTGGGACAAATTTGTTAATGACGTGAGACCCCACTCACAGCAAGGGAATTTTAGAGTAGAGTAGAGTAGATAAGATCTTTATTCGGCCGAAGCGACAGGCCGAGCATGATTTGATTGATTGTAGGGTTTAACGCGCCGACACAACGCAGGCGATGAGGCGCGCCGTAGTGGAGGGCTCCGGATTAATTTTGACCACCTGGGGATCTTTAACGTGCGCCGAAATCTCGTACACACGGGCGTTCTTGCTTTTCGCCTCCATCAGAAAAGCAGGACGAGCATGTCGATTTGCATTTAGAGGTAATCATCGACCCGACACTAGAATTCGGTTATGAGCTATGGTTCCAGTCCGAATGTGGAAATGTAGTGTGTACCATCTCTGAATAAACGTTAAAAAGGACATGGCACGAAGTCACAGGGAGGTGAGCAAATTCGGGTGATAGTATAAGAGCTCATATCAGCTTCAAAAACTAACCAATAAACGTGGTGACGTTTCGTTGCCTGGTATTGTATGCCTCGCGGTGAACGTGAGCTGTCCTGGGAGTTACAGGTATATTATGTCGTGGTTGGTTGGTATTTGCTTACACCCCACAAAATATTCAAACAACAGTCATTTCATTGGCCCTTTTTTGAGTAAACATTACCAAAAAGAGGCCAAGGTAGGTCCTCAAGAGTGAAGAAATAATGCCTTTGAAAGAAACAAGACTAGCAAAGCTACAACAAGACTACCGAGATGTTGTCATCATTCGTTTGCTTCATTTTTTCATACAATGTTCAAATTTATACCCAGGATATCGCAAGAATTCTTCTCAGCAGGATACTGAAAACACTAGTTGGCTTAGTTAACGATGTTGTTGGGTGGAGCTGTATTGGTTTGCCAAAGACCCGCATAAAACGGCGTCCTAGCAATCGAACGATCACAATATATAGAGAGATTTGGTCAAAGCTTCGAAATCTAGAAGATTCAAGCTGAACCTACAGAGCTATAAGAATAGAAGAAACAAACGCCAACAAAGCAATCATAATAGAAGAAATGAAGGAGGCATTCATCTACGCGGTAAGCTTCAACGAACCGAATACACGTCCGGCCTTAAGGCGCATGGTGAACGCTACCCACGCAAGAGAGGGCCTTTGCATTTTCCGCCCGCTTTTCGTGCTTCCCTCAGGTGTATGGGTGCCTCACATTAGAGTAAGATATACTCTTTAGTATATCTCACGGCAACTATTACATTTGTAGCTGCTTATTATATTTGTGCTCCTCACATTCCAGTGAGATATAGTATTTATTATATCTGAGGACAATTATTACATTTACAGCTATTTATTTTATTTATTGCGTAAGACGCAGGATAATTAGAGGACTCGTCTACTAAGGACGCAACCTTGCAAAAAGGCCGTTGCCAAATATGATGGTGACGAAGGTGTGTCACTGGATGGTGAAAAAGATGGTGTGGTGCTTGTGGGAAAGTTGGTGTGCAGACTGTTGCATCGCATCATCTACCTTAAAAAGCTGTTTCAGCGTAACATAACACAACCTTAGCAAACCAATAACCAAACGTACCGACGTAAACCTGATTTAAAACTTAATTAGTACATTAGTCCTACTAGGCCCTTTTTTTAACTTAGTTTCATTCAATACAACCCGATGTGGCGAAACAACCTGCAAACATTCTCCCGATGCTGCATGTGAAAATATGATGATGAGTTCCTAGGCGGGAATGTGCAATTCTGACGCAGGTAGGAAAGGATGATGACGCCGGTGCTCAGAATATACAAAGAAGCAGCAGCAGAAACCATCTATATCAGGTCTTGCAGCTGGCAAGTTAAACATGTTTCGCACCTATGAGGATATAAGCTCGCCCTCCCGCCCGCATGCCTGCCTCCCGCCTGCCTGCCGCCTGCTTGTCTGTCTGTCTGTTACTTTGCTTCCACTTCCAGAAAAATATACATCAAACAACAAATTCGTGCGCTGAGTAAAGAACCATGGCCGTCGCAAGGAACACGTAAGTTGGGGAAACCTATCTACAACGATGTTCTTCCTTTGCTGCTGTACGGGCCGTTTCTCTAGCTCACACAAAGACCTCGTTTCTCACCAACTGCTACTTATCATAGGGTACTCATGGCAGAAACGAGGCTTCGTACAAGTTCCCGCCACCTGCCCTTCACATCTGCAACATTGTTACGCAACTGCTCCTTTGTTTCGTGGATCGATATTAATTCAGCGCGCCTGGTTTTCTAGCAGGCTTCTCCATATAGCGAGTGCTTTACGGGTAACGTTCGCCGGCTGCCAAGGCATCACCGGGCGCACTTCCCGAGTTCAAGAATTTGCATTCTGAGAGAAGACGGCGGCATACTGCGAACTTATGTGAACTTTCGCAACACGCTTGGAACGAGGTAGTTTATGCATGCGTGCGCATAAAACAACCGTGTTTCCAAGAAAGCCGAGTTCTCCTTTGACTCTGCGCGAAACTTCGACCTTTGTGGTTTTGTTATTTATGGGGTTTTTGCAGGTAGATATGCTCCATTTACCCGGATGTATATCTTGGATGGCAATATGGCTTGAGCTTTTAGGTTTTCGGTGGCATTTAGGCTAACGTCATTCATCGGATCAACTACGTAATTATTTTGGATATTGTGGCTCAGCCCCCTTTGTTCCCGAAGTATTGCCGGATGACTGTTTTCCTAGCGGATGCGGAAGGTAGTTTGTTGATATTTTGTTTGTTACGGAATAATGCTGTTTCATCTGAGTAATTTGCAATACGACTTTTCAGCTGTGGAAGACAGAACGCCGTGTGCCGTTGCGATCACCGCAGCAGCTGCTAACTGAAGCCCCAGTAGTTCCCAATACGTTTTCGTGCGTCTCAATGTTAAAAAATTTACTCTCTGCGACTCCATGGTTAGTATGTTTTTTTTTTTCGTTTATACTCACATATGGGCTCAGGAGGTTAGCCATGCAAGCAACCACTGCACGCAAGAAGCCACGTAAACCATTGTTAGAATAATTATACAGTATTCACAAAGCACCTCAATCCCGCTGTAAACGATGTCGTCGTGTGTGCAAATAGATTAGGGCCACTGAGTAAAACAAAGAGGAGCGCCGGCTGCGGTCAAAAAAAAATATTTGTCTGGTGCGTTAATGTCCCCGCGGCGCCATTCGCCCTGCTTTCGCTTCACACTCTTCCTTTTTCGCATCCCCTCTTGTCGCTGTGCCTTGGCACGTTGCTCTCTCCTTGTTAGCTCTCCCGAGCGGCTGGTTTCTGTTCGCCACGACATCTGTTTTAAGCATGTCAAACTGGGCGTGCAAAGACGGGACGCGCGCAAAATTTAAATTTCAGTGCACAGGCGCAATGAGAGGCGAGGGCAATCGCACACCGCCATATACGTAACACGATCACTTATTCGCTATCAGCGATTGTTTGGTCAGACATAATCACGGCCGTATTCTGTGCTTCCGAGGGCCTCGAATAAAGAAACAGCGTGGAGCGGGATTCCTAATCCACAGAGAAATAGCGGTAAATGTGGAGGAATTCTTCAACATAAACGAAAGAGTCGCAGTCATTGTGATCTAGCTGAACAAGACATACAGGTTAAAGATAGTCACCATATGCACCAAAAACTAACTACGAGGATGAACCCGTGGACAATTTCAACGAGATCTCGAACCTACCATCCCGAAAGGTGCAACGTAGTTCACAATCGTAATGAGAGACTTTAGCGCAAAAGTAGGTAAGAAGCAAATAGGAAAAAGGTCAGTGGGAAACTTCGGAATATGCAGTGGGAATTGCCGAGGGTTTACACTGGTGGGATTTGCAGAGACAAATAACCTGAGGATAAGGAACACATATTTCCGCAAACGAAAGTATAGCAAATGGATATGGAAAAGTCCCAACAGCTCAACACAAAATTAAAATGACACCCCCGGTATTGTGCAGTATGTAGACATGCTAGACAACATTAAGCAGCCACAATAAGATGGCTAGATGCAAAGTAATACTTAATCTAGATCGACGAAAAGAAACTAGGGAAAAGTAAGGAACCAAGCATAAAGTCAGTCAGTGAAACGACGTAGGAATATAAAAGAACACTTCAAAACAAACTCCTGCTTCTGAACGAGGAGGAGGAGTATAGTGTTGACTGGAAAAAAGACAAACTAACAACAGAATCACTGAATAAGCAACACCTGTGGCGGAAGAAACATCTTGAAATCAAACTGGAAAACTAACTCAGAAAACGGAACTAATTTCTAATCGTAGCAGCATGAAAGGGTCGAGTACGGGAGATCAAATTGAATTAGCAGAGCTGTCAAAAATTGGCTAACAGATATAGAACAAACAAAATTCGTGCGTGCAACATGGCAGTCATTGAGAAAACGCTGCAAAAAGGAGAACAATGAAAAACGCGGAAAAGACAGAATGCACGAACTCAGGCACGAGCAGGGTAACATTGCGCACTACATAGACGAGATTATAAAAGTGGCAGAACGATTCAGCACCAGGCTGTACGCCAGTGACGTAAGCCCACGGCAATGCACTGAGCGTAAAAGCTTGGCTTTCGTTATCGCAAAAATAAATAAAACCGAAGCAGCAAAGGCTCTCAAGGACATAAAAAAGCAAAAGCTGCTGGCTGGCTACAATGGCATAACCATGGTTATTGAAAGAGGCAGGATATATCGTACTGGAAAAACTTGCGGCAGTGTTTTCCGGAAGCTTATGGACTCTCCAAATGCCCAGAGCCTGCCAAACCAACAACATATTCTCATTCACAAGAATTGAGATAACAAAGACCGAAAAATTACACACCGATCAGCCTGACCTCAGTTGTATACAAGCTGTTTACCACAGTAATACTTAACCACTAAAGTTGCAAACTAGATTCTCAAGAACCCACAGAGGAGATTAGGTTTAGGTTATGATACCCAACAATGCATCACATCTATGTCGATAATCAAGAAATTAAAAAATTCTCATGTTCATCTAATCACCTTTCGTCATCAACTCATACATCGAAATATGTGCCCTATGCAAAATAAACTCTCGTAAAAAAACTACTTTCAGACCTTTACTCCCACTGTGACCCGCCAATGGCCTCAGTTCCGAGATTCCTTTACAAACCCCCTGGTTGCCCAGTTTGCCACAGCAGCGATGCCATCGCCGGTCCCCACCTCTTGCTGTGGTCCTGCCTCGCCTTGAGGCCATCGAGACTGCGGCACATTGCGGCGACGGGCCACCACGTAGATAACGCCTCCGCATACGCCGCATGGATACATGGGCGCCATCATCGTTAACTCCTTGACCTCATCCGCGAAGCGAACATTTTCATTTTCATCTAGTCAGCTTTCGTCATAAACTCATACCCTCAAATATACGCACTGTGGCATATTAAACGCTCATAAAAAAGCTACATTCTGAAATAAAAGCCGTGAGACTAAAAATAAATATGAATTATTCTAAAATGATGAATAAACATGCCAAATGCGCCCTCTTCTGATTATGTAACCAAACGCTATTCGAAGTAGAAGAGTATATCAAACACGGACATGTGTCATTGCTGACACTAATTATGAGAGAGAAATGCGGCGCAGAATAGGCGTAGCTGGAGAGCTTTTGGCAAACTCGTTTCAAACAATGAAAAGTAAGATACCTTTACCACTCAAAGACGACTATAAAATCAATGCGTTCTTCCGGTGATGACATCAGGAGCGGAAACTTGGCGTCTTAACAAAGAACAAGAAAACAAACTTAGGTCGGCTGAACGATGCATGGAACTTTTATAGGAGTAACACTTGGTGACAGGAAACGAGCTTCCTAGATCAGAGAGCAAACTCGAGTAGGTGAAATCATAGTCCAAGCAAAGAAAAAAAAAGGACTTGGGCTGGGTGGGTACTGAGAAGAAATGAGAACCGGAGGACCGCAAAGGTAGCAGACTGGATTCCGAGAAATGGGGTTAGAAAAGGAAGGCCAGTAACCCGATGGAGGAACTAAATAAGAAAATTCCGGGGCAAAGAATGGACTCGAGCAGCACGCGACAGGAGCGGTTGCAGATCACTGGATATCAGCAGTTCCCACAGGTCTACTGCAGCCTTCGTACTGGAATAAACCTGTTTGAACTGTTGATGAGGACGATGATGATGCTGATGATGATGGCGATGGTGATGATGAATCACGGCCGGCTGGAAAATATCTATCTATCCCATCAGATTTAACACGCATTCGTAGGACGATGGTTTAGTAAACACCAAACAAAAAATTAGCAATAGTAATGCCGGACACCACAACATACAACATAGCCTGATTATTCTTACGGCATATCGACAGAGCGCGAAAATGGCCCTGTCTTGCTCGACCACTGTTCTGCCGCCTCTTTAATAAGTATGATTCTTCTGCACACAGACAACAATACGAGGATGTCTCCATAGATGAGCGGCAAGAACACATATTTCTATTACAGCGGAGCTGTTGAGCTGGCCCTAATGTGTGTCGTGTAACGCGTAAGCATTAAACATACCGAGAAATGGTCGCAGTGACCGCCGACCGTTCCCGGCTCGCGCAGTGGCTCTCGCAAAAAAAAAAAAAAAAACTGGGGAAGACCCCGAGACCGGTGAACAGCTACTGTGACGACCACGCAAGAGCTGCTGACGTGTGCATCAGCTGTAGTTAAGGTTGAAGAGGCAGAGGAGCTGGCGATTGCTCTGGCCCTTACTCTACCAGACAAGACCAAACTGGTCACGGATTTCCAGCAAGCCTACAGAAGCTTCCAGTATGGCTGGGTGTCCCGGTTGGCCTTCCGAGTGCTCATAGAGAAAAAACCTCCGAAGGAAACAGTAGAACTTGTGTGGGTGCCAGCCCATTCTGTGGTGGAGGGTAACGAGTTTGCCCACCAGCAGGCCTGAGCACTGACACACCGGGCGGCGTCCGCAGTAGAGGCGAAAAACCAACATTGCTTAACAAGAGGGACATTACCACTTATTTCAGGCATGACAGGCGGCAGCTCCCAGCACCACACACGCTGCACTTACGAAGGAACAGCAAACCATATACAGGAAAATCCAGACAGAGTCCTTTCCGCACCCCCGTCTACTCAACCGTTTGTTCCCAATCCAATTTGGAGAAGCTTGCTCAATCTGTAAAAAATTAGGCACTCTCAAGCATATCATAGGAGAGTGTAGGGTTAGCCCGAAGCAACCACCGCCCTTACCTGAGCCTCGCCCCACCAATCCACCTTACCCTTAACCAGAGATGGAGGATCTTGCTGACCAGCACCGTCCTAGAGGATCAGCTACAGCTGGTAACCAGGGGCCACGCGGCGAGAGCAGCATATGAATTCCCGCGTAGAGGGAACCACCTCCGCCTATTGTGGAGTTTGCAATGAACGCCCCTTCAACAATGTTTTTTCCTCCTTCTCCTCACGCTGCCTAGACAAACAACAAAGACACAGGTGGCGCAGCCCCTGCTTCATGGAACCTCGACCGGACTCCAGGAACGCCGCGAATGAGTCGTGCACGTACTCGCCGCCGCTGCGCCCAAGCTGTCGTCTACCACTTCCGCCAATGTAATCCTTGGCATGAGGAACACGACGATATTGATGCATACGACGATGACAACGACTAGCACAGTGCAAAGCGACGACGGAACATGTAAATGAGCAAGTTTAGATGTGTACAAATGCACGTTGATGTGTCCTTCGGTGCTCATGTGTAAACAAACCATGCAGCTAAGCTACGGTTCAAGCCTTCCGCGACTTGGTGGTTACGCACAAGCCGATGGGATAAGCAAAATACCTTCGAGACACAATGACAATACTTTAATTAAAAAGGGCGCCACCCTGCCCCCCCTACCCCCTACAAGAATGCTTTTCGATTCCGGCTTTACTCGGAAGCTTAAGTGGGAAGGATTTAGCAAAGTTCGGGAAACTATTTTTGTGCAAGGCGCGTGTCGCCGGGGAAGCGATCGTACGCGCTTAAAAGTTGTCGCCTTGCGCCCACACTAAGTCAATGCCCTAAAGGGGGAAGAACACATGAACAGGCTTATTTACGATGGTACCTATAGCAGCCTCGAGATTTTATCTATTAGTTGATAGCTGAATACAATATCCACGTTGAAATACACTATATCAGATACCATTCCCCTCATTACAAAATATTTTATAGTAAGGTGCATGCACGCAGGCCTTGTCCTGTCTTGATGGTGTTCGCCTGCTTTTTGCGAGGGCGTTCGCGAAGTCAATTTGCATCAGCCTGCCCACGCATACCACACATATAGCTCCTCCTACTCAACTCGGTCGATCAGGGCAACTCCGTGGATGTCTCAGCCTCGTATCAGTGAAGGCCTAGGTTTCAATTTATGAATTTTAAAAATTTCGGCACTTATTGTTCATTCTTTATTACTGTTCCTTTAATTACGCCAAGATTGTTTCAAGTGTCCCACTTTTCGAAATATGACCGGCTCTGTCGAACGAAGTTGTAATCCAAGCCAACTAGTGGTTCTAGTTTCGTGATGGGCCGAATACATCCAAGAGCCAAGGAAGCCTTCAAAGTTATGGGGGTTTTATGCGCCGACGCCCTACCTGGGCATTCTGCCGCGCCGTAGTGGAGTACTTCAAATTAATTTTGACCAACTGGGGATCTCTAACGTGCACGGAAATCTCGGCACACGGGCGTTATTGCTTTCCGCCTTTATCAGAAAAACAGACACCGCGCCTCGGGTCGAATCCAGGTACTTGGGCTCAGCGGCACAATGCCTTAGCCACTGAGCCACCGCGGCGGGTCTTAGAGGGCTTGCAGTATGCGAAAATAAACAAATAAATAGACAGGGATGAAAGGCGTTCCCACTACTGATCGTACTAAATAGTTTAAACACAATTTATTTCCCTTCACCCACGAGCCACTTTACCGTCGTGGGTTTTGAATGTGTTCCATGTTGCATGCGGTCCACTATAGTGCAAAAGCTATGCCAACGGCCAAAACAATACCTCTTTGCGATCAGCCACATTGAATAAAAAATACAATTCTTCGATTCGCACGCGGCTTCTGAAGCCTATAACATCTAAGAAAAGAGGAAATGAAAACCGCACTAACGGAAACAAAAACCTAGACAATTGCTATGTCGATGCTGACCCTGCAAAGTATGTGTAGATATATCATGACCAGCCTATCTACGCCCATTGCAGGGCAAAGCCCTCTTCCATTAATCTCCAATTATACGGTTCTGTGCATAACTGCGACCAGTTATCCCCGCAAACTTCTTTATCTCATCTGCCCATGTTTCCGCCGCCCCCTGCCATGCTTGACTTCTCTAGGGATATGTAGATATATACGCTTTTATGTATAAGAGCATTTTGCCACCTGTTTTTTCTGAATTCCCGTTGGACAGAAGGCCCAGGCGCTATTCAGCCACTGTATCTTGGCCACCTGGTCCCTAGGAAACATACCGAAGTCGTATACTCTGCCGTGACCCGGCCAGAGGAAAAAGCCTCGGAATGCCCGCTCGATATGGCGTGGGCCTCCTCGCTGAAAGCAGCCAGCTGTTGCCGTCGAACGGGATGCAGAACTTCGCTTGCCAATAAACTACACCACAAACTCGGGGCTGCACCAGCCAGTGCTGCCGAACCCCACAACGTCCGGTGTACCAGCCGTACAAACCGAAAGAGTTTCTCAGGACTCCAACTTTGCTCAGTCCGAAGAGTTCTCTTCCCGACAGCAGCTGGAGTTGCGCGGTATGAGGGAACTATTTATTGCGTCGTCGAACGTGATATCGTTTCTTTTTGCCGGAGAAGGAAGCTGAAAACGGAGCTACTGTACAGTCTTGTAGCCACTTCGGTGTTTATTGGCATAAATTAATCACGTTATGACCCAGTTTTGCGAAGCCTACAAACATGCGCACGGGAATGGTCTACAAAGGAGTACGCGATGAAGTATTCAGAAAGTGCACAACCGTTATTTTGAACGGCGAACAGCGAAATCAATCCTAAAGGTCGAGATGACAGGCAGTTTAAAATAAAAGCAGGGCTCAAACTGAAGATGCTGGACATGAAGGCTTCATTGCTTTTTGCCCTATGAGATGTGTTATTCTCGTTGTTTAATTGATTACCAAGTTATCCGGTGAGCAGGAGTCAGGTCATGGCGCAACGGTGTCGTCGAAAGAGCGCGGCGGTGATGACGTCGAGGCTTGCCACCGCATCCAACTCTCCTGTAATAAGCCGGACGTGGAACAGTCATGAAGAAACTGCGGATTGTCTGTACTCGGACTCTTTTTTTTTGCTTTGGACCAAGTAGCCACGCTTGGAATTACTGGGTCTCTTTGACAAGTATGCGGTCAACCATCCGTTTACGCTGGTCTTCATGCGTAAGACCTTGCTTGTGTCAGTACGGCGGTTTAGCGCTTCCGCAACAAGCGGGTGAACCGACATTGCTTGCTGCTGGTTTAGTTACGTGTCTCTTTTTGTTTTTTGTGTGTTGCTTATTTGGTTTTTACTGGGACGCTAACCCGATAATATCGGTACGTGCTCGCTCTATTAAAAAAAAAAACCTTTGAAAAGTGAATATACGTGTCAAATGGCCATTTGCATGTCTTTATTGGCATTGTGCATTTAGCACTACCTCTTATGCATAGAATAAGAGAAATATTAAAACTCAGTACTGCAGTGCATAGTACGTATGGTAAGTACCATCGTCATAAATTCAGATACGAACAACGGAGCGCGCGCCTTCCGTACATGCCACGCCTCTTGGTGACCGGCCGCGTATGCGCAGTGCGAACAAGTTACGAGTATTTGGGTCCAACGATGATATGCAAACACCGTCCTTCGGTATTTCAGCATTTTGGTTTGTCTTCACCCCGCGTTCGGCGCCCGCTCAGCACACGTTAGCTTTGTTGCCGCGATGAGTGAGTGAAAAGGGCGCACGAAGCTATATTCCTTTATGTTTAAGTTCGTGCTGAGCGCCCAACCGACGATCGAAATACGATGGCCTTGCAATATCAAGGTTGGTCACGAACTCTCTTAACTTGTTCGCAGTGCGCATACGCGGCGCGTTTCGAGGATGCGGGGCATGTTCTGAAAGCCACGTGCTTCATTGCTTGTATTTGAATTTATGACGGTAGTACCTCAATTATGATAAGTATAAAGGTACAGGTGTGCATGTGGGCTCCTAAATCAGCGCGTTGTAGAAGCGGTTGATGGATTGAACATCGAACATTGCGTGATTGAAGTCAGAGCTGTTTAAGTTTGAAATTTTATAGATAGGTATATTTGAGTTACACATTACCCTCACATTGACATGAAATAACACAAACAAAATTGCGGTGGTATCGTTACAACGGAAACATTTTCTGCATCAGCTAGACTGATTTCACAAGTCTGCTTCTGGTGCTATACTGGTGGTATGTAATTTTTACGGGACCATCCGTGATTTGTAATATAGTGAATACACTGTGAAGTGAAATAGTTGGCACTGATGAAGCATTACCGAGGAATTCTATGCTGAGGATTATTGGTGCTCTAAGGTCCCAGGCTCGAATCGTTCTGCTTTCGCTTTGGGAGAAACACAAAATAGGCCCCCTTCAAAAGCGGGCGTCCTACACCCTGCAGGGTGGTTCACAGCCGACCCCGTAAAGGTGGTTCTTATAGAAAAACCTAACAAGTATATTATACTGCATTCCTAGGACAGGCACCGTAACGCCTCTCCGAACAGTATCCTTCAGCACGCCTGTGCTACATGAAAAATAAAGCCTGTAGAGGGGATATATGCTACACGCAATCGAAATTTCAAGCACTCCCCGTGCTGCCGAACATTCCCTTTGTGCTGAAGACAATTCGAGAAAGACGCAAACAGAAACAAGGCAGATCTGTATTTGCCCTGGGAAAAGAAAAGTTCCACAGTCAACGTTCATTTTGCGAGATATTTTTAGCGCATTTCCATCGGACGCAGTTGCGGCCACCATATGTGTTGACCACGAATGACAAGTATAAATTTTTGAATCACGAATTTAGGGGAGGGGGGTCAACGTATAGACGGCAACGCTTGGAAGGAAAGTTCAGACCCAACCAGACAGCAGCGTGAGCGTTGCCCGCGGTCGACCAACCCTATTTCGCGGGGCACACTTTCCATTCCCCGTTTCTGATCGGTTTCGTAACGCTCGCAACGCAGCATCAGGCAGCACTGGCTGGCTTCAGGTTCATGTCGGCGACACGTGTTTTGACGTTTCCTATGGCATCACGCTTCGCAGACTGGCTACGTAGGTGTATACGTGGACTCGCGAGCAGCAATGGGGAGACCATGGCTGGGAGGAATGCGGGCAAGAGGACAAGCACCGTGGGACGATCAAAATTTTCATCTGGTTTTTTTTTTTATCTAATAGGATCTCAGCTGGGTTGCGACACTGCAACCGAACTTCACCACAGCTCGCTCCGATCACTGGAAACGCTGTGAATACATTGCACCACATTTCAAAACACTTGGGAGGTAAACCTAGATCGCTGTCGAGGGCCGTGGATTGATTCAAACCCCCTCGGGGCCCTTAGCTTGCGTCGCAACCAAGCACACACGGGCGTTTTTATATTCCCGCCTCATAGAGAAACACGACTTCAAGGGTCACGACCCCAAGCGCGATTTCACGCATCGAAACACCTTAGCACGCAAGGCATCGGACTCAGCGATGGGTGTACAAATTTCATCTGCTTTGGGCATCGGCGGAAAACCGAGAGTAAGAATAGCCTGATGCTTTCGCTTTATTTTAGAAGAAACCTGAAGCGTATTACGGCGGGAAGTTTGAATTATCAATTATCAGTGAGAGGAGATGCCGTCAGCTCTTGTTGCGGCCTTTGAACGAACATGTTTTTTTTTGGTAAATTTAGTGTACAGGATAGCCGAGAAACAACAATAGACCCGACAGAATGTTGGTGGAGAACTCCGCTTCTAAGATTCACTCGTCATACGCGCCCATTTAGCGCTCGCTTTGACCCGTTCATTTTTAGTCGAAAGAAAGTCTCCAATATTCAAGAAATCAGCGTTTTTATCCGGTGCAGAAGATGGCCATAGCTGTGCACAGAAGAACGAACTTACAAAAACTTACTTTCTTTCATAGTGCGCGTCTGAATAAATTCCAACGAATTAAATCAATTTCAGAGAAAATCTGGGTTCATTGTAGATTGTTTGTGAATCAAAGCCTGGCCTGCAGAGTAGGAGCCTTGTGCATTAATACCAAGCAGCATCAGCCCGCCTGCAGTGGCAGAGAAAGAGTTAGCCTAGGGCATGCGGTGATGACGTCATATCAGAGAACAGGCGAACGTGATGGCACGTGAATAGAACAGGCGGAAGCAGCCTACGGAAAACTCTGACATCGGGGAAGCTGAGGCGGGAAATATCGCCTGTATGCTTGACGAAGCATTTCACCTGAAAAGACAAAGTGACGAAAGCGAACGGAGACGCAAACACGACGTTATATTGCCACCTAGCTACATTACCACCAGGCTAGACATGGAGAATTTTGTGGCACCGTCGTTTCATTTACGAATGTATTACCTGTGGTATTTACTATGTCCAAAGCCTTCTGTGCCCTATTCTGCGAAACACCGTCGTAGTTGTTGCTGCTCTCCTGTCAAGCTTTCAGTGAAAACAGCGATCAAGCAGTGCTCGTTCAAGTTGGCGGAATACAAATGAATCATTTGGCACAAATATTTCAGAGTGTATGTAGGCAAAAGGAGCTTCCGAAAAACCCGCCTGCTCAGAATAAAAGGTAGGATTTATGAAACGCGGCTCTACAAAACAAATCCTTCTTGGAGGTACAGAAAATGCAAAGCATTGCGAGACATTCGTGCATGCATAACGGGTCCGACACTGATATTTGTGGAAGTGGTGCCGTGATAAAAATAAAATACGAATCAAGCCTGGCCAACCAAAAACGTTAAACTTGTTGGCTACAGGCGCACTTTAAAACCCAACGAATTGAATCCATACATGTAGGAATGGGTTCGCTACAAGGACGAGAAGCTCAGAGTAAAATGTCGAATAATGAAATCGTTGTTTATTAGGAGGTTTAATGCGCCGACGCTACACAGGCGATGATGCGCGCCGTAGTGGAGGGCTGCGGATTAATTTTGACTACCTGCGGATATTTAACGTGCACCGATATCTCGAACACACGGGATTTTCAACAAAAACATCAGGACTTTCTATAGCTCTAAACAAAAGCGGCGGCACATATTTAGCAGGAAAGACTGGTGACTGTGAAATTGGCTAACCGCAGTGAAGGAGCAAACACAGCTGATATGACACTGAACTATGCGAAAACAGAAGGGAAAGCACCTAACTGTATTGCATTAAAACGAATATCTTTACGATAGCTTAAGAGCAGGGCTAAGCGTCTAAAAGCCTGAGCAAGAATTTTGGTATCGACGATTTTTGAAGGGAACTATTGGTAAATTGATCAACTTGTTTCTTCTTTAGCAAAATAAAGGAAACGTTATAACGATACTATGAAGCTGCCCCGGTTATCAAAAATCATTTTTTATGTTTCCGCTAAAATTCGGCCTACAATAAAAGGGGCGGTATTGCGGAGGTCTACCAATTATGGTGAGATGACACGAGTCAGCCCCTCGATATGAAGTGGATAAGAAAACAGTCACCGTCGTCGGTTATCATATCATTAGCGAAAAGAGGTATAGCTTTTCCGGTGCCATTCGCGCGGAAATTTTGGTCCGTTCGGAATTTTTTTCTGCGTCCTAACACAACGCAAACACTATATTTCTGGTGCGGAAAAAGAATTGTTATCAAGGTTAAAATTAACTCTCCTTTCTTAAAGAAGTGATATGCACTTAAGTGGCTATTTTAGCATGTGGGTTTAACATGATCAGGTGAAGACAGCGTAGCTGGTACACGGACAAGCAGGGAGACGACTTGTGTGTCAAGATGAACACCAAGTGCATGTCTCTTTTATTCGAAAGATTTGGTGTCTTATCATGCCCTCAACGCTTGTTAAGCAGCAACACACACCTTATTTGCTGAAAAACGAAACAATTTAAGCCAAAATTTCAATTCTCCCACCCCACTATGTGTTTCGCGACCTCGACAATGACATCTTCAGGGCAGGTGTATAAAACAAAGTAAGTATGCCCGTTAAGGCTGCCACCCACGGCAAAAAAAATGTAAACGAGCTGATCGTTTGTCATCATAGATGGCGGAACGATACCGCTGAAGGCCTACTGTCCACTCACGTTTTTTTTTTTCTGATAGGACTTTTACTTGCTCATTGTTGCGGCTGATAATAATCGCCTCATGAAATATTATGTACCACTCAACAAGACGGTTCACTTAAGTGGCAGTGTCGCTTATGCCTGTCGGCCAGTGTCGTGTCAGACAAGCCCAACATGCTCGAAGGCAGTGCAGCGCCGACAAGCATAGTGCGCGCCGTCCGCACTAGCGCTTCAATGTTTACCTATTTCCTAGTAAATTCCATTGTTGAGCCCAACATTGTCTCTCTTTTTTCTTTCTTTCTCTATCTTTCCCATCTTTCTATCTTTCTTCTTTCTTTCTTTCCTTTTTTTCTTTCTTTCTTTCTTTCTTTCTTTCTTCTTTCTTTCCTTTCCCTTTCCCTTTCCTTTCCTTTTCCTTTCTTCTTTATTTATTTATATTAACTACCCCACAGGCCTATAGCGGAGTATTGAGTAAGGACGGATACAAAGGGAATAAAAATGTTAGTGGGTGAAACCAATGCCACATACAAATCACGCCAGTCAATTAACAGGGATTTCACAAATAGGAAGGAATGGTTATAAACAACAACGAGAGTTTTCAGCAGCAAAGAGAAACTAGCATAAACAAAAACAAAATTGAAGGGATTTATACAATGCTATAACACAGATGGTTCAAGACGTGTTGGCGGAAAGTTGTATGATCACTTAAATTGACATTGATGTCGGGAAGATCATTCCAGACTGTAATGGCTCGAGGTAACGCCAATGAATTGAATAACTTTATTTTCCAAAGCTGCGTCCGATGCTCTGTTGATTGTGTAGTCGTCTTGACGTGCGCAATTGGTGTGTTAGTGGTAGGGCGGTTGCCTGGATGCGCGAATGTTTTTATGAAGCAAAAACAGGAGGGCAGCTGTGCGCCGTGCTTCTAGATTCTGTAATGAAAGGTCATGTCTTATTCGTGTGCTACAAAAAGAATTACTCCTACAAAGAAATTTTACACTCAATATAAATTCCAATGGCTTATTCTGAAAGATTATAAGCCCTGTTTAAGTTCGTTAACTTGCACTGGATTTCGTCGGCCTCAGCCAATCGCAACAAACTGCCCATATTGCCGCGAACCATGCATTGGTTTGTTATTACTTCAAAGTAGTATATCTCTAACCACCCCAGTTTTCATTCCGGTGTCATCGATTTACTCGGCGCGTTCCGGGGCTCCTCCTCCCACCTTCGCACCTCTTTCACAACTATTTTCCCTTCGCCTCCACCGATGCCCCCTTTTTAAAAGTTAAGCAGGCGGCAGCTAACGGCGGTATGCGGCTATCAGATGATTGCAAAAAGTAAACTGAAGCACGGATGGGCGTAAAAAAATGCACTGACAATTATACAAATTGTGCGCAGCAGGAACTTCAGTTTTCTCGGTCACGGCGCATTTCTACTGCGTCTAAGCAAGTGTTTGCGTGATCAGCGAACGTACGACGGCATGCGCTACTCCGCTGCTATCTTGCAGTGCACCGCCGCCGCCGGCCAGCATGTTCCAAATCGTGTTCGAATCTCCCGCGCAAATTTCCCGTGGCTCGGATTAGCCCCGCGAAAGGGGGAGCAGGGAGCATGTTGTTGCATATCGTGTTTGAACTCCCGCGCAAACGTCAGAAGTTTGGATTAGCGGAGAAAGGAACAGCGTGTGGGGAAAGTGTAGGGGCACAGCGCTCCTTGGTGGCGACACAAGAAACATGTGTGAAAGAAAGGCAGTGAGAGAGATGACGCGGTAGCCGCACGTGTCGTACTCCACTTCACCCTTTGCTAGACGCTCCTCTCCGTTTTCTTTCTTTCGTCGCTGCTGAGTTGCTCACTGGGTTACGCAGACATAAACAGAGGCCGCTCCTGAGAAGCCCAGGTAACGGCTGCCAAAGGTCTGCCCCCTAAAACGACTGAAACCCGCCGTCGCGGCCAATGTCACTTCTAAGCACGCGTACATGACCGCTTCCCAGTTTATGCGTGCGCAGTTTTGTAGTGAGAAATAGTGGTAGGGAGGAGGGTAGGCGTGCACGCGAAGCTATAGGTTCATGTCCGTACTGATGGATGGTATGTTCGTTGTGCTGGTGCTAGATTTAAACGCGGACTGTTAAACGCCCAATTGGGACCTGTCCGGAGTCCTTTGTGGTAGAGCGAATTGGGTTTGTGTGTTAGGCTAAGTTCAGATTACCGACGCAAAACCCATATCGTGATCTATGAACGAAAAAAAAAATGCCTGTCACGCAGTTTGGTTTGCTGAGACGTGAAATAACGCCATTCTTTAAGTCGTCGTGACAGTTGCGGCAACAGTCTAAACCCCGGGCCCTTTAAAAACAGTAAGATGCTTACGAAGCGGGAGGGACACAGGCAGTTCCATGTTTATCTGATTTGATTGATTGTAGCGTTTAACGCTCCGACGCAACGCAGGCTATGAGGCGCGCCGTAGTGGAAGGGTTGATGAAGTTTGTAGGGTTTAACGCGCCGACGCAACGCAGGCGAAGAGGCGCGCCGTAGTGGAGGGCTCCGGATTAATTTTGACCGCCTGGGGATCTTTAACGTGCGCCGAAATCTCGCACACACGGGCGTTTTGGCTTTTCGCCTTCACCAGAAGAGCGGCCCCCGCGACCGGGAATCGAACCCGCGACCTCGTGCTCAGCAGCGCAACGCCTTAGCCACTGAGCCACCGCGGCGGGTCGTAGTGGAGGGCTCCGGATTAGTTTTGACCTCCTGGGGATCTTTAAAGGAGCCATGAAGACAAAATACAAGTTTGTGTTATTCGAAAGATTTCGTGTTTTATAGTGCCCCAGCGCTTGCCCGAATGCAAACGACGCTTTGTTCACTGAGAAATTAATCAATTTAAGTTAAAAGTTTGATTTTCCCGCTAAATCGTGTGTTTTTGTGGTCCGCAATGACATCCCAGACCGCCCTGCAGCCTAGGGTCCCTTGATTCACGCGTCCACCGGACAGGGTGGAGACACGTATACGCTGGCGCCGCCATTTTGGGTCGCTCGCTCGCCGCCGAAGCAAGTCATTGTATCAAAACCGCGCTACAATTATCGCCGCAACGCGGTTAACTGGCGAAGTTTGAATCATCTTATCTGTTTCGCGTTGCTGGGTCGCGTGGGAAACGAAAAGAACGACTCGTTGAGCACGTTGACCAATTGCAGCGGCAGGGGACCATTCAAAGGGTGTCTCCACCCTGTACGGCAGAGTTGGCATCGAGGTGCTCAGCGTTTGTTTACTTTAAGCCCAGATGGCGCCACCATACCGTGGTATGCCGTTTTGGGGCCTTTGGTTTGTTTTTGACCTTCTTTAACCTGACTTGTTTTTGTTCTGGGAGAAAATGGTTGCCTGAAACATAGTGCTCGCTCGACAAAATATGGTCACGTAAGACACCGTAGCGTCAATCAATCGGCCAGTATCGTCTGAGACGCCCCCAAAGCCCCGCCGTTCTGTGCAGCTAAACAAGCATAGTGCGCGCAGTACCAACAGCAGTACGCATCGGTACTTCTATTTTTAAACATGTGCTTTCGTAACTTACACTGTTTGTCCCACCATTCTTACGGCTTTAAAAAGAATGTGCCCTAAATTTAAGCGCAAACAGCTCGTTCAGCAAGCTTATAAACTCTGCCTAATTTGCGTTTGCTTTTGCCGCCCTCAGCCAATCGCAGAGCTGTCTCATTTGACATCATAGGTTCTGTTGCGGGAAATGAGCTAGTGGGTCGCATGGCCAATCCCTTTTTCCCTAATTATGTAGCTTATTTGAGATAAGTTTACGTTAAAAGTGGTGTGAGTAGGATTCTAGAGGCAATCTTTTTAATGAACCAAACTTGTGTTTTCTCTTCATGGCTCCTTTAACCTGCGCCGAATCTCGTACACACGGGCGTTTTTTGCTTTTCGCCTCCATCAGAAAAGCGGCAATGTTTATCTGCAAGAACAAAGCTTGTATCCGTCAGATGGTCATTCAGCTAATGGCTATGAAATAAGCTGCATCGCAAATTACGACAAACGTGTTTTGTTTCGTGTGCTCCGTGGACTGCGTCCAGCTTTGCAGGTCATCCGTCTTCACAGGGTGGAAAGGCACTAATTTTTTACTGCCAAGCGGTATATGTCTAACCACCCCAGTTTTCATTCCGGTGTCATCGATTTACTCGGCGCCGTTCCGGGGCTCCCCCTCCCACAGTTCGCACCTCTTTCATAACTATTACCTTCTGGCCTCCACCGATGCCCCCTTGTAAAGTTCCGCTGACGGCAGCTAACGGTGATATGCGGCTATCAGATGATTGCGAAAAAAAACTGAAGCACGGATGGGCGTCAAAAAATGCACTGACGATTACTACAAATTTTGCGCAGCAGGAACTGCAGTCTTCTCGGTCACGGCGCATTTCTACTGCGTCTAAGGAAGTGTTCGCGTGATCAGCTAACGTACGACGGCATGCCCTACTCCGCTGCTACCTTGCAGTGCACCGCCGCCGCCGGCCAGTATGTTGCAAATCGTGTTCGAATCTGCCGCGCAAATTTCACGTGGTTCGAATAGCCCCGCGCAAGGGAGCAGCGAGCATGTTGTTGCATATCGTGTTTGAACCTTCCGGCAAACGTCAAGAAGTTTGGATTAGCGGAGAAAGAAACAGCGTCTGGGTAAAGTGTAGGGGAAAGGGGCGGTCCTTCGTGGCGACACATGAAACATGTGTGAGAGAAAGGCAGTGAGAGAGCTAACGCGTAGCCGCACGTGTCTTACTCCACTTCACCCTTCGCTAGACCCTCCTCTCCGTTTCCTTTCTTTCGTCGCTGCTGCACTCGCTCACTCGGTTACGCAGACATAAACAGACGCCGCTCCCGCGAATCCCGCGTAAAGGCTGCCAAAGGGCTGCCCATAAAACGACTAAAACCAACCGTCGCAGCGTATGTCACTTATAAGCACGCGTACATGACCGGTTCCCGGATTATGCGTGCGTAATTTTGTAGTGAAAAATAGTGGTAGGGACGAGGGGAGGCGTGCACGCGCAGCTATAAGTTTCATGCCCGTACTGATGGATGGTATGTCTGTTGTGCTGGTACGAGATTTAAACGCGGACGTTAAATGGCCCAATGGCGACCTGTCCGGAGTACATAGTGATGGAGCGGTTTGGGTTTTTTGTGTTAGGCTAAGTTCAGATTACCGACGCAAAACCCATATTGTGATCTATGGACGTAAAAAATGCCATGTCACGCAGTTAGGTTAGCCGAGACATGAAATAACGCCATTCTTTAAGTCATTGCGACAGTTGCGGCAACAGTCAGAGCCCGGCCTTACACAAACAGTAAGATGCCTACGATGCGGGAGGGACACAGGCACTTCCATGTTTATCTGCAAGAACAAAGCTTGGATTCATCAGAGGGTCATTCAGCTAATGACCTAGGAAATATGCTCCATCGCAAATTACGACAAACGTGTTTTGTTTCGTGTGCTCCGTGGAATGCGTCCAGCTTTCCCGGTCATCCTTCTTCGCAGAGTGGAAAGGCACTAATTTTTATGTTTTGTTTTTACCGCCCGACTACGCCGGTCTGTGTTATCTGTGTTACCTGTGTGCCAAGGGAAGTGCGTGTTCCATTCCTTCTTTGTATGCCTTATGTTTTATCTCTTCTGATAGGGAGAGCGTTCCGAACTAACGTGAACCGCCTAGAATAATGTTCCTTGTTCTGGATGTATATCGGCGGTTCCAAAAACACTCGCGCCGAAAGATGAATTCCCGCGGAGCTGACGCCACGGCATTCGATCCTCCGACTCCAGTCTGCGCAAGTCACTTTGTTGACTGGTGTTTCGCCGCCTGTGTATTCTTTGAGTTGTTAGGGGGCACAAGTTCGCTCCAATAAACTTGTTTTCCTTGAAGACAACTGCGTCATCTTTGGCTACGTGACATCTAGTGAGGTGCGGGGTACGCACCCTTTATGCTCCCTACTACCTCTGGAAGCCGCCAAGCCAGTCCAACAAGAGCCCGCCGCCGACTGCAAGGTTTACCACCCGAGTTCGTTCTTCTGCCAGAAAGGATCGAAGAAAACAACCGCTGCAACCACCACCGTGGTGTGAGACGCAACATCGCCAATCGTCCTGCAGCAGCCCCGGGAACCGCCATCGTTCCGAGGAGCCCCCGCTGAAGACCAAGAAGAATGGTTGGAGAAGCTGGAGCGCATCCGCATCTTCGACAGGTGGGACGATGAAGAAAACTTTCCGCAAAGTCTTCTTTCGCTTAGAAGATGCAGCTCAAACTTGGTTTGAGAACCATGAGAGCTCTTTGACCGACTGGACTCAATTCAAAAGCGATTTCCTTAAGACCGTCACTTACCGTGGTGAGAAAGAATGAGCTGCGCTTTTGCTTCAAACTCGAACGCAAAACTCGAAAGTTGTGGCAACAGTCTGAACCCGGCCTTACACAAACAGCAAGATGCTTACGACGCGGGAGGGACACCGGCAGTTCCATGTTTATCTGCAAGAACAAAGCTTCGATCCGTAAGAGGTTCATTCAGCTAATGGCTAGGAAATATCCCCCATCGCAAATTACGATAAACGTGTTTTGTTTCGTGCACTCAGGTGGACAGCGTCCGGCTTTGCAGGTCATCCTTCTTCACAGAGTGGAAGGGCACTAATTTTTTCTTCTTTTGTTTGGTCTTGAACTTTGTCGGAACACCATCCTGCTTAATGAATGAACGGTCAGTGAAAAGGTCCGAGCGGTTCTTAAAAAAGAAAAACCCAAAACATCCCCCTCGCGAGGGGCACGATCAAATGCAGAGCATTTCCGCGGGGGGCGTGCCTGCAAGTCTTATGGATTACGTATTGCTTGTTGTTGTTGTATTTGTTGTCTTCCAGCGTAGACATTGTCGATGAAGTCGATGTTTAAACGTGAAACGTGCCGTGAACCCCCTGCCGCGGCTATTACGCAACGGGGAGAGGCTACGACGCAGTGTGGCGCGGCTATGACGCAACACAATCCAACACAATCCACTTTAATCCAACCCAATCCAAATCCAATCCAAGCCAAGCCAAGCCAAGCCAAGCCAAGCCAATCCAATCGAATCCAATCCAATGCCCTTCGCGAGGGAGTGTTATAGCGCCGAAATCGCGCCACCACATGAACGCGAACCGAAAGCGGCGAGAGAGGGTGTTGCGAGCGGAGAGAAGCGAGGAGGACGCGGGGAGAGGGCGCACCTGTGGCCGACGGTTGAATGAGTCAAGGATATAACGCGCGTTCGTAGCCTTCCATTCTGTGTCGGCTCCTTGGAGCAGTCCGGGAAAGTGCCGTGTACCTTGCGTTCCGCCGCAGAGTCGTGGGATCGAAACCTGGTGCCGGAAGGTATTATTTCCTTAATAGTGTAGGGTGCGGACTACGTGGTGATGCGGACTACGGACGCCAGCGCGGGTGACATCGTGAATTACTAAAATGCTCTGCATTTAAAATAGAACAACAAACAAATGCATTGTTCCGAATTTCTTTTTGTTCCACTTGACGTTCCCTGTAACCTTTCCTTCCAAGCCCTTGTTCATCTCTCCCACAGGGCCTTATGAATATTCCAAGTGTGGGAAAACGCTGTCTCGTCTGTTTCAGTGCTCCCGCTACTCATGTCCTCCTTGGCACTTTCGTACTCGAGGCACTTTTCAGAATAACTACCCTTTGCCGACTGCGAACGGGATGTCGAAATATTTTCTTTCAGAACTTTGGTTTCCATAATGATGTGGGCGGAGTGACCATGGCTTCGTCGTCTCCATTCTTTCCCAGAAAATTTATCGTGAGAAAAGAGTACGGAAGTTTTCGCAATACAAGTAAATATTGGAGTAGTAAGATGAACTGGCAGCTGTAGCTATCCGTCTTTTTTGGAGCAGTCATTACGAAGACTTTTAATCTCGACACAAAACAAAAACTGAAAGAAGCCCACACTAACCCGCCAGACTTGAATGCAGCGAAGCTGTAAGAAACCTTCACGTCCATCACGATAGTTTTAACTCCAAATCGAAGAAGCAGAACGAACGAACGGAACGCGGACACTTAAACTAGTCGCCTGCAGGCGCAACGTGTGGCCTATCATGTTTTCTGTGCCAGTCAGGTGGTGTCGTTTCTCTCCCCACTGTCACAGCAGAGTGAGTAGGCCGTTTGACTCTTGAGTACAAACTCACGGTCGTAGTCAAGTGGCCAAGACGACTCCGTTGATCGACTAGACACAGATTCGAGTCGTGCCGGCGCTGGCGATTTCTTTTCTTTATAATGTTGTAGTGAGTTTTGTAAAACGCCTCAATCAACAAATTGCTAAACAGCCTCGATGTTAGAAAATTTCGAACCTCTCCATTACTGTAAAGGGGGAAAACCAGGGAAGCTGATTCGTGAGTAACGGAGCATGTGCGGTGATTTATTATCTTTCTTTAAACAGAAGGATTTAGTAGTACAATCGATAGCGTTCTGCCAAAAAAAACCTAATGCATCTCCCCGTAGACGCCTTAGTCTCCCGAAACGCTCTGATAGGATCCGTGGAATCCGGCTTCCATTCTGTCAAAACGGTTACTTCAAAATCGCGAAAAAAAAGGAACGGCTCTAGATAAGGCATTGTACGCATCGATCACAGAGAAGGAGTACAATGGTATCCCTTTATCTCATAAACCACGTATAGGTTGCATTCACTCGCGTGTCACGCACGCCGGTAACCATGTGTGTGTGGCGCCAAGCGCCTGTGTTGATAAGATGACTCCGCCAGATCACGTGTCACTGGTTCCGCCTAACTCCACGAAATCGTTGATTGTGGGGTTTAACGCGCCGACGCAACGCAGGCGATGAGGCACGCTGTAGTGGAGGGCTCCGGATTAATTTTGACCACCTGGGGATCTTTAAAGAGCGCCGAAATCTCGTACACGTGGGCGTTTTTGCTTTTCGCCTCCATCAGAAAGCGGCCGCCGTGGCCGGGAATCGAACCCGCAATCTCCTGCTCAGCAGCGCAACGCCTTAGCCACTGAGCCACCGCGGCGGGTTCCACGAAATCGTAGTATTTGTCCGTGCCGGCGCCCGATTAAGCATTGCACAAGCCAACAGCAAGAGCTCTTTAATTTTACAAACTGCGCACTACCGAACATAGAGTAATACCTCGACACCAACTAATGTTCCGTTCAGCCCCTTGCGATATACCTAACGCTAAACACGGTTGAAGTCATTCAACGACTATAGAAAGGTAAAAACTTCGGAGCCTACGTACGCGTGCAACTTCATCGTGATGAACCTCGTCGTGCGCGCATGCTAGTGAAAGCCTACTGCCCCTTGAAGGTCTGTAACCCTTTCAAGGACAACGACAGGAATATTGTTGCCGAAATTTTGCGTTCGGAAGCAAAACTCAATTGATTTGTAAAAGGGCGCTTGCGATTCACCAGTGCTTATGCCGACTGATAATAGCGACCATGCTGCGGCTCGGGAGACGGCCCCCGCATGTAGTAGTTGCATCATATCTAAATCGGCGTGCGCGGGAGCACTTCTTCAAAAGCAATATTTGTTTTTTGTACTCAACCCCACATCAGAGAACACTTGTGGCGACATCCGTGGTCGTAGGCAACTGCTGGGTCAGCCTCTTGCGCACCGTGTCGCTTTCGTTCGCAGACGAGATTTTATTCTCCGGCAATGCGAAGTTCTCGAGGGCAGAAGAGCGGCATGGCATAATGTCAATGCGATTTATATTACACCTCTTTACGCCACGGCTGAGAATCTGTTCGAAAGAGGGTAGATGACCGACGCCGTGGTTTGTGTTTTTTTTTTGTGAGTAGCGGACACGATACACGATGCGCATGCGCAGGCACAGTGGGCACTGTCATGGCGGTTTCAAGTATTGCCCAGCTTAGAATTAGCCCGCGTCAACTTTTCAGTGAATGCAATCGTTACATTTAAACCCTTTTGTTGATGTGTTTACACACTGCGCGAAAAATCTGCCTTGGTGGCTCAGTACCTGAGGCGTTGTGCTACTGAGCCAAGGGACAGGGGTTCGATTCCCGCTCGCCGCGCCCGATTTTCTGATGGAGCCAAAATGAAAATCGACCCTTTGTTGAAGATTTCGGCGCGCGTTAAAGATCCCCGGGTGGTCAAGATTAGCCCCAAGCCACCACTACGGCACGCCTAATCACATTTGTATCATCGGCGCTTTAAAGAACTTAATCAAATCAATCTACTTAGTACGCGAAAAATCGTTGCAGGGGTTTTTCTGTGCTTTTACGATTTGTGTATTTGAAGGTTTTGCAATGATCTTGGGCCGTACACTGTTCGGCACAAATTCCAGGGAAACTGGGAATTCGCCGGAAGTCCTTTCTGATTGGCTTTCAGTTTTGGTCACGTGCCTCAGGTTGACAAAGCGGTTGTGTGTGCCTTCATCACTGGGACGTTTTATGAACTTTACGGGCACCAGTTCTAACGTTTGCCTTATTTTTCTTTGACCTAAAGCGCATAATTCTTAGCCGGCAATAAAAAACTAGACCAAATGCAGCGGACATGACCCCGCAAGCCTGTCTTTGCTATTCAACAACAATACTGCTTGTAATACACACCCTCTCTGTGATTTGCTGAGAAGGCGTGACGTAATTTAAACAGTTGGTGGAAACGATTACGTCACACATCGGCAACTTCATCCTTCGTAAAAGTGACAAAATGTTACGTAACAGCTTGAAAATGGCGGCTGCTTTTGCTATGAAATAGGGCAAAAAATGTCCCGATCTTCGGCGCCGCGAAATGTTCGTGAATTCGCATCAGCGTAGTTTATCATGACGCCTGGTTTAAAGCATGTTTTATACCGAAAGAAATGATAGTTTCGACTGTTTTCCAAGTCAGCGATCACGGAGCACACAAATAACGTGCAGTAGTTTGCTTTTATATTTGGCAATAAAATAAAAAATATTTGTTTGACGTAACCGCAACACACGAGGGCAGTACAAGCCTCTCCATGACAAAAGAACCCAATGCATGGCATTTCCCCCACACTCCTCCTAGTAAGCTGCTGGGTCACATGATCGAACTCAAGAGAAAATAAACAAAGAAAATTGGCTCTTTTGTGAATTACAAGCGCTGCTTGAGGTTCGCTTGACGAATGAGTGTGAACCGGCGACATCGGCATGCTCCGCGGTTATCAAGCGTAGCGCTTCGCTGCTCTTATGTGTCATGCAAGTGATGGTCGCGGCCATATTTTCATGTCATCACGCCATAAAAGTTGTAACATATAGCAGCAGACGATAGCGTGGCGGTGGTGGCGGCGTTAAGGTGATAACCCATGCTGATAACGCAACAAAGATTGCATTGAAGCAGACAGCCGAACTACGTTACTAAAAGCGATTGAAAGAAATAAATAGATACGGTAAAAAAATGCGTGATGTTCTTTAGCTCAACATCCGCCTTTCGTTCGCTTTTGGATCAACGTAACTTGATCGCCTTGTGGTGTTGAGCCAATTTTGACCTGCAGAAATGTGTTTCTCTTGCCAGCCTCATCTGCCACCTTAATTTTTATAGTGCATGCCAAATGTTTTTATATCTTTTACACACGAAATTTGATACCTTGTATGTGATCTTTATGAGTGAAGCGTCAAATTACACTGCATGTCGTCATAGCTATAGGTACCCCACGTCACTGATTTCTTATGTCGTACTTACGCAAAAAAGTGCCGAATTCTCTGCGAATTCGTGCAGTCGACGATAGGGCCCTTGGATAAGCTTTCAATGAAGCTTAGACGCACATTTAGCTTTCACACCTCTGTACGTTCTTAAGGCAGGAATGGTTATTTTTTTCGCCTTCGCACTCTGCTCGTTTGCCATCTGCTAGGGCAGCAGGTATCTTTTTATTCATGTTTTGCTTCTTGTTCTGCCTCGAGCAGCACGCGCGGAAGCTCCCTCCTGATTGTGCTTGCTCGAGCAGGATCTCGGGCCTTCAAGCCCAATTTTTGAGGCGTCGTTTTAAGCAGCCAAACGTATCTTATCTGGGAGAACGAGCGTGCTCCCGGTAGGTACACACAATCTGCCTCAAATGTGCTGGACGTTTTCTTTCTACTAAATGATAAGGGACATGTGTTACTTAGCCAGGTGTTGCTGGTGTTTCAAATGGTTGTGCCTGTATAAACTTCTTTTTCGCAAATTGCCTAAAATTTTGGACGGAAGGCTGAATCAGAGGACGAACGGATGGACGGACGGACAGACAGACAGACAGACAGACAGACAGACAGACAGACAGACAGACAGACAGACAGACAGACAGACAGACAGACAGACAGACAGACAGAGAGACAGGCAGACAGACAGACAGAGAGACAGACAGACAGGCAGACAGGCAGACAGACGGAGAGACATACAGACAGATAAAGATTTCGCTTTTAAGTAGCCCAAGACAGATTATTGCCTTTAAATATATCCCACTTACCTAAGCAAGGCCAAAAGCGATCCAAAGCATGCCAGCCCTGTACAGAGATGACTAATGATTTTAAAGTCAATTACCTATTGAATAGTGATTGCTAGTAATGACTAGTCGGGCGGAATTGGATAGCAATACTTCGAATTACGGGGATAAGGGTGTATAAGCAATTACTAGGAGATATTAGTAATTTAATACTGATTTTAATAATGACAAGTGGGTGAAATAAACGTGGAAACCTGGGCGTGCTGGTACATAATCAAGGCAAAACAGCGCAAAAGAAGACAAGGACAGTGAGAGAAACACAACAGGGATAGGCTGACATAAATTGAGAGGTTGATTAAGATAGGTTGAGATGATTGCACGATGGGTCATGGACAGTAAAATGGCGTGGCTGCTGTTTCAACGGGTGATTGTGTACGTCATCCGTACCTGTCACAATAGTACGCTTGGCTTCCGTCTACAAAGCATATAGCAGGGTTAAGTTCCCCGAGAAATTTTCCATAAGAATTTCCCCACTGATGCTAGCTGCTTCATGTTTTCACCCGTAGTGTACAAATGTGGCCGCCCCTACACTGCGTTTGAAGGAGTTGTTTGGACGCCGACGCGCCACCGACGCGCGAATAATTTAGAGAATGGTTAGTTAGGCGTTTATTATAGGGTATCAGAAGTTTCAATTGCTACAGACTGGCGGGCACAAAAGGCCCAATTGAAGGCAAAGAAACAATTTTATTCTTCCCACTGCAAGTCGAGGCGGACTGGTGTTCCTAACGGTTACAACACAACGTATCGCATAAACGCCTCGAAATGAAGAAAGCGAAGAGCACACGACTTTCAAGTTCAGTAGCGCCAATAGCATCAATGATACTTTCCATTGATGTCACTTTTTGTGCCACGAAGCACCAAGACCACTCATACGTAATTCTCGAAGCCCTTATGTCGATGCTTTCACTACCACCCATACTGCTGGCATGTTCGAAAGGCGCTGTGCCGCTTACGTTTTAAAATAGCGTTTATAAATCCATGTGCCTTTGTTAGGAGTCCGGCACAGAGTATCATGGTAAGCCCGGAAGGTTACAGAGACATTTGCGCATGTCATAAGCCCTTATCCTACGGTTAGATCACAGCGGCACAAAAGGTATACCATCATGGAAAATCTGGAAAATGAGCTGTTCAATATGGCTCCAATAATTTAACAACCACTACCCTTCTTCACTTCGATAAGCCGACTGGCGGAAGATACGGCTTTAGCTGGCATTAGCGGAGTGAAAAATGTGTCCGCAGGTATCTCGGTGTTTTTCGAGCATTAGGTCATTGCGTAAATATCCAAAGGTTAGATATGCTTCGCCTCCCTTGAGCAATTTCCAAAGTGAACTTTTCAGCGTTTTTTTTCTTTCCGTGTGCGTCTTTCGTTTTGCGTCCCCAAGTGGTGGTTGCAAACCTAACGTGCGTGTCAGATTTACCTCTGTCGTTTTTGTTCCTGCCTCTCTCGCTTGCACCAGTTTTTTCGTAGCCCCACAGGAGATTTTTTTCGTTTTTGTTGCGCATTCCTTCCCAACAACTATTTGCACATGAAATACGCAAAGAACCCCACCCAGCACCACAATTCTGTTACATCTGTTATCCCTATTTGTCTTTATTTTCTTGTTTGTTGACCTCGCGTTTTCTTTAATGTTCCTTTATTTTTACTGTTTGCGATCACGTCTGTCACTTGTATTTTTCTGTTTACTTTGCTGATGCTTCTTCTCAATTAACAACTGACCTCTGTCCCTTTTTGTCCCGGAGGATTGGCGCATGGTGCCCTTTGCTTTTCCCGCAGAATAGAGGAACGCCTGGACGTAAATATGAGTAGTCGCGCCCCACCCACACAACGGCAACACTTAGGGCAATTACCCAGTTCTCGATGGGACGGCCTCTCTGTGATGTTCTCAACTCGGACCCGTACAGTTAATCTCACACGCGGAGCTCATAAACGCTGAAGAATCTTGTCGGTTTTTCTGAACTGTTGTTGTTCCTTTGGCTTTGGCGTCATGTTCTAGCGGCCGCTTAAGCTACGGCAATGGACTGTTTCTTTTTTGGGACGAAAAAAAGGTGGACAAATAATAACTGGGGACGTGTGACGGGTGTCATGCAAGCGGGGAGAGGAGTGCTTGTTTCAGGGAACGCGGAGGAGGTTTCGTCGAAGCGTTGGCTTAGCAACTATTTTTATTGAGGTTGACAAACCAAGAGTATTCTGTGTGATCCGGAATACTTCTAGCCTAGCCACAAAGAAATGGTCCTGACTGGAGTGTCAGCCGAATTTATCATTGATCAGACTTATGGGTCGTTCAAAAATTGTCTCCATACGTTTTTGCATTTTTTGGAGCCCAACAGAAGGCAAGTTGAACAATGCAATCGCTGAATCCAAAGCAACAAATGTGACAAATGAGAAGGATCGCCATCTGTTCGGCTTCAAATGACCCGTCTTCGCACCAACAACACCTAGGGCGAAGGGTGTCACCCTAACACCGTGCGATGGCACAACCCAGATCTCATTTTGTACCATATCGCGTGTGAAATATGATCTCGGGGATTACTGTTAGAGGCATATACATAGAAAGGTCGGCAAAAAAACTGATTGCTTTCAAGCGCCAGCTAAGCCACGTTCGGCGTCGCAATGCCGACCGACACATTTACAGCTACTTTGGCCGTCTCTTCTTTCTATTGCAAACTTTCCGGTGCTGGCGTTACAGCGATACAGCGAGTCTACTCTAAGTGCTAAACAAGGTTATTCACAGGAAATGATAGTAGATCGTGTGCTGCAGAATTTTTTTTTATGTAATGAGGTTTTCTCATCACCATCATGCTACTCACCTTCATTTGATCGCCGTGGCAAAATCAACGCTTAAAAATTGGCGGATCCGAATAAAAAGTAGTAATTACCGCGAATCAAAACAGCGCTGACTGCATCGATGACTACGAGGCGTTTCGCGAAACGATCAGTCTCAGTCTCACTTGTAAATAGGCTGACCGAGGCATGACTGTATTTATTTATTTAATTGATTGATTATTTATTTATTTTCTATTTATTTGTTTATTGATTATTTATTTATTTATTTACGTGCCCTAAGGACCCGGGGGCATTACATAAGGGGGGAATGGTTTACACACAGAAAGAACGCATCTTACCTACACTGTTGTAAAAAATGAACCACATGAACAGGAGGAACGACATTGAAAAATAAAACAAGCAAAATAACTTCTTGACTTCGACAGTCATGACTCGGAGGAATGGTGGTAGCTCGGAAGACCGATGCCGTAGATATATTCCATGAAGGCCGCTAATCAGCGGTTTCTCCGGTTTCGAAAATCAACGTTAAAGTCTCAGTGAAAGCCAACGCTGTGGTCTTGTCGTGGCTGTTTTATTTACCACCAATACAGGACCCCCTTCCATACTAAACGAAGCGCATGGCCACGTAGATGGAGCGACCATGGCGCGGCGCAGGTATATCTGCTTTGCGTCTGCGTTGCTGACGGTCTTGCGTACAGGGTGGCCAAAGCAATTGCAACATCTTCCAACTTTACTCGCACAACGCACGCACTCGCCGCCCACATCCTCAGCGAGAGTGATTCGCCCTGCCTGTTGGCTGGAAGCGACAACTTTGCCGAGCCGACTGCGAAAAGCGTGGAAGTCTCTTTAAAACGCTGCATCGACGCGAGAGCGTGGGATGCGCGGAAGTGAGAATCACTTGGTGGTGTTGCGAGCATCCAAGCGGCGCGTGCAAGCAAGGCTAGAACCACAGCTTCGGCGACCGCAAAATCCAGTCAAAATGCAAAGAACTCTTTACTGTAAAAAAAAGAAACGAGCAGGAACACGTTCCGCGGCAGCGGGATATGAGAAATCCGCAGTTAAGGATTTTCAGAACTTCAAATAAATAATTGATTTTTTTCGGCAGCTCAGGTTGCGGCAACCGAGTACCCTCTTCCCACGTGGTGTGTGAATCAGTTTTTACGTTATAGAGCTAGTGCGCTGCTACTTGAGCGGCGCAGGCAGCGCCTCCTGGCACCCACGGCGGCATATTATGCTCGTTAGAGGCCGGCGAGTTCAACCACCACCAGCGGCGAAAGTATCACGCAAAAGCGCCTTTACGGGCGAAAAATAAGCAATTAAGCCTACGTTTATATTTGCAGATGGCTCAACAGTTACAAAAACAAGGCTGGGACGTCGCCGAAGAATAAATTATGTTCGTTTTTATGCAAATTTTATAAGGAGAGCGCAGGCTGCGCTCCGAAAAGCTATCTGATCACCTCAACGCTCGATTCCAGCTTTTCTTCGCCAACAGCGTCTGTCAGAGCATATCTTGGTTCTGCATTTTTGTGGCTGCCCTGGCACACAGGAACGTCAGCATAACCACATTTACCATCGCGTATTTGTGCGGGTACCTTTTCTGGATGAAGTGTACACTAATTCCAATGTCCGCCAGTTTCAATGCCACTCGTCATGCTTGAATTTAAATAAGCGTTTTATCTTCTGCTATGTGTCCTGCGTTGGACGCGCAGATGTCTTCTCCCGCGCGCACAGCAACTCCGTAGACAATTTCTGCTCGGCTCTCGTTGCTACTCATGTAAACAGCCACCGTTGCTATGTGTTAGCCCCAGCCGCGGCAGACAGCCTTCCAGCAGCTTCGTCGAAATGAAACACCCTTTGGGTTTGCCGACAAGTACAGAAACGAAGCAAGGTATTCTGTACCTAAAATAACAACACAATTAGAGAAATTTGTAGAATTGTGCGTTTGCTGTGTATGGATTCCTACGCCGCTTCTGTTCATCTTGAGACTTTTGATTGCAGCCAGATTGGTGCATTTTTATTTTTCTCGTGTTTCTGTTTGCCTTTTTTGGTTTGTTATTATGGAATCAATAAACAGGTGAGTGTGGTGAATTGGTTTTCCTTTCGTTTCATTCGACCATTTCTAGCTTTACTGATATTTTTTAGTTTTTCTTATACAAATAACATGCATTTACGCTATTATGTAACAAGTGTGTTAACTTCAATAATTATGCCCATTTGTGCAAATGCAAGGCGTTTAGCATTTGATGCGTTTTATTGTTTTGTTATTGTTCGGTTGTATTTCCGGTATTTTTATAATTTTGTTATATTAATACGGTAGACTTCGATATAGCAAGTTAATTGTTATGTTTTTCTACCGTGTGTCTTCTTAATATCATTCGACAAATGGTCTACACTTACACAATTACGACGCGTTAACTTCGATCTTCCATTGTGCGTTATTCTGCAAATACCAGGCATTACACAGATTGCGTTCTATAGTATTCCATATTTTTGGCTTGCTCTCAGCCGCACATGTATTTTATGTTCATTTGAATCACACCACGTACCAGGGCAACGTAGACGGCCCTGTTTCAGTCTTAATTTCAGCGTTCATGCTGAAGACGTGGTTGCTGGCGACAGTTTATTTTTTTTTAACACGGGTGAAATTGCCTTTATTTTGTGAGAATTTCTCAGGGATTCTATTTTTTGTAAACCGCAGAACAGTTCACGCACGGCCCGCTTCGCGCAGTCACGCTGGCCCTGCGCACGGGATGCGCGGACCGGCGTAGCGCGGAACGAGCAAAAAATGCGGCGTGGATCAAAAGGGGGCGTCACTGGTTCAAATTTGGTGGCGCCACCATAACAGCGCACGAGGCCCATAGTGTCACATACACACTATACGTAGGTTATTTATACACGGAGATGCATCGGGACACACTGGCCTCACGTAGAGCAGACAATTCACCGCATAGCTCCCTCCAAGAGTTGCAGAAGTGGGTGTCTCGGCAATGAAGCTGTATAACGGTGGCCTCTTTAAGAGGAATAATTCAGTTTATAAAGTTTTTCTCTGTGCTTATACGGGCTATTTTTAAGAAATCTGTGCACAGCCATCGGAGTTGCGGTGTCCCTCGTTATCAGCTTGCAGTTCCTCCTGTCGTCCCCGTGGTTTTTTCACGCCGTGGAAGCCGCTAATAGAGATAGAATGCCATGTCAACCTCATGCTGTCAGAAGACATTTTCTCCACGGCACCTGTCCGGATGTCGTTATAAATGCACCGCGCTTTCACAGCGCGCCACGCCACCCACTTCGTCCCCGTAGCAACGCAGTTCCCGCAGCCACCGCAGGGCCTGGTAACGAGTTTATACACCACATTTCAGGGACAAGCCAGCCTTAATGCTGTATTCCCATTCGAAAGCGAGCAGCTCGTCCCGCATATTTCGGTGTCTTTCGTAGCGAGAAATAATAGATTCCCTCGGCGAAAAAAAAAAGCTAATTACTGAACAGTGCAAAGTAAAATAGATAGAACGGTGCTGAAAGGTCTTGTTTAGCTCAATGGAGTGCATTCGGTAGCGGTAGGCCAAGCGCCTGAAGCTGGCGTTCTAGAGAATCACATCGGACATCAAAATAATGCCTAGCAGATGGACATTATGAAGTGTACGTTTGCGCGATTGAGCGATTAAAAAGTTTGCCCGCATTTATGAGTGGGAGCACGACCAGCCCAGGGCAGTTGTTAATTATGGCGAGCGAAAAGCAGGTGAACGGCATATGAACAAGCGTATGTAGGTGGGGGGTGTTTGTCGTCGACACAGGTCGCTTTGCTTGCAGATGGTGACAACGTTATTTCTGCCTCGGTCCGCCTCCCTTTGTGAAATTTGTTTCTCGTGGCTGGCTGCGCGTTCTATGTAACTGGTTCATTCGTAGCCCGGATTTATAAATTACTCGTTCAACGCAGGCGAAAATGGATGGACAGCAAAAACAAGAAAGAGCGACGCGAAAGTGAATGTCGTGTTGGCGCATTTTCGGAACGGCCGAATGATGTGCGTCGTTACTCCATAGAAAACAAAGCTCTTTCCAAGCGAGACGGGGGCGCCAGAAAATCAAGGAACATGCAAATTGATGTTCTTTGGCGCTTCTCGTCGCTCTGCATGCTAATGTCGTGAATTTATTTTAGTCTTCTCTGGTTGAACTAGCTTATACCCGCTTGACCTCACCGCAAATTAGGGGAAGGTCTTCGTCGCGAGGAGGGGGGAAGCACTCACAAGCAACGACGAAAGAAAGTATACGGACAACACGATGCTATATGTGGAGTAATAATAAAGACAACTCGGCTGGTTAGTCCACATACTTCGAGCGTAATAACGTAGCCCACGTGATGGCAAGCATTCCCTGTATGATATTTCATGTCCAAACATAAAGCTACTTGCGAGAGCAGCGGGATCGTGTTTGTTTTTTCTGATTGGTTTTTAATTACACTTTGTTAGTTGGCGAAGTTAAGCTACGTGGTAATGAACATTTATAACTATATATAAAATACGGGGCACAATGGCTACACAAGACGAACGCTAGTTTGTCCTGGGAATTCCTCTGTAAATCTCAAGACCATCGGGACAGCATTCCTGCACCAACGTTTGAACGTTCTGTTATGGTATATTATCTGCACCTATGGGTGCCTTGGAGATGACACTAGAAGAAACAATAGCTCTGGTAACCACTTTAGGGGCCGGGTGGTGTTTTGAAGGCATTGGACATGTGGTACGATGCACTCACTATAGGTAGACACTGAGAGCAACAGAATGGACACAGAGTGGGGACTAAAGAAAGTGGAAGTCTATTAACTCGATGAAGAGATGAAATAAGAAAATCCGGAAGCAACGAATGCACTCGGGCAGCGCAGGACACAAGCGGGTGGAGGTCAATGGGAGAGGCTTTTGTACAGCAGTTGACCTATAAAGGATATCGTGATTGTTGTTGTCGTCGATGTTGATGAAGACGGTGACTACAATTAGGCGCCGTCGCACGTAGGATTTCCCCCTGTGTGTGCATGTGTACGGGCCTTTCGGCGTGCACACGTGTGTAGGAGTGAATATTTTCCTTCTCACTGGGTGATTCGGCACGTAATCGACAAAGCATTTTACCGAAAAGATAATAAGACAAAAACAGTGTGCTACCATTCAAACGTCCACCCAAATAAACCGTTCTGGTGGTGGGTTCTTGGGGAGCATAGTTACAACAGCCCCAGAAGAGCAGAAAAGACAGGATAAGGAGGAAGAGAAGAATAGATGGAACCACAGCCCATATTCGTCTGCTAGTTTACTTTGCTAGACGCTCTTTGTGTACTAAATCGCGCACAATAACGCATGAAGTGTTGCAAGTCTTCACGCACATCACGCTGGGGGCACAGTGGGCGAAATGGATTGGGTAAGCTTGTAACGCAAGTATCGCGTGTAAGCGTCATTCAACCGTAAAACGTGGAGTACTGCTTCATCGTGCTTAGATAATTCAGGTGGCGTCTTCAAATTACAATGTGGGTTCGCAGAGCAGAGGAGCACGTAATGATGGGATGCATCTGCCCAAATCGGTTGCTCCTTGCTCTATGCCACACTGGGTGCGATTGCTGAAGCTTCATTCCGAGAGGATGGTACAGGTTTTTTTGGTCCATGTTTGTTGTGCGGGATGGATGTTGCAAGATCCACCTTCACATTTCCAGTTATTCAGCAATGAGCAGGGAGCCACTGCAGTGCTACCTGATGGCGCGCCTGAAGATCTTTAGGAGCAAAGCCTGTACATCAAGCACAAGCTGAGCTTTCGAGGAAAGACGCTAGGCATTCCAGTGCAGCCGGAGAGTCCGTGAAGATGACCCCACACGTGCAGGCTGCTCCATGAAGTAGGTCAAGGCCAGCCGCAGAGCTGAAAGTTCGGCAGCCGTAGATGATGTTTTGTGGCTGAGCATGGCACTGAGGGTGCCGCATGATGAAGGTATCCACAACGTACAGCGGATGATGTGGATGACACCGACGAGTCAGTGTACAGATGTGTATGAGCTGCGTATGTGTGGAAGATATAATCAAGGGCAAGGAACCGCAGGGCGGGATCCGGAATGTGCTCCCCGCGTGTAATTCCAGACACTTTTGTTACTATTTCGTCTGATCTGAAACATCCAAGGTCGATGCTGTGGATGATAGGATGGAGACTGCAGGGTTCTGCCACAATCCGCAGTCACACGCGAAAGAGCTTCTGCACGCCGAGAGCCAAAGGTGACAGGAGTCTGCACTTCGTCAGTGTTCCCACAGTAGAGATAGTTTTCGGAACACCGGTGCAGGATTTCCTTATCTCTGCTTGCATGGTCTCTCCAGTCTTTACCGTCCTGTTAGAAAGAAGGACCAAGACAGCGATGCTGTGGCGTACGAGGCCAATGCAGAGCGCTTCGTAGAGCCTGATGAAAGAGTTAAAAGAGCAACGACCGGAGTTACTGGAGACCATACGAAATATGCGGGCGATGGATGTAAGCCTCTCTCTTGAGATTGCAGACATGGGGTGACCAGACGACAGACCTGCCGAAAGCCACCACCAGACAGTTATATTTGGGAACGTATAGAATAACACTGCATCGATTTTGTGCTGCAGCATGGACCGTAGCACACGCTGTTATGGCCAGAGCTCCATGTGCAGATTCCGTTCGTCTAGAGGAAGATTTCGACCGACTGCGTCAAGCATTTCTCCAGGCGTATAATGTATGTCTTGAAAAGCCTGGGGTTTATCACCCCGCCCTGAGGAACACCTCGGTTCACTCTGCACAGTGCTGAGTCGCCGCTGCTTGTGGACATGTATACATACCTATCGGAAAGATAGTCTGGTAGCCATGCATACATGCGGCCTCCTATACCTGAAGGCTTCCTAACCGAGCAAATAGCATCATGTGCTACGCATTCATAGGATGATTTGATGTCAAGGAACATGGCAATGATGATGTTCCGCTGATACTTAGCTTGTTTGATGCTGGTTGCAAGGGCAATGGCATTATCAATGCTGCTAGGGCCCTTGCGGAAATCGGACATTTGCATATAAAACTCGAGGTCCAAATCTTGTTTCTAACACCTGCTGTCACCTTCGGTGCATGAGGGATTGTTCCTATATTTTTATTTATTATATAGAGAGCAGCATTTGCTCTTATTATGCCTCTCACCCCTTGTGTGCCAAGCGAAATAAAATACACTCTACTGGATCTCTGTAAATTTAAGGAGCCTATATATATGCAAGCTTGTCTAACTGCAGCTGTCCCATTCTGTGCTTTGCGGGCACGATAAAACTTGCCTACATTTGTTTCTATTGCAAAGATGGCGTATGCTTACCTTTTTTAAAGCCATAGTCCTTAAGAACTGGTGCGGAAACAGGCATGTTCTTTCTTACTCTAAATTGTCTAACTTCCACAAATAAAATTTCGTGTTTTATATAATGTTTTGTTAGCGCCGGAACATAAACTATACAAAACTAATGTTCCACCATGGAAGTGAGTATTTATGCTTAAGGCCGGCGCTTTTTTATTACTCTTACAAGTTTCCCCTCAGCAGCACCCAGGAAACGTTTTGTCTTCATACGAATAAGGCCCTGTTATCTTTCACGATCTTCGATTGGTAAGCGTAAAAGAAAACAGTTGTACGTCCATCTTTAGCTCCCTCAGCTCTTAATTTTTCACAAAGTAAAGAACATCCTGGTTTGGCTGGAGTTAAAAGAGCACTATAATTTATCTTGAACGTAAAGCGTATCCTGAAACGCGTTTTCTTGTTAGCAGCAGTTCACGGTCCATAGGCGTGTCAGCTGTCTCACGGAATGTTCCTGCACTGTTTCTCAAAGTAATGCATTTTTAAGCCGGAGCGCGCGCTTATGGAAATAGGCTCTTTATGTTTTCGTTATCCCTTTTGTTGCGCTTACGTACACCCTACGGCTCTATATATGCGGTCTGGAGTCTTCTGGAAAGTCTCACACAATTGTGACCTGCAGCTGCTCCCACCCTTCGTTCACTTGCCAACATTAGGAAGCCCCGTCTTTCACGTTAAAAATAATTATTCTCTGGTGTCTCCAGGTTTTTCTTTATTTTAGAGTCTTTTTGACTAGAATATCTTTGCGGGCTTTGGGAAAAAAAATATGCCACAGCAGGTGTTAGGCGACGCATGTAGAGCGATTAGAATTCTTAGTGTTCTTGGAAAGCACTTGAGCGTCCTACAGCTTTGCAAGATTAAACGAGAAAAAAACACACAAGGGCTTCTTAATAACTCTTGATTGAAAGATCCTTGGTTCGTGATTCTTTAAAATATTTAGCGCAGAAAACAAAGACGGTACACAAGAAAGCTAGGAGACAGGACAAGCGCTAACTTTCAACTGAACTTCAATGACCACTGGAGCTGGTAAATATAAAAACAACTGGATCATGCGAAGCCTGCGCCACAATAGGGTATCACAAGTACGCGTGTGTGTGAATAAACTGAAATGCTCGAAAAAAGCTTTCTCTGAGTTAAAAGGGACCACCGACGTATCACTGAAACAATTATCGCCTTTTTGATTGATATAAATTGCTTCCAAGAGTTCCCGTGCTGTCGCATCTCTGCCCCTACCCAGCATCCACCCACACTTGCAGGCATTGCGATGCCTGCAAGTGAGCCAGTTCTTGGGGAGATTAAGATTCTGAGTAAAGGCAGACATGCGACAGCACGGCAACTGTTGGAAGCTTTTTAAACCAAGCAAAAAGGCGATAATTGTATCAGTGGTACGTCGGTGGTCCCTTTTAACTCGGAGAAAGGTTTTTTCGAGTGTTTTGGTTGATCCACACATGCGTACTTGTGATAAAGTACAGTGGTGCATGCTCTGCATGCTCAAGTTGTTTCTATATTTACCGGCTCCGTGGTGATTAAATTTCAGTTGAAAGTTAGCGCTTGTCCTGTCTCCTTTTGGCTAAATATTTTTAAAAAGGACTTCTTGTTCGATGGAATATGTGTAGCCTTCCAGAGGGGCTGGAAACATATTTCGGGTCTGTTTGTATGTGTACTTTGCGCTGGTTATGCGCCCATACATGATGTCCGTTCCAGCCACCGTTAACGCGGGAATGAAATGAACAACTCTGCGGCAGAAGTCCTGTGTAGTAGGAGCTGATGTGGGGGAGAAAGGAATTGCAGGCTACGAACTACTTTTGTGCTAGTATTCTAGAAACAAAAAAAGTGGCGTGTGTTTGCAGTTTGCGGCTAAACGGGGAAGAAAGTTTCAAACGATACGATTACAAGAAAATAGCATCCAGTGGTGTCAGGCTTAATGGCATTCCATGAAAACCTCTTCGGATTTGAACGTATTTGTCAACTTCTCTGCTTATGCCGAAGGTTTTCGACGCAGATACTAATTGATTTTATACGACCACTTTTAGTTGCTTGTTTGTAACCGTTATTCCTGCAGTATTTCATAGGCCCCCTTCCAGACCGCCGTAAATATTTTGAAGTCAGTCAGCGTCCGTCACAATTCCCCAACGCTTGATTCCTGATCACCTTGTGTAATGCTTAATAGACAGTGTAAATACAAATTGAAATTCCACCACCCACCAGAGTGAAATATTTGAGGAATATTGAGACAGGGATGTTTATGCCCCTTGCCACTAGAGGGAAGATTGGTGTAAAAGTTGTCGTCTATAGAAGAGGCGTTTCGCCGCACTTTTCACGAACACCTAATTTGGCAACAGGGTCATGTTCTCGTCTCCTAACGACGAAAAGTAGTGCTTGACCTCGCTCCTCGCTAATGTTAAAATGGGAATGTTCAATGGCGCCATCGTATCTTCCCCACGCGATGGAAGGGAATAGCATCCCGTGGAGGCAAGCAGTCCTTAAATGGACCGTAAAAGGCTGGATGGCGTGCACTGGAGACATGGGACATTTTGTTGCTGCTTGACCTTTAAGGCGATAGACTTCCGTGATGCACAAAACACCTGTATAAGACTGGATTAGTGCATAAACGTACGGAAGGGATTCATGGCCAACAATGACGGCCCGACCATATTGTTATCTGACGGAAAATTTAACAGAACCTTGATGGCCAATCACACTAACTCGAGCAGTGCGCATGCCAGGGAAGTTCTTTTTTTCGCCAGGGACGCCAACGCAAGAAAAGGCAGTGCGGCAAACGAAATACAGCAGATTAACCCCAGCATAGACCATTGAGCCACAGTATCGATTACAGAACTACCATGAAAGCTCTCGGGGTACATACATGCCCGTCCAAGGCTCAGCGCCCAGACACGTGTACCCTTCGCGCATGCGCACAGCTCCTCATTCGCATACCCGTACTATTCACACACATAGGGTAACGACGGAAGTAACTGAAGGGGGATTAGTTATTATTAGTCATTTATTTGTTAATAAATCTGGCGTATTTTCTCTTTCTAGCTGCTGTGTCTGTTTATGCTGATTTCCGCCCGTAAGTTTATTTGAACCGGCAGTTCGTACGAACGTGAAATCTTGTATTGACCTGTATATTTGTTGCAGCGCCACCCGTACACTAAATAAAACTATGCCACCGAAATCCAGACAAACAGAGGCCCCTACTGGAATTGTTGGCAAGACAGCCCAATTTCCCAACCTAAGTTATGATGTTAATCTACGTAACGTTGCACCAACGACGCGGGTTGAATTTTTGAGCGTGGCGGATGCTTTGTAGATGCGAAACAGCTTATGGTCGAGCCTGTTCCCTCCGCCGTTGTGTGGGCGCAGTTGTGCGGCGTCCACACCCCCACTGCGCATCCCTGGCCAGGCACCGCTGATGATGATTGTGGCAGGATGTCCCTAGGGATTGGCCAACCAAGGAATCCATCACAAGATAGCTTCGTGTTCAACCACCGTCGTCATCTTCCCTAGGGGAACCCTGAGTACCACACCCCCACTGCGCATGCCTGGCCAGGCACCGCTGATGATGTTTGTGGCAGGATGCCCCTAGGGATTGCCAAACAAAGAATCCATCACGAGATAGCATCGCGTTTAACCACCGTCGTCATCTTCCCGTAGGGGAACCCTGAGTAGTATGCAAGGCATTCCTCCTCTCCTATCCGACCCTCCTCTCCTCTCCGGCATTCCTCCTCTCTTCTCCGGAGCTCCTCTCCTCTAGGAATTGCGCAACGAATGGTAACACCTGCGGCTCCGCGCGCGATAATGCGAAGCCGCTTTGGGTTACAGATGCGACGGTAGCCGCTGCCACGCTGCCAAGCTCTCATCCAGCGGCCGTGCCGCTGCATACTCCGCTGGGGGCGCCACTGTAGCTCCGCGGTATAAATGACGCGCGCGCGCTCTGCGCATCCCTCATTCTCCCCCCGCAACGCCGCGATCGAACTGAAAACTAATGGGGACTTGAGTAGACCCCATGGCTGCTTTGTATACTAGTCAGGGTTTCCCTACGGGAAGATGGTGAAATTTTTTCGATGGAGGCGAAACGGGAAAACGCCCTTGTGTTCCAGATATCGGCGCAAGTTAAAGATCCCCAGGTGGTCGAAATTAATCCGGAGCCCTGCCACTACGGCGCGCCTCATCGCGTGTATAGCGTCGGCGTGTTCAACCTCATAATCAATCAGTTGCTTGACGTTGTATCTGTTACTGTGGGCTCTGCTTGATTTTATCAATTCATTTGGGTTAAATCTGCTTGTCTGCATCTTTTTCTAATGGGAAGAACCATTTGCCCGCTCCCTTTCCAGTGAGGTGCCTGTGACCTGTCACGACAAACCAGCTATTAGCGACCTTTCTGTTAAGGGTGCACCAAGGCACAAGCGTCACTAAGGTGGTGAAGCAAACGCCAGAATATTCCGAAACATAACCTTTCGCCTCGAGCTGGTCTCACTGCTCGCTTTCGAATTATTTGCAACACAAAATTTATTTTCTTATAGAGCCAAGGAGTAGTTACTTGAAAATTCCAATGAGGCAACAGCGAGTAATTTTGCGAGCTCAAACATACTTCGTGCATGAAGACGATCATCAAAGAAGGATCATGTAGGGCGGGCTTTGGCTAGTATCGCAGTGCTTGAGGTGCTTTGATCACCCGCATTGTAAAGGGACCCTGCAACACTTTCAACTTTCTTCGAACTCCTATATGCTTGCAGAACCTTTCCATACAACACATCTAGTATTTGGATTAGGGAGTCGCAAAGCACCTCAGCCAAAATGACTGCGCTATGCCCATTAAAAAACTTGTAAACTTGCTCAAAAGATTCTTCTCTCTTTTCCTGTCTTGACATTCTTCGGCCACTCGAATTACGTATTTAGAGAGGTGTAGCGGCTTAGAAGAATGACGAACTTAGCGAGTTGGTACTGGTTCATTGTGAAAAACTGTTGTGTGTGTGTTTCTGCGCACTTTCTTGACAATAAATTGTATCGGATATTGGCCGGCGTTGGTTCAGTTGCAGCAATGAGTGCATTAGATAGACAGTTTAACAATAAAGCCACAAAAGCAAAGCAGAAAAGAAAGGCGTATCTGCTGCGGTGAGTAAATCGGCTAGGGCACTACATAAGGGACACGCCAAGGTTGGGTAAAGGCTGGGGTGGATATGGGTCATCATGGCCGGATTGTGAAGACTCCAGTCGGGGGTTTGCATCAAACGTGACTTTGCTCTAATGTGAGGGATTTATCTGCTTGAGGTTAGATCCTACGGGAGAGACAGTAATAGGTGGTGACGTTGCAGTTACCGGATTTACCCGTCTGAGGTTAGATCCAACGTGAGAGAACGTAATAGCTGGTAATCGTCGTAGTAACCCAAATGATGTTCCCGCACGTACACGGCTCTTTTGTAGTGATACGGGCTCGGCCCAGTCCGGATAGTAAGTCCACGTGCTAGGTCATCGGCCGTTTCGTTTCGGTCGAGCTCAGAATGCTCGGGGGTTCCGAAATCTAATTCGTACATGAGATTGGTGGGCCTCCTGAACAAACTTTTGGGAGCGATTTGAGATGCTTCCAGCGGCAAAATTAAAAAGAGTGGTTTTAAAGACGGCTGCTGTTGGTATTGCAAGTTTCAGCATTTCTAGGCCAATCAAATACAAGTTTTGTTGGTTGAATAGAATACTTGGTCCCGGTAACAATGGTGCATGCTTTAGTGCAAAACTGAAATAAATATTCCAGATTTTGCAGTAAAACTTTGAAGTAGTGGTGATAGCCCAGCCACTTTCCGGCCACTTTTCAGTGACGTCACCGAATCTTGTTCATGTGATTGGCGGCGGCCAACCTGAGCCACCGCCAAGAAAGGCAACCGATCGATTCTCGTGTGGACTGTGATTCATTTGATCGCATCACTTCAATGCTACCGTGATCATAGCGCACTGATGAGTTTGTTTTTAGTGCTCGACCATATTACAATAAGGTAGCAAAACGGGAGAGTTATATAAACACGTGTTATATAGGCACAAAAGTGGGATTAACAAATACCGTAAACGCCTCACACAAACGGCCTCACGCAACTTATTTCAGGCAACCACTTATACACACGTCCTTGTTTAGGAAGGTGACCTCATCATCTGGTAGCGAAATTGACGGTTGGCTCACGCACGTGGCTCCACTTTTCATAATATTATAAGCATCGGTATTTTTCTCGTGCGGTAGTTTTTCTTCTCATCATCGCGACTGTACGAGTGTTCGTCCATACTCTTCTTGTCCTGTTTTCGTCTGCGCTGACCATCATTAACCACATTACGTCATGCTTGCCTATAATACGTCACTGTAACGCAAAATTTGAAAATGTTCCAACCTATCTTCAATTTTTTTGTTACGAATTGGCCTTCGTGGCTGCAATGGTGCTAAGGGAGTCACCAAATGCTATTTATTTCAGACTGATAAAAGGTGCATTTTGTTTGTACGGCCTCTTAAATAAACAGCTGGGGCTACTAGTGCATATGTCAGCGGCTTGTATACAGTAAAAGCTCGTTAATTCGGACTCGAAGGGGACCATAAAATTGTTCGAATCAAGCGGAGTTCCAATTAGCGGGCGGGAGCTAGAATGAACGGACATCGTGGCCACGCTGCCACGGGCAGAACACAAAGAAGCCACCTCTGGACTAGTTATCACGAATTGGGCGCCACTACACGTTTGTGGCCCAAGATTTCATAAATTATGTTCATGGAGGTCGAAGAGCAAACAAAATTAATTGATCAGTCAGTTATACGCCAGAAACAGGCACCGACATGCATTAATGTGAGCAGCGAGCCGTAATATCAAAATAATGACGATGTTTCTCCTCGAAAACGCGTTGATATATATGCACTGTCGAGGCAATCAAAATTAAAACTAATCGCTAATATGCCTTTGCTTTCGTTTCTTCTCTCCCGACTCCATGAGGAACGCTTTGCAGCTTGCCCAAGAGCTCCAGCGCAGCGTCATAATTCTCATCTGCTGAGAAATAACGTGCTGCAAAATCCAGCCCCGACGCTGCTTCGCATGCATCTCTGGTAAAGTTTATTTGGTTTGGATTTGCAACACATTTTAATCCCTATGGGCCGACTTATTCTGCGAGGAGCAATGGAACCCAGGAAATCCCAGTTCGAATTAACGGTTCTGAATACCGACGCATTCGAAATATCGACCATCCCCACCCCCCCTCCATTGCAATATACAGGGCTGTGCCGGTACCAGGGCGTCAGTTCGAATTACCTGTAGGTTCAAATTACCCGAGAAATTAACGAGCTTTTACTGTATTAATATTCATGGCCTTTTAATTTCCCATACGAGTCAGCTTTTTTATACGGTGATGATACTTTTAATAAGGCGCGTGAATTGACAATGACAAATCGTTTGGCTGCACCGACCACAGAAAATCGCGCGAAAGCAGCAATCATTCCTACCTATAGAGCAATGTCTAATACCGCACGACATTTGTTACTTTTTGCAGACTCGAATTCGGCACCCAAATTCAAGGTTTGCACTTTCTTAAGGCCAGCCCTTAGCCTACCTTGCCGGCGAAGAGAGGGGGGAGATTGTGTCGTGTATTGATTATGAGGTTTAACGCACCGACGCTACTCAGGGGATCAAGGGCGGCGTAGTGGAGGGCTTCAGGTTACTTGTGACCACCTGGTAATGTGTAACGTGCACCGAAATCTCGAACACACGGGCATTTTCGCTTTTCACCTCCATGGAATATTTCGTGCAAAGAGTGAGATGGGTGATGGCAGGGGGCGATAGCGAGCTAGACGAAGAAGAGGACAAGCTGCGCCCATTGCCTCACCCTCACAAGAATAGGACGTACGGACCCCGCTTTCTCTCCTTAATCTGCCATAAACATGTTGCGATTATAAAGCGAATAAGATTAAAATCACCGGAGATCCGGCTTCTTGTTGGCTCCTAAACTACATAAATGTGCCAACAATATCAATCAATCAATCAATCAATCAATCAATCAATCAATCAATCAATCAATCAATCAATCAATCAATCAATCAATCAATCAATCAATCAATCAATGTAATTATTTAAATCAAGAAACGGAACGCCAAATGTGAGCACTGTATTGCGCTGTGCAAGGACACCGACACATTACGCTCAGTAGCTTTCACTTGGCTAAAAAGAGCTTGTAAGATGGGGATAGAGTGAGATTAATTGTTGGCAGAGAATACAGCGCTCAGTTCTTTCCCATTTCGGGGCGGTCTTGCTGTAACTAAATGTACCGCATACAATGCGGCGCCGTGGGCGCGGCCCTGTTGGTCGACGTGATGCCCTTTGCTATTGGTGGTCATTTAGAACGAAACCGAACCGAAACTGCAAAAGGCCGTGAGGGGCAAGTGCGCCGAGCTAGTTTAGGCAGGTCTAACATCTGCATTAGGCAGGCCTAGCTGCTCGACTTAAACGGTCCATCACGCAGAGCCAGAGTAACAAGACCAAGATACACGGCGTCATGGTGTCCTGGCCCTGGACGAAGTGCAATTTCAATATTGTTTTTGACAGCTTTTTAGAAATGTCCAGAATAAACACCAAGAAGAATATAACCTGCCCCATTATAGAGTTTTTCAGACCCAGTTGTCCGTTCCCCCTTCCTTCTTTTAGTTTTCTTTGCGCCACTATTCGCTCTAACGGTCGCATGGAGCATAGTTTCCTTAGAACCCGTTTTATAGATTATAACGTCTTTGAAGTACACATTGACTGTGGTTACTTTGCGGAGTCATTTCTTTGTTTTGGGCGCTTTTAACGCCGACGCAAAAGGAATGCACCATTGTTGCGCCACAATGTACCGAGCTGCCGGAAGCGCTAACGTCATTTATATTGTTTACACATTAAATCGTATCGTTTGTTCTATCCTTTTTCTGTTAGGCTTTTTTTGTGAATTTTTTGTGGCTTTGATTGTATTAATTGCTTTTCCGCTCCCGATTCCCTCGTATTACGCCTCTCCATCATTCAAGATTGGATTCACAGAATACGCGCTTGACGATTCACTCTGCCTTATCACACCAGCACAGTTGGAATTAGAAGGTCGTTCATAGTCAATGTTTTCCCCCACATCGCAGAAAGTGGCGCCTGTCGAGATGGGGGAACATCCCGAGAGGTTTGCATTGTTCGGCCGGTGGAATCGCCGTTTCAAACCGACTGCGAGCTCGCTTCTTTTCACGCAACGTCTTTGTTCTGAAGCCGGAGATAAACAACGCTTTGTGAAGGTTTCGCAATTTGATAATGAGGTTCTATTGAGCAGCACTGCGTCGAATAACACCGCTTTGCTTGAGTGATAGCGTGGTTAATTCTTACACAATAGGTTTCCCGAAATTCCGTTTTCGGAATGCGCCGAATAACGAATACTTTAAATCCGTTCGATACACGCTCAGGTTAATGCCACTTTCCACCCGATGCCGCACTCTCGCAAGCGCTAAGCCGATAGGTGTTTGCATCTGAATACTTTGAAGGCAATTTAAAATTAGGCTTGACCAAATTGCATACTAACCTAGAGATCTCACGCACCTAACTCAAAGCAGTTGAGTATAATTCCTGCGGAAGTTTCGGGGCGGGTATCAGTTGGCCTGCCGTGGTAAGGCATCCGCGAAGGTTCTGTGCGTCCGTGTCCTACGTTCAGTCTGAGCCCCTCGTCGTTGTTGCAGTTTTAGGGAAGAAAGCTCCGGGCGCAAACGGACCAAACAAAATGTGAGGCACAACACAAGCGCTGTTATTATGCATGTTCCTTTATGCCCGGTCTGTTTGGGCGGTATGTTTTTTTCCCAAGGCATTACACTAAATCACCCAGCCGTCAATTGTGCTTCAGTGGTGGCAGTTACGAGATAAATAAAAAAGGTCTATGGTGTTCGATTTGAGAAGTAAAAAAGCAAGCCTAGCGACAATCAAACCATAACCATTCGTTTTTGCTCACGTCACAGAACTGACACTCCTTCGGCGTCAAAAAAAATACATTTCGTTGTCTTCGGGCCTTTTCAATGCCACAATAATATTTTTAGTGCCTTTTGGTTCCTCCACGTAACAATATTGCTGCCATTATACCTATTGTCATTTGCTCTCGCGGACGCAGCTTTGCATGCTGTACAAGTACAGAGGGGAGCACTTCAGCAGAATAGCCAAGAATCCCACACCATAGCGCGAACTTCGTCTACTAATGTCCATGTCTTATGTAGTGAGCCTATAATAACACTTACTTCCTGGCCCCTACTTCCAAAGGTAACATCGAATCTACCGTAACAGCCTTATCTTCATAAAAGTTCCCCTGGCTACGACGATGCCACTATATTGCCGATGAAGGCCGTATTCGCGGCTCTAAGCCCCACATCGGCGTTTACACTGCCCTACAACTCACGGCCAGGTATTTTTCCAAAAAAAGTACTGGAGCCTGGGTTTGCGTTGGTAGGGGGGAGCTGAAAGGAATGTCCTAAACAACTTTCTGGCAATTTTAGCACTACCCCTATTTTCTGGAATAGCTGATCCGGTTATTTATATAGTGCCGCACAGGTATCCTTTAAATGAATGTATACGTAAACGGGGAATAGACTTTTATTAAAGAAAGTTTACAAAAAATTAGCTGTTAAAGAAAAAAGAATGGCTGCTGTTCACAGAGCGCCGGATGACGGTACCATTGGCACTCCACTAAAGATACGCCAGTAGGCGTATTGCAAATAAAAGTCCGCATGCGGCACCACTTTGCTTTCCCTGACGTAACACAATTTTATATAACATAACCTACCGAACATAAAGCAATTACTTAGAACACCGCAAACTAACCTAACGTATAACAAACAGTACATATACCTAAAACTAAAAAAAAGCCAAAGAATAAAAATGAGAATGATGAGGAAAACGCTCGACTTGAGCAACCGGCCTCTTGAACCAGGAAGCAAAGAATGAACCTCTAGACGAGAACGGCAAACTATGAGAATGAACCTCTAGGCGGCCAAGAATGAACCTCTAGACGAGAACGGCCTAGCATTAAAAACGCCAATATCGTCGGGCGCCACACTAGCATATCTGCAGCTCTCAGCTGTAGAACCCTGGGACGGCACTCAAGACATGATGTGAAAGGAAATATATTCCACAAATACTACCGATTACTTGCAAAGCTATACTACATGGTTTTGAGTAGGCTCTATAAGAACATTTCCCATATGAGACGAGTATAAAGCTAGGGCGGATTGTTTGAGAGCGAAAACATTTCAAAGTAAGTGTACATGAAATGATCTCCCCTTGGACCGACAATAAAAAACGGAAGTATTGTGGCACATTGCTTAAAAATGTTACGGAATTCATGTGAATCCTCGTGGGGAAAACACTTATCCTCCTGAAGCCCTGGCGTTAAAAAATAACATGCAAGATTTTAGTGCTGAAGCACAAATACCACAACAAACCACAAGCCTCTGCTAGTACGAAGCATATTTTAACTAGGAGAAAAAACGCTTCTTGGGCTTTTCATTTGCACAGCCGGAGCTTTACTGAATACGCCACGCGCTGGGCGGGATGTCTGCGAAGTTACAAAGGCTGCCGCCTCACTTTGGGCGCAACGACGGCCACCTGCGTGTTTGTAAAGAACATAAGAAAACTAAAGCGCGCTGTCCTCGGCGTGAATGGGTAAAGAAGATTATGACGATGATGAAAACAATCTGTATATGCTGCAGCCCATTTAGCCCGCTCGCAACACATATCTTCATGTGAATGTGACCAAAATGGGGCCTACCTGATATCTGCTAGGGGATTCATCGTACTAGAGAACATTAACACAGGGACAAAACTAAAGAAAAGACGTAACACGCTAGAACTTCAACTCAGTTTATGCCCTCAGAAGACACCTATATGTGGGTGATTCTTGGGAAGGGTAATGATTAAACGCACCCAAAACAAATAAAACAAGGTGCATGCCAGGTAGCACTCGAAATTTCCCACAGACACGTATCGTGTACAGGTCTTCCTCAAAAACAGACCGAGAAATTGTTGAGGCTTTCGCGTTAAGCAGAGAAATGGAAAGGCGCGCAGGGCACCATCCTTGGCGCTGTCCGCAAAGGAAATCGCTTTTTTGGAGAGGCGAAAATGGTTGCGCATAGGCTGACGGGTGATTGCCGTAGAAACAGGGTCGGAGCAATTTATGCCTCTTGTAATGGGCTGGCACTGCGTGAGGCTTTATTGATATGAACAAGTGTTACGTTCGCCATACTATTGTGTGTGTTTTGGCTATGTGTTTACTGTTACCGTTCCCAGGAATCAAGTACAGTCTTTGTCAAAATTTTGTGGGCAAAGCCGGAAACGGGTAGCCTCCAAAAATGCAATGTACAAGCTCGCGTCCCGAGCTAGGCTGAAACGTTTTATCCAGGAAAGGTAGAGAAAACACCTTTCTTTCTTACTGCCTTAAAATATTTTTGTTACGTTTAAAGGTAAAGCCAATTATTTGATCACTTTGTAGTCTAGAAGGCTTAGGATTAGCCTACAAAATTTTGACAAACGGTGTACATATAAGTGTTTTCTGTGCTTATGTGGCATAAGCAGAGTTGAAGTTCTTGCGTGTGTTTCGTCTATTCTTTAGCTTTGTCACTGTGTTAATGTTCGCTAGTACAATGAATTCCATAGTTAAAGAACCCACTCACCGAACTTTGTGCTTTAGTTGTCCTGGTATTCGCAAGGGCACGTGCCCCAAGAGCCCGCTCCTCATACGCAGGTGTGGCGCATTCTGACGATCAAACAACATCGCGGCTGCGAAGCAGATAAATACATAGAGATTAAATAGCAGCCTGGAAATTTGTAACCTTTTACAAAAAAAAAACGCTAATCTTGTCCAAGAAAATGAACTCAAACAAGGTATTAGGGAGGGGCGTCGCCAAAGAGTCGGTCTTTTCGCAAACCCTTGGAGCTGATTAGAAGAGCACTAAAATGCTGTTGGAAATAAAGCAGGAAAAATAATATTACGTGAAGCAGTTGCTGTATTTTGCAGACTCAATGCAATTGACTTAAGCCTTGTACTAATAGAAGCGCTAAACTGGAGGAAAGTAGGGTTAGATGTAGCTTCATGTTGGTGTACTAAAACGTGTGGGGAGATGTCACATGCCATCAGCCTGTTACGTAGAGCGGGCCAATAATAAGCAACACATAACAGCCGCGTACCACCAAAGAAATGTAGTGTAGTGTGGGTTGCAGAAGACCCTCCTGACCTACCCGTGACTGGACGCAATCGCTCTCCTTACGCGGACACACGCGAAGTTTATTGAATCACCGACGGTGGCGGGCACGCACAAGGAAGCAATTGTGCCGAAATAAGCATAGACGTCCGGCTTGTGGGAGCAATAGGAACCAGAACGCTATGTCCCAGGTTTCTTATTTCCTACGATGACACAGACGTCGCTGTATTTCTCTTTTAGGTCGCTGATAAAATGAAACAAACGCAAAGAGCGAAGAAGATCAATCGCGGTGACGTGCTCTCTTCTGGTGTGACTGTTCGCGGCGCATACGGGATCACAAGACGCGTGACTTAACCATGCACGAATATACTCATACTCTTTTTTTATTGCTACACCCCACTTTACGTGTAACCTCCGGTGGCTTCAGCTTCCAAAATTCATTATTCAAGCTGCGTAGCGATAACCAAGAAGCCGTCACTTTCGGGATAGCTTATTCATTAATCATGGAGTGCGCGCTTCCGCCTTAGCGCACTGTGTTGTCACCGTCCCTCGATAGGAATTCGCAGAAGTTACAAAACAGCGTATTCCCTGAAACGTGTATGACAAGTTGACTGCAGTGTATAAAATGAGCTTGATCACTTCGTTGGCGGGAATTGAGTTGAGTTATGTATTCGGCCTCTTTCTGAGAAATTCTGAAGGCTGGACATGAGTGGTAGTGAGCGAGCGAAATCGTTCAAGCAACTCCAAAGAATGCTCGAATTACTGCATATGACCAACGCTTTTATTAATGGCACAGGTTTGGCTGGTGGATAAATTTTACCGGTGGCAACTAGGGTAATCACAAGGAAGTGGGCGATGATAATATGACGTAATGAGCTTGATATGACAGTGATGATCGTGACACCGAAAACTGAAATAACTATTGGGCTGAAACGTAACACAATGGGCGCTTGCTCTGCCGGACCAAAGAATTTCGTTTCACGAGCAGCCACAGTCCCGTGAACGGGTCATGTGTGCGCGTCTCCCCAATCAGTGGTCCTCATACGCATTCTCCATCACCAAGAACAAAGTGAAGATGGGTCTTGCGTACGAACAGGGTGAAGATGGGGCGAAAGAGAGACTGGCAAACCAAGCGTTCATCTTACGTTTGCGTCCGTCTTCGCGCTATTCTTCTCGTAGATGTTTTATTTTATCCAACTAGCTGAAGTTGCAATATTACCTCCCATAGGGGTCATTCCGGCCATGAATAGAAGACAAAAATAAAAACCATCTGCAGTAGGATACATTCCGGGCACCTCCTGTGAAGTTCGCTTCACCTCAAAGCGTTTACTCGCGGAACAACCTACTAGCCACGGAAAACTGGTAAATAGAAATTACGCAATGTTACTGTCTTGCAGCCTCAACTTGACCACGTCGAGAAAATAAGGACTTCAGCTCAGTGTCTCTCCCTGCACATGTATTTGTTTTTCAATAACCGGAAATGAAGCACGCTAGTTATAGGCGCGACCTATGCCAAACATGCCTTGACATCGTTCTCCTGAAGGATGGGCCATTCCGTCACAAACAGAAATTTTTCGCAAGGCTCCACCTCGCACGGGAAGTAAAGGACGTATTGGGAGTTCAGTAGTATATTTTCTAGCAGCCGGCCTATTGGATCTGCAGGGAATATCTTTAGAGTTGTCATTCTTACTCCTGTAAGAGGCGACACGCTGGCTAATGTTGTTATCTCACTAAAATATCTAGAAGTTTAGGTTTCGCGACGTGGTGACTGGGGTTCTGAGACTGACTGAAAACTGAAACACCCGTGCGCCAAGATTTGAGTGTTGTTAAAGGCCCATGGCGGTGGAACGTATTGTTCAGATGAGCAAAGTACCGCGTCCCAAGACAGATGCCTCGTCGGCCCGTGACAACAAGTTTCGTACTTGTCTGTACTTACGACGAAAAATAAAATATATTATGCAGAAACTGTTATCATTAAAAGCAAAAGTGTGGATTTTGCCCCTTTTCGCTGCGTTTCTTGCCAATGTGTAAAAATGATACATGGCATGAATTTAAGTCAGAATTTCAATGCACAAAAATAGAGACATTAGAGGGCTTCAAACTTTTCGAATGTTCTTCTTTCTTTCTACATCAAACAAAAAATCATAACTGAATCGTTAATTCGTTCAAAGTCTTCAGACGACTACCAGGTAATGATGTCTGTCTGTAATCTGGCTTATTCCTGTTCGCCTGTTGCATACAAGTATATCGTTGAAGACTGAATGCAAGCAGCCGCATTGCCATGATTCGGATTCTTTATTTTACTGCCTTTTCCACTCCATTTCTCTGCTAGCGCTTCGTGTTGCCGCGGGCCTGCAGGCGGGAGACTCCATCTGTCACCTTAATTGATGTTTGCCTTCTATTTTGCTATTGCCGCTGCTAATCGCGCATATCAATCGTACACAGGGGACGCGCTCATTTTGTTCTGAAATCCGCTGTCTGATCGTTCCTTTTCCTTACAGGGAAAAGGTACGTAAAGGGGTTGTATAACTCTCAAGATAATGAATTGAGACGAACGGTAAAACCGATATTGGCTTCTAATAGAAGCCTTGCAGGGAGGCCTTATTTCAGGGGAGCCTTATTTCCCTCCACCCAGAACTCTCTCCCAGCCGGCCTAACTGGCTGTAAGGCATTGTGTGGCACCGCGGATGTTAGCTGACAGCTGATATTGCCTGAAACCGACAGAAAGGTGCTAAGTGCCGCTATTCCGACCACTTCTTTCCTCAATGCCAGGAATTCCGGCGCAATAATGACCGGCCTATTCGCGGCTATCCTTCTTACCGTCTCTCAAATTCTTCACAAAATTACCGTCGCCGTAGCTGCGCTGTATGCACAAGATCCCACCGCTTGTTTCGCGAGGAAGAATCCCATTTTTTGTTCCCTTTATGTGGCATCAATTTTTCGTAAGCGCTGTATTAGGAACAAACTTGAGCGGCGAAAACATCGCCAATATTTCTTCCCGTCCCACTTTGGTATCGATTCGTGGTCGTTTAATTAAAACAGGGAAAGATAATTTGTTACTTAGACATGATGGTACTGAGTCCCTATTACAAAGTAGTGGCCGCAAGGGAAACGCGTGATAGCTGTCAAAATATTTTCTCTGCTGTTTTTTTTTTTGCTGGGCTTAAGCTTGCCATCAAATCGATAAGATCATTTCATTGCAGCGGTTAAGTGTCGAAATTTCATTTCAACTCTACTGCATGCCTCGTTAGCGTGACTACACATTTGGTACATTTTCCAGCGTTCAAGCGCTTGTTTCGACTTAGAGTTTTTATTAGGCATACGAATACATTAGTCAGACAGACCCTTGTGTAATGTTTGTTGTTGACGGGCTAGCATGAAATATTAATCGTCTTTGCTCCACCGGCGAGGCGACTGAGTAGCTCAGGCGCTTTGGGGCTGGGAACTCGAGGTCGTAGGTGCGATCCTCGCTGCCTTGGTCAATTTTGCGATAAGGGGTAGAAACTGAGACATCTTTATGCTGAAACTCCACAAAACAATAATGGCGTCGCTAAAAACGATACCTGGCTCCCCACATAGGTGAGTGAGCCAGATGTTTCTCAGACATATCTTTGGGGTGTGTAATCTTCCCATTTGAATGCTTTTTGGTGGGCACTAAAAAAGTAACCACCGGAAAAATAGGTGTACTGACAGGCTTTTATTTGGTTTCGATAAAGTTAGGCTTAAGACGCACGTACGTATACACACGCACTAAAGCACAAACACACACATAACCAGTGAACCTTGCTTCAGCTTTGGCCTCCTCCTTCCAAATACTTCGCTTCCTATGGTGCGCTACCCTCATACTTTCTGCGCCCCTCCCAGCGCTACTTAGCGAACGTCGCTTCCACGAAGCGTCGCATCATACTCGCGTACGCGTGCGGCATCCTTTTCCCCAAAGGTGCTGAAGAAAGATTGCTTTTCCGTGAAGATTTCCGGTTATGTGATTGAGCTCGCTGAAAGTGAAGCGATCAACCCAAGCAAAGAAACAAAACAGGAGACCCACTTCGCAGTATATCGCCGCGGGGTTCTAAGTACGAGGTGCGCGCTGGTTTCACGAATAGCATTGAAATTACTTTAAGTCTCACGGAATGTTCGCGCAAATGTAGCAAGGCTGCCGCTTAGAAATAACGGTAAATGTCCTTGAGCCGGTATATATTTTATGGCCTCACCGGCACACTGCTTATACACGAGCGACAGCGGAAGCGTAGACGTATAAAATTGCAAAGAATGCTACCGTCACGGGGCCCAGAGAACTTTGAATACGAAGTGAAATTCATAAAATAAAAAAAAATGATAGGTACTCATCCATCAGGGGCTGCATAGGCGACGTAATCCCTCTACCCTCGGTGTCATGGTAAAGCCTATTTGAATAAAAGTAAGGAAGCGCTTGCTTGCTTCGTTTTTATTGCCGCCTTTCTTGTTATACGTTCTAGTCCAAATTTGGGTTTGAACACCTCGTAGCTGGGAAAGACTTAGTAGGTGGACAACGTAGCGTAAAAAAACAAATGCACGTCAGCTGGAAGATTTCAGTCATGAATTACAAGTTCGGCAATAGTTCCTTTTGTCCAGTGTGTTGTATTCCAAAGGGAAAACTGGAAGAGAGAACAACGTTCTCGCGGTCTTTTAAGGGCGAAGCCCCTGAGGGGCTGGAGCTGTTGGCGTCTCCTGTCGTCGTCATCGTAACCTTCGTCTCGTGCAGTCACGGTACTAAAACAAAGGGAAACTCGTTTACGCCTCGCACGATGGAACGTAAGGCATACTACGGGACGCTCGTTTACGCCTGGTGCTGCCGCGCTTCGTATGCGTGCTAAAAATACACCGGGACACTCGTTTATGCCTCACGCTAAAAAGCTTCGTGCTCCAAAGACAATAGACTTTTACAGCAAAGCTGTATACCTCTCCTCCATCCAACGGTTCCTTCTCCGTTAGCAAAAATGCCAGGACGCAAGAATACACTTACACACTGCATGCTTCGCTCCTCCCCAGGTTGTTCCTCCTCGACGCCCCTCCCATACAACCTCTCAGTGGGTTGGAGGTTAGTATAATGGTAACTGATTTGGCTGGTCTCAAGGTTTTGCTCCTTAACCTTATGAGGATGGGCAAGTGTCTTCTGCCCCAGGTAGTTGCATATGGATTCCACGCTTGAGCAAGTCCGGCAGGTCAGGCGAAGTGTCGCGTTGAGCTGCGTTAAGGCCGATGCGAGTGATTGTGTCTGGGTCGTTAATAAGATGAAGACCTGCTGTTTCTGCCGCATACTCCATGGCTTTACCCCTAGGCTGAGTTCTGTTGTATCCCCATAATGTGTTGGTGGTATTGAAGTCTCCACCCACTATAAACAGGGGTGCCTGGAAATCGGGACGTTAAAACATGTAACCAGGTGAAGGAAGCAGTGTTGGTGAATGAAGTAGTTGGCTTGTAATAGGCGGTAACCACAATAATGGGTTTTCCCCCAGGTAGGAGCGTATGTACTTCCTCTACTTCGTGGTCCACCGAGCAAAATTCATTGCAATACTGTCGGTGACCCATTCATCATGACTGGTTGTTGGCCGAATAGATACTTTGTGGGGCGGTTGCTGACAGTTGTCATGTGCACTTGGGCGTCAAGGTTGATGCCTGAACTTTCCTCTAGACCACCGGAAAAGATCCCTCAGCAAGAGAGACAAAAGACAGCGGTCATTCCCTACGTTCATGGTGTTAGCCATGCCCTAAAGAAGAGTGACAGTAAGGCGGGTGTACGGCTCGTATTCTCCGCACCTAACGACCTGAGCCGTTTGTGCACCTTGGCAACACATGGCGCTTCCTGCAGCTGCACTCCACTCTTCCATGACTGCGCGATCCTCGCACGGTATCGTGGACAGAGCGAGCGGGAAATATTTGAAGCCTTTGAAATCAAAAAGAAAGGAAACGCGTGTGTGAGCGAGCCGTCTATTGCCCTTCTCGACAAGGAAATAGTTCACTTGTCTTGAGCATCTTACGCCGAAAATCCACGCGGGCAATTACGTTTATGTCACGAGCTATCATATTTCATTTCGATATGTGTTTTCATTCTTTTTTTAATTTTTTCGTTGTTCTATCTTATCCTATATATTACGTTTCTGTTCAGTAAAACGCTCAGTTGTTCTCAGCGCCTATGGTTTGCTGTCTTTACTTCGTACTGTCTTGTGCCCTGTTTTTTCTTCGTAGACTTACGGACTTACCGGCGTGTCGTTGAACCGACTTCAGCAAACCACGGGCATGGTGGTCGAGTTCAACGAACCCTTCTAAAACAGTTTTACAGTAAATGTGATGCCTGTTAGACAGGTAGGCAGCATTTAATGCTCTGAGTACGCACTCCAGACTTAATTCTTTCTAGAGAATTTTTATAATTTGCTTCGGTGTCATTTTAAAGTACGAGCGCTGGTGCAAAAGAAACACCACTCGACCAGTCACTGAGAAAAGCGCACGTCTTGCCGACCAGAACATAACAATAGCTGCTTTGTGAGCGGAAGATGGTCTGGAGCATCGCTAGATCTCTAAGAGGTATTCTTTTTTGATGGCGTTACGTTTTGTTGGTGTTCTTGTTATAAAAATCTGTCTGGGACCTAATAGAATTTATAGGAACTGCAATCTAATTCAAATTTTCTTAAAATATAGGCTTTTCTACGGTAAGAACAATTTCTTCTGCGCGGTTTAAACTTCGCGCAAAACAGAGGCAGAACGAGTACGTCCGCGAAAGAGAAGTAAAGTAAGCGCGGAAATTTCCGGCGTGATTTCGTTATTTTCAACACAAGATTCTCGTTTTTTTTTTGCTGCTCGCCCGGTCTTTTACTCCATTCATCTTTTCAGTCCCCTAACGTATGTAAATGTATAGTCTCGAAATGTTTTCCTTCGGACCTCTTAAATTATGGGTGGCCATACCGCACGAAGTACCCCATCGGTTTAGGCTGAAACCAGCTGCAGTCACGAATGATTATATATTGGGGGGAGGCAAAGAAAATGATGGTTTGGCGTGATTTTAACTTCCCTCCTCTGGAAGCTTTTCCCGCACATTACGGTGAACGCTTACAAAAATACTGGTGCGCGTTTTATCTCCGCAGTTTGATCGTGGCCATTGAGTAGGGATAGTAAACCTACAGTAGGAAGCTGAGTGGCCCAAGAGTGCATTTGTGATCGAATGTTGATATGAGTGCAGAGAAGGCTATTTAGTGTTTGCTGTAAGTACAGGTGTACATTTGTGAACAAGGAGCACAAGTATTATGGCTCGGTAGTCCATTAGGACTTACGTGCTGAAGCCAAAGGAATAAAACTCGACGCCGCCTACGGCTTTCGAACTCCATCCGCTTACGTATACCGATGCGCTGCCGTTCGCAATTTATTTAGAACGAAGACTCCCCTCATTCTTCTCCGGCATATTTAATGCACATTTGCACCCATTAGCAACACTTCGTAAAAATGTTTTTTTATTGATTATCCACCTGAGGAAAAATTTATCTTAAAAAAATTGTCCCGCATCTGTTTGCGTCGCTGCAAACTTCGTCGAAAGAAGATAGTCTTTTGCCACCCCTACCACGTTACTTCACCTCCTCTCCCGCCGCCCACCTCTCACGCTGTTACTCTCCAGTCTTCGCCCAAACATTGGAGGTTAGCGCAGGTCAATTGTGAAGTGTTCGCAGTGCTGCGTCGTATGTTGGAACTTTGGCTTACAAATTGGTACTAAAGCGACTTTTTAAATATGCTCTCGCAGAAGTCGAGCACACACATTCTTTTTATTTAAAGAACACTGCAAGCACCAGTTATATATTGGCGTACTGCTCAAATACGCCTAGTAATGTGTTTTTGCTGAACAATGCTGAAAAGTATGAAGGATAGTTCTAGATTTACAGAATTGGAAAATGTTCTGCTGGTATGAGTGCCTCACTCATGAACTGATTTTTAATTTGGGTGGGACGGCTGAATCATGAACGCAAAAAAGCAGAATAAAATTTTGCGCTTGAATAGTCTAAGAAAGACTTCCGTCTTTAAAACCGGGGACAGGAACAACGATAGGGAATTCCTTGTCATCCTTCATTGTATTTTTCAGGCAAGCCGGAGTTCACAAAAAAAATGTTTCATAGCCTATCGCGCCTAGGCCAAGATTTGAAAAGACGGGTTCTACCCTACGTAACCTGGGTATTTCTCACTATTGAAGATTGTAGTTAGAGCGGGACATCCATCGGTGTTTCCTTTACGTGCCATTGTCACCATCTTCACATTTGAGTTTATGACCTTCACACCAACATATTGAACTTTTTATGATGGCATACTTACAAAATGCATATTTTAGCCAATAAGACATCGCTCAAGGATCACTCAACACATTTTTAGATTTTTGGTGATCCCTGTCCTGATGCACTTGCGCCGTCAATAAAAACATACATACAGGATATCTACGAGCTAAATGGTGCAAGATTTCAACAACCGGGCGGGGCACGGTAGTTCAGTAGTTAATAAAAAAAAGTACAAAACAAAGCTGTCGGCTTTTGTGACATCACATGTCCCAAGGTTTACAGAATGTTTCGAATCGTCATGACGTCAGAGTTGTTTTCTTGGCCCCTAAACACTAGGCCATGCATGTGGAATAATCAACCGATGATATCAGTAAGTGCAAAACATGCTAGAAAACATAATATGAAGTCATACACAGCTCGCCTTTTTTTGGGTGCAGACTTGTGTGGTAACCTTATACAGCGTTCATGTGGTCATACAACAAGACAGCCAAAGAGAGAAATGCCTAATATGCGATTGCAATGGCATCAAGGATATATATTATAAAAGGAAGGCTCACACTTACAGCGGCGTTTATTCATGTCTGGCTGCTCATGCATGTTTATGTAGTGCCTCAATCTTTTAAAGACACACAGAAAGCGTCCAGAAACTGGTAGACGGCTTTCATCAGAGCTTTCCATCTCCTTCGTGGATACAATGTCAAGAGCTCGTAAGTCCAGCACCAAAGTGATGAGGCTGCCACCCAAATACAGCACTGCTGACGCAGAGTATGAGAGGCTTCGAGCAGTGCGTCGACGAGCCGAAAGACGAGCCCGTCGGACGCTAGCGCCTGAGGATATCCGAGCTTCCAGGCGTGCTCAGAGGGCGGTCCAGAGGCATATGACCAAGCTTGCCAAGCGCGAATGGGAGTCCTTCTGCTCGAAGTTGGACCCGAGGAAGCCGCTTTCCAGAATATGGCGCCTCGTTCGAAGCCTGCGGGCCCCACCAAGTCAACTTCACCCCTTTAGCTCAATTGCCCTCAGCACGAACACGACTGACCTACACGTCGCTAACGCCTTCTGTAAGAAAATTACCACGGCGCCGACACCTGTACCACCATCATCTTCGCCCCAGAGCGAGGATTCCCCAGCGATGTCGTGTGCCATGGACGTTCCATTCTCAATGGCAGAACTGCTGGCTGCACTGGCCTCCATAAAAAATCCACGTGCCCAGGTCCGGACGACGTCAGCTATACAACCCTTTCGCATTTAGGCGAAAAGGGGAAAGGCTGCCTTCTAAACGTTTTTAACCGCTCATGGGAGACCGGCCGACTAGAGCCGAAATGGAAACACGCCCGCATTGCGCCAGTTCTAAAGCCAGGGAAAATTCCAACGGCCATAGAGTCTTACCGTCCCATAGCCCTCCTGAGCTGTGTCGGCAAACTGATGGAGAAGATGGTGCTGTATCGCTTGGACTGGGATTTGACAGTCAGAAATGTATACCCGCCACAGATGTCTGGCTTCCGCAAGGGCCGCAGCAGCATCGATAATGCCATTGCCCTTGCAACCAGCATAAAACAAGCTAAGTATCGGCGGAACATCATCATTGCTGTGTTCCTGGACATCAAATCAGCCTATGACTGCGTAGCGCATGATGCTATTCGCTCGGCGATGAAGTCTTCAGGAATAGGAGGCCGCATGTATGCATGGCTATCAGACTATCTCTCCGATAGGTATGTATACATGTCAACACACAGCGGCGACTCAGCACTGTACAGAGTGACTCGAGGTGTTCCCCAGGGCGGGGTGATAAGCCCCACGCTGTTCAACATCTCCATTATAGGCCTGGAAAAATGCTTGCCGCAGTCGGTTGAAATCTCCTTGTACGCGGACGACATTTGCATATGGAGCTCTGGCCGAAACAGACGTGTGCTGCGGTCGAGACTGCAGCGAGCAATCAACTCCATTGTATCGTTCTTGGCAGCCCGAGGAATGGAAATTTCGGCAAGCAAATGTGCTGCGTTGGCGTTTACGAAGCGGGACCTCACGCACTACCGGCTCACTGTTGGCGGCACTGACATTCCATACCTTCCCAGCTATAGGTTTCTGGGGGTGACATTCGACAGGTCACTCACCTGGTCACCTCATGTCCGCCATCTCAAGGAGAAGCTTACCTCAATCGCCCGTATATTCAGTATGCTCTCCAGAAACTCCGGCGGTTGCTCCGTTAACTCTCTCCTTCGGCTCTACGAAGCGCTCTGCGTTGGCCTCATACGCTACAGCATCGCCATTTTGGTCCCGCTTTCTAAAGGAACTATCAAGGCTCTAGAGTCCATGCAAGCACAGATCTTGAGGACTTGCATTGGTGTTCCGAAAACTACATCTACTGTTGGAACATTGACGGAATGCCGACGTCTGTCACCCTTGGCTCTCGGCACGCAGGAGCTTCTCCGCGTGCGACTGCGTATTGTGGCCAGGCAATGCGACCACCCTTTAGCGCCAAGTTCAGTCCCTGAAGTGTGCGACTTCCTGCCGCAGCATTACCAGCCGCCATCACTTCATCTCCACCCGCCCTGGATGTTCCCGCCCATGAAAATAGTGACCACGGTGCCCGGAATTACACGCAAGGAGCATATTCCACCTGCCGCTCTACGGTTTTTTGCTCTTGAATATATGTACAACACATACGGAGGTCATACACATCTGTACACTGATGGATCGGTGTCATCCACATCATCCACTGTCGCAGTGTGGATACCTTCGTCCCGCACCACCCTCAGTGCCATGCTCAGCCACAAAACATCATCTACGGCCGCCGAACTTGCAGCTCTGCGGATGGCCTTGGCTCACATCATCGAGCAGCCGGCACGCGTGTGGGCCATCTTCACGGACTCTCGGGCTGCACTGCAATGTCTGGCGTCTTTCCCCAAAGATCAGCTTGTGCTTGATGTACAAGCTTTGCATCTTCAAGCTCTGCAAGCGCACCATCAAATAGCACTTCAGTGGCTCCCTGCCCATTGCGGGATAACTGGAAATGTGAAGGCGGACGTTGCAGCATCCAAAGCGCATGACCAACGCGGATCAAAAATACCGGTGCCATTTTCTCGCAAAGATGCTTCAGCCCTTGCATCTAGTGTGGCATGGAGCATGCAGCGATCGCTTTGGGCAGACGCATCCCGCCATTACGCGTCCCTCTACTCTATCGACCCGCATTGTAATTTTAAGATGCCACCTGGACTATCCAAGCATGATGAAGCAGTACTGCACCGCATGCGGTTGAATGTCGCCTACGCGCGGTACTTCTGTTACAAGACCAACCAGTCCTCCTCGCCTCTGTGCCCACAGTGTGGTGTGCGTGAAGACCTCCAACACCTAATATGTGACTGTGTGCGCTTTACTGCACAAAGAGTGTCTCTTGCAGTGTCCCTGGGCCGGCCGCTGTCCGCAAAACTAGAACTGAGGGACGTATTAGGTCCTTGGAACTCCTCCAAACGTGTCGCTCGTGCAACGAAAGCCTTATTGGCATACCTAAAAGACACAAGTCTTGATCAGACTTTGTAATTAGTTAAAATCATATGTATTCCTCTTCATCATTATAATTATCATCGTCATCGCATTCATCTGGCGTAGCAAGCCAGGCATCTTAGCTGGGCTGACATCGCCAGTTTTCATTAAAGACTGTTCTCTCTCTCTCTCTCCATAGCAGAGTGTGGTAATCGATGTATGAGTGCCACATACCCCTCCACTTGTTTTCTTAACAGAGAAAGCGTGCTCCTATTTGAATCACATGCTGTACAAGTAGTGGTCATGCTCTTTTTATTTTTAATGCACATCCCGTTGCTTGGTCCATTAGACTCTCACGCTGCACGTCAACTCTTTAAGGGGCTTTATGGGGTTATTTTCGGTGACAGTAAGCATGTAACTACATTCTGGTCCCTCTATATTTATGATCTTCTAATAAACATGTGGTTTTCAGTTAGATCCGTGCTGCCTGCTCTTTTTTATCCCTTTTAGGTGAGCGCTTTTCTCATCAGAATGGGTACAAAAAGGAAGAATCAGTCCGGGAAGAGGCCATCTTCTCGAATAGAAAAAGATGGCGCCAAGGCAAGGAGGGCATCCAAAGCAAAACGAGCGCTGATAACTAATAATTAACAAAGTAATTATGCTAGAGACGGCGTTATGTACACAACCGAAGGTAAAAGAATTTGTTTTAATAAACAAGATAGCTGTATGCGCCGTAACTTGTATCTCTCGTCTGTGGCAGCAGCGCACTAAGTTTTCTTTAAAGAAATCATTTGCCTTGCGTTTCCGGATGGGGGATTTTGACAATATAGGGACCATGGAATTTACAGGTCCTAATTTTATTAAAAAGAGTTAGTCCTTGGTTAATTGAGCGGTCGGCTTCATTGCACATCAAAAGACGGTTTGCACCAAAAAAGTAATCCTGATATTCAAAAGCTCTCAAAGTTTGAGCTAGGGGAAGCGGAGACGTCATTGCAGAGGTAGCAAACATCGAATAATTCGTTCGTAATTTATGTGCTGCCCAAGAAGCGTTCCGACCAAGTGGCGCGCTAAAAAAGGAATATAACGAGTAATGCTGGCAGCTTCGTGTCGGCGGCCACAAATCAGAAAGCTATTTCTTGTGGCTTCAAAGAAACGATGCGAAACATTAGCATGGGAATCGCAACTGTATCATGTGTTTTTATTATTAAGATTGATTGCCCATCATTGCAACACAGAATTTGAGCATGCGCTGATATGGAGACATGTTTTGTTGGTGGCCAAGGCCGATAAACTTCATGGTGAAAAAGGTGAATTAAATAATTCCATTACAAACCAGTCCATGAGAAGAAAACATTCCTTTGCAAAGTCTGATGTACTCGGGTTGTCTTTTGCCGCAATACAGGCTATTTGCATAGTCAAATACCCTCAAAACGACGGTTTTCTTTCTTGACTGCCAGTTCGGTCCCCAACAACAACGTATTAAGGCCTCGTTCAAAGCAAAGCGGGTGCCTCTTCTCCAGGGCTCGAGTAAAGAGTGCGACAGGTAAAAAAAAAGCCCATCAAAGGAGGCCATCTGTTTCGGAGTGGCTCTGTCGCTTCGTGAACGGCGGAAAGAAACCGAGCGACCCAGTGTCCCCTTTAGTCGCCACCGTCACTCAAAGGCTAGCATGGTTGCTCAAGCAACGCTATTGCTGTTTTGGCCGGGGGTGTGGAATGAGAAACTTTCATTTGAGAAATGTTCCTGCATTCATTTTTTAGAAAAACAAAAACTCTCTTTCCGAACGCAAAGGGCGGATGGCACACATTAGAGCAAGCGAACACTACCGGTCTGAATGGAGAGGAATGTTACCTCAGCTGTTTATACTTTATTCGTGTAGCATTTTACTGCAGTTCTTTTGTTTAGCCAGAGTACTTCTTTTGACTAAGGTATTCGTGTCTCAGCTGACTACCAAAGCTTGCGGAACAGGTCACCTAAGCGGCTGCTTTTGTTCCGTCAGGAACTCTTGCGATTATTAAAGACATCTTTCTTGGGATACTTAAACGCAGACATTTTGGTCTTTCCGTGTGTCTGTCCGTCTTGAAAGGATAAATTTATTATAAAAAAATCCTGGTATCAATGATACAACGTAACAACCAGAAACAATTAAACAAGTGCAGCGCCAGTCGCAACAAAACTAATACAGCGCGAAAGCTGCCAGTTACAGACACTTACAGAAACACATAAACAGTTTCAAGTTGATTGTAGACAAAAGATTAAAATACAAACAATTTAGAGCTGCTTACAACCAAAAGATTAACATGCGAGGAAAACAATTATACAAAAAAATTCGCTTCAAGAATGCAGCAATATACGAAACAGGGTTGGTTTTATGTCGCAGCGGGTACTGTACCGCACTAACACTCCATTCTAACACCAAAATCAATTGTTACAACAAAACTCCCTAAGGACACAGGTCTGGAAAACTGGCATGAATAATAACCCTTTTGTTCGAAACCTCAATAAACCGGGTAGACCAATGTCGCAGAAACTCTTCCTCACCCAAAAGGGCCAACTCGCCTTCCAAAAAGGTCACGAGGTGTTGTCTGAAGAAGGAAAGCAAGGGCCACTGCATACGTAGCCTGCGATTCTGTGCTACGGCCCTGCAGCGATTACGCCATAGTATATAATCGCCAATTACTACGAATAGTTTGCCTAGGGGAGTGCCAGGGCACTGTTCTCTCAGTTGATACCGTGCAAGCCCCAAACTTGGAGCGGCACGGTGTATGATGCGCCAAAAGCAACGCGCAACAGTGCAGCTTGAGAAAGTGTGAGCCGTGGATTCTGGTTGACCGCAGTTGGGACAGGAAGAGTTCTGTGTTACTCCCCAGCGAAATAATCTATTTTTTGTGGGAAGAATTCGCCACACTTTTGCCGCTGGATGTTTTCGGCGTCCTCTGGCAGCCTACCTGAAGTCAGCCGTAACCAGGGGAAATCTGGTGGATCCACACGTCTGCCCGACCTCGCAGTAACTATTTTTTCACACAGCCTGGCAGGTTGTTCATTCACAAAATCGAGATCAGCATCCAGTGCACGAATTTCCTTAGCTAAAGTCTGTCACTCAATTCAGCCACCCGGCCAAAGTGAAAAAGAGTCGGCTCAATAGTCCTATATACCCACAGCCAAATCTAAACGTCTAAGTCCGGTAGCAATGTTCATACTTGTCAACATTATTGAACGAGAACAAGACATTACGCAATTACAAGGCAGAAAATAAATGAATAAGTAATATTTCCAGTGCTCCTTTATTAGAATTTAACGGATAATTGGTTTTTGCGAGAGAAAATGAGATACTGCATCAACTGCAAAAAACCGTCACATGCTGTCGCGCCCGCCACTGTAGCTCCTGAAAGCATTTTTCGAAATAAAACGGTAACGGTAACGAAAGGTTCGACAAGAGAGTTTCCACATTCCCCTTGAAACACTTGAGGACTAGGGCAAGGGGTTCTATAAATGTTGTAGTAGAGTGCCTCGACTCACGCGTGTCTCCGCCATACGGCAGTACTATCATTGATGCACCAGACTTGGTGCAGTGGAACGCGGTAAATTGAAATTGACTTGAGCAAACCTCTAGCGTGTTATCTTGAGAGGAAAGAAACAGGAGAGCAACAGCATGAGAGGTCAGCGGAAAACGGATATAAGTCAGGAGGGACTTACTTTGCAGGGGTGCCAGTCAACTATCGTCTTTCCTCGACATTGCAACGAAAGGAGTGGATACGCGGCCATTCCTTCGAATGCCCGTGCATTTTATACAGCTAGTAGAAACCCTATACTTTATAATAAGTGTAATGGAACGACCATAGAGTGCGCGGTGAAAGCGCATGCTCCTGTTGCAAAAGTCAGATTCCCTCGCCGCACATTCATGCCACCTAGTTAGTTATTGGGCATCATTCATAATGTACGTCCCTCAATCAACGTTACTTTCCACCTTTTTGTCGTGGGACAAGGTTTTCGGCCCTACTGAAGCGGACATGGCCAGAAAATGGCGGCGGCGAATAAATGTGTCTGAAGAATTTCCACCTTTCGAATTCGTTTCGATAGCGCGCACGTACGGCAATCAAGTGAACGTGTGCACTTGTCGAATTGCTGAAAAAGCGGTAAGCTTTCGACATATAGTCATCGTGAAAAATTATCCTCTCGAATACTTTTTTTTTAAGTGCGAATGCACTTCTTAAGCGAGCCTGAATCGTCCGCCGCCGTAGTCCGCATAGCAACAGCTGCGGGTGCGCGCGCTCCTCGTCTTCCCTAGCAAGCTGCTTCTACCGTTTTACCCATTCTCTTTTCAGTCCCCTAACGTATGTAAATGTATAGTCTCGAAATGTTTTCCTTCGGACCTCTTAAATTATGGGTGGCCATACCGCACGAAGTACCCCATCGGTTTAGGCTGAAACCAGCTGCAGTCACGAATGATTATATATTGGGGGGAGGCAAAGAAAATGATGGTTTGGCGTGATTTTAACTTCCCTCCTCTGGAAGCTTTTCCCGCACATTACGGTGAACGCTTACAAAAATACTGGTGCGCGTTTTATCTCCGCAGTTTGATCGTGGCCATTGAGTAGGGATAGTAAACCTACAGTAGGAAGCTGAGTGGCCCAATTCGAATGTTGATATGAGTGCAGAGAATGCTACTTAGTGTTTGCTTTAAGTACAGGATGTACATTTGTGAACAAGGAGCACAAGTATTATGGCTCGGTAGTCCATTAGGACTTACGTGCTGAAGCCAAAGGAATAAAACTCGACGCCGCCTACGGCTTTCGAACTCCATCCGCTTACGTATACCGATGCGCTGCCGTTCGCAATTTATTTAGAACGAAGACTCCCCTCATTCTTCTCCGGCATATTTAATGCACATTTGCACCCATTAGCAACACTTCGTAAAAATGTTTTTTTTATTAATTATTCACCTGAGGAAACATTTATCTTAAAAAAACTGTCCCGCATCTGTTTGCATATCTACAAATTTCGTCGACAGAAGATAGTCTTTTGCCACCCCTATCACGTCAATTCATCTCCTCTCTCCGCTGCCCAACCTCTCACGCTGTTACTCTCCAGTCTTCGCCCAAACATTGGAGGTTAGCGCAGGACAGTTGTTAAGTGTGCGCAGTGCTGCGTCGTTTGTTGGGACTGTTGGGAGTTCACGCTCTAGCCAGGAGCGCAAGGCACGGGCGCCTGCGTTTTGTATTTCTTGTTTACAAATTGGTACCAAAGACACTTTTGAAATATGTTCTCGCAGAAGTCGAGCACACACCTTCTTTTTATTTAAAGAACACTGCAAGCACCAGTTATATATTGGCGTACTGCTCAAATACGCCTAGTAATGTGTTTTTGCTGAACAATGCTGAAAAGTATAAAGGATAGTTCTAGATTTATTGAATTGGAAAATGTTCTGCCGGTATGAGCGCCTCACTCATCAACTGATTTTTAATTTGGGTGGGACGGCTGAATCATGAACGCAACAAACAGAATAAAATTTTGCGCTTGAATAGTCTAAGAAAGACTTCCGTCTTTATAACCAGGAGCAGGAACAACGATAGGGAATTCGTTGTCTTCCTTCATTGTATTTTGCAGGCAAGCAGGAGTTCACAAAAAAAATGTTTCACAGCCTATCGCGCCGAGGCCAAGATTTGAAAAGACGGGTTCTACCCTACGTAACCTGGGTATTTCTCACTATTGAAGATTGTAGTTAGAGCGGGACATCCATCGGTGTTTCCTTTACGTGCCATTGTCACCATCTTCACATTTGAGTTTATGACCTTCACACCAACATATTGAACTTTTTATGATGGCATACTTACAAAATGCATATTTTAGCCAATAAGACATCGCTCAAGGATCACTCAACACATTTTTAGATTTTTGGTGATCCCTGTCCTGATGCACTTGCGCCGTCAATAAAAACATACATACAGGATATCTACGAGCTAAATGGTGCAAGATTTCAACAACCGGGCGGGGCACGGTAGTTCAGTAGTTAATAATAAGGTGTAATGTCATATTAGGGGAGGGGGGTTAAGAAAACTATAATGAAAGTACAAAACAAAGCTGTCGGCCTTACTTTGTGACATGACATGTCCCAAGGTTTACAGAATGTTTCGAATCGTCATGACGTCAGAGTTGTTTTCTTGGCCCCTAAACACTAGGCCATGCATGTGGAATAATCAACCGATGATATCAGTAAGTGCAAAACATGCTAGAAAACATAATATGAAGTCATACACAGCTCGCCTTTTTTTGGGTGCAGACTTGTGTGGTAACCTTATACAGCGTTCATGTGGTCATACAACAAGACAGCCAAAGAGAGAAATGCCTAATATGCGATTGCAATGGCATCAAGGATATATATTATAAAAGGAAGGCTCACACTTACAGCGGCGTTTATTCATGTCTGGCTGCTCATGCATGTTTATGTAGTGCCTCAATCTTTTAAAGACACACAGAAAGCGTCCAGACAACTGGTAGACGGCTTTCATCAACGCTTTCCATAGCAGATGGGGTAATCGATGTATGAGCGCCACATCCCCCTCCACTTGTTTTCTTAACAGAGAAAGCGTGCTCCTATTTGAATCACATGCTGTACAAGTAGTGGTCATGCTCTTTTTATTTTTAATGCACATCCCGTTGCTTGGTCCATTAGACTCTCACGCTGCACGTCAACTCTTTAAGGGGCTTTATGGGGTTATTTTCGGTGACAGTAAGCATGTAACTACATTCTGGTCCCTCTATATTTATGATCTTCTAATAAACATGTGGTTTTCAGTTAGATCCGTGCTGCCTGCTCTTTTTTATCCCTTTTAGGTGAGCGCTTTTCTCATCAGAATGGGTACAAAAAGGAAGAATCAGTCCGGGAAGAGGCCATCTTCTCGAATAGAAAAAGATGGCGCCAAGGCAAGGAGGGCATCCAAAGCAAAACGAGCGCTGATAACTAATAATTAACAAAGTAATTATGCTAGAGACGGCGTTATGTACACAACCGAAGGTAAAAGAATTTGTTTTAATAAACAAGATAGCTGTATGCGCCGTAACTTGTATCTCTCGTCTGTGGCAGCAGCGCACTAAGTTTTCTTTAAAGAAATCATTTGCCTTGCGTTTCCGGATGGGGGATTTTGACAATATAGGGACCATGGAATTTACAGGTCCTAATTTTATTAAAAAGAGTTAGTCCTTGGTTAATTGAGCGGTCGGCTTCATTGCACATCAAAAGAGGTTTGCACCAAAAAAGTAATCCTGATATTCAAAGCTCTCAAAGTTGAGCTAGGGGAAGCGGAGACGTCATTGCCGAGGTAGCAAACATCGAATAATTCGTTCGTAATTATGTGCTGCCAAGAAGCGTTCCGACCAAGTGGCGCGCTAAAAAGAGAATATAACGAGTAATGCTGGCAGCTTCGTGTCGGCGGCCACAATCAGAAGCTATTTCTTGTGGCTTCAAGAAACGATGCGAAACATTAGCATGGGAATCGCAACTGTATCATGTGTTTTTATTATAAGATTGATGCCCATCATTGCAACACAGAATTGAGCATGCGCTGATATGGAGACATGTTTTGTTGGTGGCCAAGGCCGATAAACTTCATGGTGAAAAAGGTGAATTAAATAATTCCATTACAAACCATCCATAGAAAAAAAGCATTCCTTTCCAAAGTCTGATGTACTCGGTTGCTTTTGCCGCAATAGAGGCTACTTGCATAGTCAAAACTCTCAAAACAACGCTTTTCTTTCGTGACTGCCATGTTTCGGTCCCCAACAACAACGTATTAAGCCTCGTTCAAAGCAAAGCGGGTGGCCTCTCTTCTCCAGGGCTCGAGTAGAGTGCGACAGGGTAAACCAAAAGCCCTTCAAAGGAGGCCCATCTGTTTCGGAGTGGCTCTGTCGCTTCTGTGAACGGCGGGAAAGAAACCGAGCGACCCAGTGTCCCCTTTAGTCCGCCACCGTCACTCAAAGGCTAGCATGGTTGCTCAAGCAACGCTATTGCTGTTCTTGGCCGGGTGGGTGTGGAATGAGAAACTTTCATTTGAGATATGTTCCTGCCATTCATTTTTAGAAAAAAAAACCTCTCTTTCCGAACGCAAGGGCGGATGGCACACATTAGAGCAAGCGAACACTCACCGGTCCTGAATGGAGAGGAATGTTACCTCAGCTGTTTATACTTTATTCGTGTAGCATTTTACTGCAGTTCTTTTTGGTTTAGCCAGAGTACTTCTTTTGAACTAGGTAATTCGTGTCTCAGCTGACTACCAAAGCTTGCGGAACAGTCAGCTAAGCGGCCTGCTTTTGTTCCGTCAGGAACTCTTGCGATTATTAAAGACATCTTTCTTGGGCTACGTAAACGCAGACATTTTGGTCTTTCCGTGTGTCTGTCTGTCTGTCTGTGACTCGATTCAGCCACCCGGCCAAAGTGAAAAAGAGTCGGCTCAATAGTCCTATATACCCACAGCCAATCTGAACGTCTAAGTCCGGTGGCAATGTTCATAACTTGTCAACATTATTGAGCAAGAACAAGACATTACGAAAATATATGGCAGAACATAAATGAATAAGTAATATTTGCAGTGCTCCATTTAACGGATAATTGGTTTTTGCGAGAGGAAATGAAATACTACATCAACTGCAAAAAACCGTCACCTGCTGTCGCGCGCGCCACTGTAGCTCCTGAAAGCATTTTTCGAAATCAAAGGGTAACGGTAACGAAAGGTTCCACAAGACAGTTTCCACATTCCCCTTGAAACACTTGAGGACTAGGGCAAGGGGTTCTATAAATGTTGTAGTAGAGTGCCTCGACTCACGCGTGTCTCCGCCATACGGCAGTACTATCATTGATGCACCAGACTTGGTGCAGTGGAACGCGGTAAATTGAAATTGACTTGAGCAAACCTCTAGCGTGTTATCTATGGAGGAAAGAAACAGGAGAGCAACAGCATGAGAGGTTAGCGGGAAACGGAAGTAAGTTAGGAGGGATTTACTTTGCAGGGGTGTCAGTCAACTATCGTCTTTCCTCGACATTTGCAACGAAAGGAGTAGATAGGCGGCCATTTGGTTGAATGCCCGTAGATTTTACACAGCTAGTAGAAGCCCTACACTTTATATGCATTGTAATGGAACAACCATAGAGTGCGCGGTGAAAGCGCATGCTCTGTTGCAAAGGCAGATTCCCCTCGCCGCACATTCATTGCCACCTAGTTAGTTATTGGGCATCATTCATAATGTACGTCCCTCAATCAACGTTACTTTCCACCTTTTTGTCGCGGGACAAGGTTTGCGGCCCTATTGAAGCGGACATGCCCAGAAAATGGTGGCGGCGAAGGAATGTGTCTGAAGCATTTCCACCTTTCGAATTCGTTTCAATAGCGCGCACGTACGGGAATCAAGTGAATGTGTGCACTTGTCGAATTACTAAGAAGCGGTAAGGTTTCGACATATAGTCAGCGTGAAAAATTATCCTCTCGAATACTTTTTTGTAATTACAGAATGACGGTACAAAATACCGCGTACTAATTTTATTGTTCTAGCTGTATAAAAGTTGTTTTTGCGTTTCAGAGCTGGCTTATTATGAATTCAGACGGCAATTCGGAGATAGGAGAAAGATCTGTCCCCAAATGTGAAAAGACGAAGTGAACCGAAGAATTGAACAAAACGAAATAGAGGTGTGAAACAATGGCTTCATTTCGTCTCACCCGAAACAATGTCATTCGATTTCAAGTACCTTCAGCTCACGTTCCAAATGAGGTGTTTCAATAAAGCCCTTTCTTGATATTTATTTTTTTACTCCCATATTTACCATTTCAGTACTTCACTAAATAGCCGCCGTTTCCAAACCCTGGCAACTTAACAGTAAACCTACCATCTGATAGGTTTACTCATCTGAGTAAACCTTCCCTTGGCTCATTATTACCCCCATTATTACCCCCCTAGCGCTCATCTGAGAGTACGAACCATTGCATTAAGGTGACGAATGAGATGTGGGATCAGCCTTTTTGTGAAGTGTTTTGGATATTCATGGCAAAGCAATGAAGAGCTTGCTTACTTCGTTAGTGCCTTGAGGCGTGACCCAGATAATTATACTGGGGAAGAATTCAAAAAGAGCAGCTAATGGGGCCAATGCTACTCATTTGCTCTCCGTGTATAGTTCTACTGTCCTTGTGGCCCTGTTGCATATTTGTAATGCCTTGTCCACCAAAACTCAATCGCACAATGTTTCAAACTCAATTTAAATAAAGTTTTGATATAAATGCAGCATAAACATGAGCACTTCAATTACATATGAGCCAAATCCAAACTATCACCTTAATATCGCTCAAAGTCCCGGCTTAATTTTAACTTTTTCCCTATACTCCCATACACTTCCCCCAGCTGACAGGGAAAATATCATGTAATAGCTTTGACGGCGTTCCATTTAGGTCCGGTAAGAAACTGCCGCTTGTTTCTCAAATTAGCGTTAGGTGGGTCTGGTTCATTTCGAAAAAAGAACGCCTGATATGTGGTACCGACTACAAAATACGTTCCCCACAAATTGTACAAACTGGTTTTTACTCTACAAAAACTCAGAAGTTTTGGTTTTTTAAAGAAAGCCTCCAGTTTTTGCAGGCATTTTTTTCGTTTCAGTTTCTAGTTTAGATGCGGGAATGCATCAAAAATTCATGTAGGCCATATTACTTTGAAACAGCCAAAAATAGATGTTAAAATTACAAACAAAAAACGTCGCTTACACCCATCTTTGACTCTTAATTGCAGTGTGAAGCACTCCTGCGTGATATCGCCAGAAATACTTTAGCTCCTTAGCTGCTTACCATTGAATTTTCAAAAACTAGGCAGAGTATATTTTGTTTTAAGCTAGAAAGTTTGTTTCGATGAAGCTACTAAGGCGCAGTTACCTCGCGCGTTTGTCATTCACTAAATTGAGAGTTTTATAACAAAATCGACAGCTGGGCTAGTTGGTATACGTCCATCCTAAACAGCGCTAAACAACACGACGACGAGGAAGAGGGGAAAAGCGCCGTCCTGTGTCCCCTCTTCTTCGTCGTCGTGTTGTTGAGAGTTTTATGCAAGGAGGATTGCGATGTAGGTGTACCTGCTGAAGACTGATGGCTTCTAGGCTAAGCTGGGTGGCAATAGAAGTGTTCTGATTGCGATAGTTGTAGTTTATGTTGGATACATTACTCGGATATTGCAATTGAAGGAGCCGTTTTTAAACTATGCTGTTGTATATTATTGTAAGAATATGATTGTCTTTCCAACAAAACCATTAATAAAACTTGCAGATGATAGGTTTACTGTTAAGTTCTGTATTGCTTAAAACTCACTTCTATTGTGGTTTTGTTTTGCATTGCTAATATTTCTCTTGTGTCTTTATATGTACTGCATTATTGTTTGTTAGTATTTTTATTGCAGCGTACTAATCCTTGTGTTTTGTTTGATCGACTGTTTTGTTTACGTTCTGTTAAAGTTCCGCATTTAGTTATCTGTAATTTGGGGAGAATTACGATATGTTTTATTTATTGTTTCCTTCCTGCAACAGCATCTGTAGCAATGAGGGAAAATAGCCAAAAAAATAAATAAATGAGTAAAATAGATGACAAATTATAAACAGCCTTTTGCCCCAACACTTCCGATTTTCAACGTGCCGATGAGAAGAAAGAAGATAAAGTTGAAGTAAAATAGCCACAAATACTTCCTGTTAGTGTGACTAGATAAGATACAGAGTACGATCCCTGAGACACGCAAGTGAGCAACGGCAGCAATTTTGGTGTTTATCAGTGTTGCCAGAGTACCCCTTCTGCGGCCTCACCGAGAACCTTTGTACTGTACTCCTTCTGTACTCTTCTGCACTCCTGTAGTACTTCTTCATGATCGATGCGTGTACTTTCTTATGTAAAACCGTCACTTTTTGGCGATTTTCTAGCAACCGTTTTTGCGTGATGGAAGCTCGGTTTCGCACACGCGCCGTGAGTCCAGAGATCTTATCAGAGCTGTCCGGTCGACCTACCGGTCTATGTGGAAATGCGTTAGTCTCTTAGAGGATGTCATCGGTCCCACAGAGAAAGCTTTCGCTTTAAAAATTGAGCAAGCCGTCGTGGCTCTTCACTCCTCACCGCTACACAGAAGCATTTAGCCTGCATTGTGTTCACCGGGCTGTTGGAGTGACTCCTGCCGGGTATCGGGATTGCAAGTGCTTCGACCCTCGGGTGCAGCACCAGTTTCAGCAGTCAGGTAAGCGCGGTCCACTCCGCCAGTATGCAAACAAGGCCGAAGCGCAAAGGCGTACAATTTCTGCGGAGGCCATAATGTTTTTGAATTAAAGCCCCCTAAAGAGACTCCTACCGTTGCCCGAGAAACGCTTGCCATAATCCTCAAGTTGGGAAGGGGCAGGTGTCCTCTTACTTAGCCAATGATGACACGCGCTGGTAAAAAATGTCAAGATGGAGGCGGCGGAATCAAGGCGGCAGTAGTAAGACCACGGAGCAAGAATATCCTTGCTCCGTGAGTAAGACCAACGTGCGACAGCTACTCTGCATTTTTTTAGCATCAAAGGTTGTTAGGCTACTTTCGCGACAATTCGTCATTGGCTGGTTCTTGTTCGGTCCTTTTGTCGCCGTCCCTATCCTCCATTACGCAACTTGTGAGCGAACTGGATAAGAACCCGAGATGATGATGATGATGATTGCTATTGTTTTCCCCTTTGTAGCGGGGTGATGACGTGTCATCTTAGCAAAAAGGACTAATATACCTATGTTTTATACTCTTGGTTTAATAATAGCGCTGCTTAGGGCAGGCATAAAACATTACCAGGCACAAAATACTTTTTTTTCCTGGTACAGGTGGTAACGGTCCTAGGCAATATTCCCCTCTCTGATTTTCGTCTACCAGCATTCTAACGTTCTTTTCGTCGCCTCGACAGCCTTGAGGTTAACTTCCTCTGTGCTGCCTAGGGCTTCTGGAGGGCTTCTGGAAGCCGAATATTCCCTCATGTATATGTTGGATTGCATACCTCGCATTCTAACACTATGTGCCGCATAGTTTCTGTTTCTTTTCTGCAGACCAGCCTACCCATAATTTTGCGAACACTTCCCTACAAAGCTCTTATTTAACAAGCAAGCTGCTCTAGCCTTAAAAAGCAAAGCACTGCCTTGGGAATTATCGTAGAAATTTTCGTTTCTGATGTCTATGTCTCAGAACTGTATATCTCTAACGACTTTTTAGCTTGCATTTTTTTCTCTTCATTTATCCGTTTCTATCTGCCTTGGCTCTTTCTTGGTTCCCTTGGCTGTTTTGGATTCTCCACTATTCTTTCCGTATTTCATCGTTAGCCTCCTAGTCTTCCTTAACCACTGTGAGTCCACGCTTTTCAAGTATAGGTACCTAAAAACCTTAGTTGTCCACCTACGATAATCCACTGCTCTCAACCTCCTCTAGAAACATATTTTACTCTGCGCTTCTGGAACTTCAAGCGACGCCCAGCTCTTATCTCGCTGCACTGCTTCGTTAGTTGTTCTTCCGCGCGCGGTGGCAGGCAGCACCGCGTGACCGTATTTCCATCGGTACCACCTTCTTAGCTGGAAGCTAACTGCAACATTTATGAATCGTGCTGGTTTATTTTTCAGTTATTCAGGGCCTATACTTTGACGTGTCTCCCTAGTTAAGTGACATTCATTTTGTCAACGACCTGCAATAGGAAAAAAACCTTCGCTCTCCCTGTTGGACTTCGAACTTTAGGCGTCTGGATCATCAAGCGGGCATTCTCTTCGCGGTGCTGTGGGTGCCTAACATGTAGGTTGTGTAATGTATGCTATGAGTTGGAGGTGATGCTGCGAGTCGCGAGTTTCTGTAAATGCCAGGGTTCCTGTACGGAGTGACTTTGGAGTATCGGAGTCAGTTTGAAAAAGACTGAAATACAGTCGATGTTGCGCTGCTATAGCCACCGTTGCTTCTGGGTTTTATCTGCGTGTCATGTGGTCCGGTTGCCAGGACGAACCGCGTATAGGGGATGAATGCGCAGTTAGCCTGGATAGAAGTAGATTAAGTACGAGTGGCTCAGACAAGCACCAACCATTGATGCTACCTTTTTGATGAAAAAAAAATATCGGGAAAAGAGTATCGGGCAAAGCGAATAACCTGGGGCATCGCTCATGTTACACATGCAACGAAATCGCTTAGCAGATTTCCCGAATTCCCAGCAGTTGAACAACAACCGGAGTTTACCGACTCTCGAAGCCGACGCAGCTTTTGCCGCTGCTCGTGCAAACCACGAGCGAATAGAGAGCTGCATCGAAGGTATACCTACAGCGAGCAACCTGATATCGGCCCCAAACCGCCCAAGCCAACCGTGCGGAAGAGTTACGGGACTCGTTGAACCTACAACCCACTCGTACAAAAAAGCGAGGAAACAAGAGAATTGCCCGGATATCCTAGCGGACGAGCTATACGGACTCGCTGAAGCCGCGAGCACCTCGTGGGACAAAACAGAAAGTGGTAGAAAGAGAGCTTTTGTACAACGCCCACACCTCCCTTGATAATCATGCCTCAAGTATTCGTGATGAGTATGGCTATCTTTGCGGCACATAAATACGACCCTCCTTATTAAGCCGTGAAATCAAATGACACTAGTTTACCGCGAGGAACTCCTGGGACAATTGGACGTATAAAATAGTAAACATGCTTGCGACTTCGAAGTGAGGTGGTGGTTGCCGAACTTTGAATTCAAGAGCGCAAACAGCGCCAAACTGATTCGTTTTCCGGAACCCCGTTTGGCATGCAGGTCGTAGGATGCGAGTCCTGATTGCCGCACGGGCCACTGAGGTTTTCGCAAACACGCGTTTTGTGGGTAAACATTTTTTCCCCCTATTCTTTGGGTTTTTGGTATCGAGTTTCCCAGGGCTTCAGTTTTCTTTCTGGAAATCCCAAAGCCGCAGAGCTCTAACAGACGGCAAATAAACACCCCAGCATAAACCGGCAGACAGATAAAACGATGTAGCGGTGCGAAAAAGATAGCCATACGACTCGTGAAGTATTCTAGCGTGATAAACACGAATCAAAACTATGCATACATCTTAGGAATCTGAGCTTTATAAAGAGGCCGTATGAGGAATAAACTGGCTAGATTTCTTGAACTCTCAGAGCAGAGTTAGTAGATTTCGAGGTAAAGGTTTCGTTAACACGCGCCCTTCATACCCAGAGCAGAAAAATTTGGTGGTGTGGATTTAGCTTTACAGCTGACAATTTATAGGGATTCTTTGTTGCGTCGACTGTACCAATTCGCTTAACTAGCGCAGCTTGAAGCTCCATAGACGGCACACCATTGCATAAAAATGTCCGCGATAATTAAGAGCAACAAATGGGGTCGGCTGAGGTCAGCTAACCCTGCATAATAAAAGCGAAGGGTTTGCTTTGCCTGGCTAAGTCTCTTGGTTAACCTTTACTTTAGCTGTAATTATTGTACTATGCTTAATTTCGGCTAATTTGTCCTCAAAACGCGCTTGTTCCCTGACCGACCCCGCTCTCATCGTTTCCGTTCCATTGCTCGCTGAGTCGTCACCAATTTAAGTATAACCCTTTAAGTGAGCCTCCAAGTTTCTGCCCCGTAGGTGAGTACCGGTAAATTGCAGCTGTTATACACTTTCCTCTTCAGGGACAATGGTAGGCTGACATTCATTACCTGAGAATGCCTGCCGAATGCACTCCACCCCATTCTTATCCTCCTAATTATCTCCGCCTCATTGTTCGAATCCGCGTTAACTATTTGACCCAAGTTGATATATTCGCTTACTACTTCCACTGATCGCCACCTATCTCAAACCGCTGTGCTCTCTCGAGGGTATTGAGCATTGCTTTAGTTTTCTGCATATTTATTTTCAGGCTCACGGTTATACTCTGTTTGTCCAGTGCGGTAAGGATGCGTTGCAATTCGTCCCCCGAGTTACCTAGCAAGGCAATGTATCAGCAAATCTGAGGTTACTGAGGTATTCTCCATTAACCCTTACGCCCACCTGTTCCCAATAAATGTTCTGAATACTTCTTGTAAACATGCTGTGAATAACATTGGAGAGATCGTGTCTCGTTGTCTGACGTCCTTCCTTATAGGTATTTTACTGCTCTCCTTATGGAGGACTATCCTTCTTCCTCCACGATGGAGGAAGAAGAAATGGGCGTGGGCAGGACAAGTAATGAGAAGGCAAGATAGCGGTTGGTCATTAAGTGTAACAGAGTGGATCCCTAGAGAAGGCAAGCGTGGCAGTGGGCGGCCGAAAGTTAGGTGGACAGATGAGACTAAGTTCGCAGAGATAAATTGGTCGCAGTTAGCACATAACCGGGATAATTTGAGATCTATGGGAGAGGCTTTGCCCTGCAGTGGGCGTAGACAGACTTATGGTGATGATGATCATGATGATAATGACGATTATAATATTCCTCCAAAGCGTGCCTTTGTGTACGGCTGTGGTCCCGCTTCCGGCGTTTTCCGAGCCGCACGGCTCGCTCTTGCTCGGTCTCCGACGCACGCTTCCCGCGGGGGCGTTTCTAGTAGAGCAAATCGCCTGGTGATTTCGTAGGGTTGATCAGACGCCGCTGGCCGACGACAGCTCGAAGCCTACAGCTCCCGCGCCATCACTGCTGAGTCTACATGGGCTCGCAGGAAGCCTATCGTGCCTGCCAAAACACTCGCACTACTACCGTCGTTGTCAAGAAACTTCGTCTCACGTTAGCTACCTCCATGCTCTGGGACACGACTTTCGGCTCAAACATGTACACTGGGTCCCAGGACACTCCGGAATACCAGGAAACGACCAGGCCCACCGACTAGCGCGCGCTTTACCTCTACCCGCACAGTCAAAACCACCCGAGCGATTTTCCAGCCGGGTGATTTTCCAGCCGGTTAGCCGACTACGTTGAGACGAACAACCAGTGGCTAGATCCCGCAATAACGGTATCTTTTGCCAAGCAGCACCGACGCAGCTTTCTACGCAGCGCGTGCAATTCACTTAATATCCCTCCACTTCCTCGCAAGGCTGCTACCCGCTGGCAGCAAGTTACGCTCCGGTGGCTACAGACTGGCACCCTCCTTACCCCCTACCTTTAGCAGCGCTTCCGAGGCAAGGAAAGCAGCCGTTCCCTCGACCAGCCCAACACTGGAATGTGCAGCCCATGTGGAACCCGGGCTGACCTGGAACACCTCCTGTGGTTCTGCCCGATGTACTCGGCTCCCAGAGCTCGGGCCCTGGGCTCACTCCCGAGTAACATAAGGCCGAACTCCCTTCAGAGCTGCGCTGCACCGCCCCCGTGTACAACTGCAGCGGTCGCCAACGAACTTTGGAGGTCGCTAAACCAGTTTATCGATGACGCAGAAGATCCTGCCACCGGTTCCCGGCTCGGACACACTGCCAGAACTAGAGCCCGTCACGACCGAAGCCAGTGATAAAACGACAAAACGTTTACCACTTTTTTTCCTTTTTTTCACAGAAGCCTTAGATTGGCATCAAAAGTTGAAATAAACGTGTTCGACAACAACAACTCCCGCGAACGCTCAGAGAAGAGAAGACGGCCTGGCTCCGCTCTCATCCGTGCTCAATGTCGCATGCACCCCGCGAGTCACGGGGTCAAGCAGTGACCCACTTGCGGAGATCGCATGCGCCATGGCAGTGTCGTAAGCGCTGGGCGGCTAACGAATGCGCCTGTTGGTGGAACTCGGCCTGGCGAGCCACGTGATGATTTTCCAAGGGCACGGCAGAGGTGCGGTCAAATGAAGGTCATATCCTAAGCAACGGCGAAACCGCTCAAACAAATTAGTAAAGATTTCCTTTAAAACATGAAGTGTATGTATACAAGACATTTGCAAATTAGGAACGCAGGTGGCCGGCATCATGCGACTCACATTGTTCAGAAATATCGGCTCAAACGTGTTCACACAATATAAAAATTCAAGATAGCATAAATGCATACTGGGGAAAGGTAGGCAGTAAGTGCATGGCCGAGAATGCATTCAATAAAAATCACGTTAATTTTTTAAAAGTTAAGAAACCAAAGTAAAAAAAGGCATCAAAATGAGGCAGTGAACATTCACACAGAAAAATAAAAATAATAAAATTCTAGTGCCGTACAATTTATATGTTGCCGGGTTGTCCAGCTAAGATGTTTCCGTTTTATGGGCTCGCACATTTTCAAGAAACAAAACGCCATTTACCGGGCCGCAGTACAAACGAGTGTACAAAACTGCTGTGTCGTGCGAACCGGCCGTATCCACGTGACTAGAGAAAGGAGCGCCCGTGTCGCGTGAGGCCTCTCCCTCCCACGCCTTGCTATTGTTGCTGAGTCGCGCCCTCTCCATAGTTATAGTACAGCACTGAACGACAACGCCACATTCTTTCCACAACCTTCCCACAGGTCACGTAATCTCTTAGCGCCCACTCCCTCCTCACTCGGTTGTTCTGTACACGGACATATCGCAGCCGAGGTACCCCTACTGGGGAATGCATGCGGGAAATCAGTGCAAGGGCTAGAGGCCAACTTTTGCGTAGCACTGGCCGTGTATATGCTTGATTCACTGAAAAGCACGTCGAAACACGAGAGCGCATCCGCTGCTTCTGCCACGGAGGAAGGAAGGAAGCAAACTTTATTGGCGACTCCGTGTTTGTGCTCGCCACCTAGCGGCCATCGGGAGAATCGCCCTAATCATGTCCGGTTGCGGAATTTCCCATGTCGCAGCACGTTTGTTTAGCGTTGTAACTGCGTAGTTGTTGTGATACCGCCGAAAGAAAACCCCAAGACGATACAGAGGACATGTAAGGAGCTTTATTGTGCCCCCTCGGTGTAACGGCACGCTAGAAGTGCAGCAGCGCATACTTTTGCCGCTTTCCGCGAGAATCAGATAACGCACCACGCAAGACCCTGTGGGCACGGAAACGACGGATTGGAAAAAAAAAGGATGCCCACCCCTTTTCCCCAAAACCCCGGTAAAACAAGCAATTTCGGGTCGTTACGCCGGTAAGCCGCTTAGGGCGGGTATTTCTGTCTGGCGTTGGGGCGGGGTAGAACAGGGCTAAACCCCCCTTTTTTAAATACCGACGTCAAAAGGGAAAGGGAAAGGGCAAATTGCCAAAAACATTTTAAAAAACCGCTGGTTTAATTTTTAGCGGGCATTTTTTGAGGGGAAGCAGTCCTGGGGGGGGGCGCCCTGCGCGGCCGCGCCCCCCAGCCCCCCCGCGCTGCTATCAGCCCCCCGGTTTGGGAAAGACCCAACGGAGCGTGGGGCCTTACTACGGCAGCGGCGCCCAGTTTCTTTAAGGGGGGGGGAAAAAAGGGGGAGGGGGCCCCGGGGAAGCAAGTTGGGGAGGTTCCAAACGCGAAAGGCGGGGTTTTAAAAATTGCCGCTTTTAAAAAAGAAACCCCTTTTATGCAATTTTTTTTCCTAAAGCATTGCCAAAAGACGTTTTTTTGAAAGGGGCGCAGTTCTTCCCCTTTTTTTTTGATGGCCGCATTCGCCGGGTTTTTCCCCTGGCTGCGCGTTTCCCCGTTGCCTGCCAACTTCCTCCCTTTTTTTTCCGCACGTCCCAAAAATTTTATCCTTATTCCAAAAACATTTTTGGGGACGCTTTTTTCTTGGGGGTTGGGCATTTTTTGGACTCCCCCGCTTAAACCAGGGGCCTGAAATGGGGCCCCCCTGGCCCCCCCGGGCCCCCACCCGGGGGGGCTGGTATTGAGGGGCCAAGTGGGGGGGCAAAACTCCCGGCTTTCGGAAAATAAAGAGCCCCCCCCCCGCCATTATCTCATCCTGTGCCCCCCGGGGTGTGCCCTTTGTTTCCATGGGGGAAAATTTCTGGTTTTTTTCCCCAAAAGCGGGTATTTTTAAAAACGAAACGGCGCCGGTGCCGGTTCCTCCGACGACTTGACTTTGTTAAAAAATTTCCCCGTAAAGATTTTTTAAGACTAACGCATTTCCAAAGGGGATTGACTTTTTTTAATTGGTTAAAGGGGCGCATTTTTTAAAGGCCCTTAAGGGGGGTTTTTTGTCTGTTTTTCCCTTCCGTGTGATTTCGATGCTGGAAATAAGTGATTTGATCTGATTTATTTGAACGTTGCGGGCGCCTACAAATAAAAAAAGTCTAAATCGGGTCTCAAATCGGAGAGTCACGACATTGCGAGAAAAGCAAATGTACCGGAAATTTAACGTGTGCCCCGAATGTAGAGCAATTTAAAAAAACCCCCGATTGCATGGCCCTTTACTTCCCCCGCAGCAATCCAACGCCTAAACATTAAACCACGGCGTAAGATGTTCGCTTTATAATTTATCCAGCACCGGTAAGTGGCATGCTGTCATCACTGTTACGAGAAGTCAAATAGTTTCTGCATAGCATTTACAGCAATTCGATTTATACTAAGTAAACAGACCTTTTTTCAATACAGCTAATATGTGCAATGGCTTGCATTTAAATTTGCATGTAGTCGTGGCATGCTACCTATATTCTGAGCTGGGTTTTCAGGCTACGAATCAAAGAGGAAGGTAAAAAAAACAGCAGTTCCAAGACACGACTTGGCAAAATCATCAACCCATGACGCAGTAAAAGCTGCTCGACATGAACAACTGAGCGCAGAAAGGCAGCTAAGGATGCAGTGGTCCACCATCCACCGCTGTGAGCTTAGTTGAAAACCCTCCTGTAAGAACGTACACAGAACCCATTTTATTCTACCTTTCTTGAAATCTGGGCAGGTAGAGATCTACGCCGTACAATGCAGATCCGGAATTCTTGACGCGATGATCACCACTGGTAGCACTTTTGCTGTTCAGGTTACACAACAATGCTCATTTTTATGTTATTTCAACCAACATTACTATTCAAGCCAATTAAGAGTATTACCATTTTCTAGGGGGAAGGAGGGTTGGAACACCCATTTAGTCTAGCTTGGATCACAAGTTAGTCACCACACCCAACAGAAAGCGTTGCAAGTCATGGCACAAAAAGAGTGGGCACCTTCCTGCTCACTAGGACTTTGGCAGCTTCGAGCCTCGAGTCAACAATTTTTAGTGCGGAGCCAACAGGGGGGAGTAGGAATAAACATTTAATATAGCAGTCAATGTTGGGTTGACCGCCAGGTGCGGGCCCTCCTTAGTCCAGGAAGCCCTGGGTCACGGAGGCTGTCTCGCCCGGTCTACCAGGTGTTGTTGGTGATCCGGGTTGGAGCAGTTCAACCAACCCTCCCGCTGCTCAAATGAGGGATCTGGATTTGGAGCAAGGGATGGTGTGTGAAACAAATTTAGGAAACTACACATTGGTGATATGACCAACAGTAACATCTGTTGATATGTCTGTGGCATTATGACGTTTATTCGGAGGCAGAATCTTGTTCAGCACACCCTAAACTTGACACTTTAAAACGAGTAGACGAATCCGGAGCACGGAAATGTGCCACGTTGATATATTTGGGTATTATTTTGGGGTACATGACCGCTCAAACATTGTAGTAAGACATTGCCATTTTTTTTGTCTGTGTATATCTGTCTGCATGTATTCTTGCATTGCTGTTTACAGTTCTACTGACATTTAACAGACGCAATGAATTCAGCCCCATATTCCCTAAAGCAGGCCTCACATACACAAAAAAAACCCGCTTTAACAGGTTATTAGCAAAAGCTTGTAGGTGGGCGGTTTGCTGCTGAGAAGCAGAGAGTTCGAATTCAAAAGCCAAAATTTCCGAGCTGCCCAAAAACCCTTTTTTGTACCTTCTCGCCCAAGTTTAACACATAATATAATATTAGACGCAAATATATAGTGATACCCGCAGACAAGACGAGAAAAGAAGGCCCTCTCATGATAAGCTACCGACGGTTGTCACACAAATGACCAGACAGGCACTTATCCACAGTTTGGCTGTGCCAGCTATTTCACCATTATGATTTCTACATATAATGAGATGATTCGTTCCACAAAATCGGTTGCCAGTGAGCTTCTGTTTCGTTGTTTTAAGTGTGGAGCAGTTTAGCGGCCCGGCTTGTCTTTGTACCTTGTACAGCATCATGGCGTCTAGCACCAAAACAGAGGCTCCGAAAAGAAAACCTCTTCCCTTGGTTGAGACCGAACCTTGGTTACCTGGCGTTACGAAGCTGATGTCTATTCCCGTTGCACCGCAAAAACTTTTAAAATAACAACATGAGCGAATTGCACCTACTGTTTTCGTTAAGGGGTATTGAGGGTTCAGACAAGCTCATATAATCCGGACTATTCATTCATCCAAGAAAGCTCATTGCTACAACATTGCGCAGTAACACATAAAAAGCCTTGCAGAGTTTTTTTAGGCCAGATCAGTGGTTCCACTCTGCCGTTTTTCTCAATACGGTACGTCGAGTCACGGTTCTGACTGCTAATATTTGATTGCTCTCTCAAATATGTCACAGAGCCCTTGCCACATCATTATAAAGTGCTGTACGTGGATCACTTGGCATCCACTTCATAATGCATTTACTCTTTTACGACGATTGCTAAGTTCCCAAAGACCAAAATTGTAGCAAGATGTGGACTCCTGAACCTTTCGAATAAACAAAGCTGTATGTCATCCTATAGTCACAGGAAAGTGCAAAGCTTCTTCGTGCTAGATTCCTGAAAAAAACAAACACAGTATTCCTCAGCTGGCACCACAACTTCCTTTTTTCTTTTTCTTCTTTTCTTCCTTTATTTTGCAGGATGCGCACGGGACCCCACTTCCACTCCTGAAGAAAAAGGCGCTGCTATTGCCCATGCAGACCTCGCGTCTCAAGCACTTATGAAAATGGACAAGGCTGTTCAGGTTAACTCAGAAACACTTGCGAACAAATTTGTTTACACCCTAGATGGTTCGAATGTTAACCCCTTCATCGGATTGCCATCACTAGTTGCTAGTGTCTGGTTACGGCCTATATGAGAGAATACAGCCGGTTGTCCATGAGCACTCCATCACGGTGCAGTCCATGCCTGAAAAACAACAAAAACACTGTTTATTACATACCAAGTTCTACTTAAGTGTCCGTCACTTTTACAGAAAATAAATATTCTTGAGTAGCTCCAGTGGACTCCTGTTAACCCAGGCGCACTTGCAGGACTGCAAGCTCTGGTCGAATAAACCATGTTAGCTCAAAGTTCTACGATATGCTGGAAATAGTCCAGTTGCATTTCTGCACTGAATCATGCATACGTTCCTTAGCAAGCGCACCAGTCTTTAAACGCTGTTACAACATCAGAATACAACCCGATGCCAAAAATAAGAAGTCAATTTAACAGCTTACTGCCAAACGCCCCAAGAAAGGCGATTGCTCAACTTGCTCAGTTGTTAAGCCTCGCAGGATGTTTACTTTTACCTCTGTTCTACAACGTGGATAGGTCAGAAAGTGGCTTAGCTGCTAGGTAGTGGTAAAATTACTGATAACGTGAGATTAGGCATACAAACTAAACAAACTTCACATACGAACGTTAAGCCACAACCCTTATGTGTGCCTGAATAACGCAACACGTAGAAGTAATGAAAGTGAACTATACTTAAATAAGACGCAAGAATTAAACTGACTCCTTTTACATGTTACTGCAACACAATTTCAAATTGACATGTTTTAAATCATTCAAAGTGGCCATAATGCGACATAAATTACAATTGTGATTTCGAACAAGCTGAAGGCAGGTATAACAGCGAGCACAAAAAGAAAAAAACTGGGCGGAATTGCGGAACTACACACAGTGACACACCATGTACCAAACATACTGAAGTCATTGCTAATGCTATTTGTCATGGAAGGCTGTATAAATTCGAAGCAGATTGTAGTTCATTTCCCCTCTGAGATGAAGCACCGAGACTCCTTCCTGTCGGTAGCACAGAAATTGGCGAGCTGAACGTCCACACCTCGAATATACGGTGTTTCCATTTTTCGCCACAATCTGAGATACAGCCTCTGCGAGGGCGATGGAGCCCACTGCATAACTGACGCAGTTCGACATGCCACAATACCGCGCACAATCTAAAAATCTGACAAGATGTAAGCGAACATGCGTCCCGCATTTTTTCCGAACGCGCTTCCGTCTAGATTCTAGCCATATCCGAGTGCTCTGCTTCGAACCGCACATCGCGCCATCAATATAAACGTAAAGGCAACAAACAAAACACCGGAAGTCTTCTTATTGCCCTGTTTTTTCCGACTTAAATTTTTTCTGTAGTTTGCGCTTACTCCAGATCATTATTCATGAGGCCACGGCGAAGCTCTATCACAGCCCGAACAGTGATAGTTCAAGTTGCACGACTTACCTTTCGCAGTGGATGAGAGCCGCAGCAACGTGCTTGCACTTCTCTGACAGCCCTGGTGCGCACGAACTCTGCTCTTCCGCGATTTTTGTCTCGATAAAGAGGCAGCTTATCTTGAGCGAAATGCGATGCATTTATTCGGTCACACCCGACGTTTGCATGCACATAGCGACGATCTCAGTTGTTTTGATCGCTCCAATATCTGACGGGCCCGATCAATATAAGGTCGTCGACTGAAATAATGCCCTCTTTCTCACCAAAACAATACGAATAAACGCTGCCGTAAGAATATTGGTACCGCCGCAAGCGAAACTGCGGCGCCGGACCTGTTTTGCGACGCCATATTGTTTGTTTTGACTGATGTTGCCAGACTGCTCCCGCGTAAGTTGGAGTTGCGAATTAAGAAAGGATGGCCCGACTCCCGGCCCGAAGCCCGAAGGATGAACCGGCGGAAAATTCCTGCCCACCTCCGGTTGCACCATCCAAGTAGGGGCCCGGATCCGACACTTCTGACTAAATAAAATGTGGATATATTGTTACTGAAATGATTCAGAAAATCCTACCCTTTCTCAGTGTACTGGGCGCACGTTCTGGAAGGTCATTGCAGGAGACCGCTGTCTGAAGGCACCAGGACGGCGATCCAATAGTATGGCCACTAAGTTGAGGCCAACCCCACTCCTTCTGCAGTGGAACTGTCGCGGCCTACGCGCCAGCGGTTATGAACTAAATTAGCGGCTACACGGAATAGCAATAATCCGATTCCTATTCTGCTGCAAAAGACGCTTGGTACTGGCCCTGCAATGCGCGGTTACGGGGGATACGCCGCTGGAGCCATCCTACGGGTCCTTCCTCGGGGATCAGGATTAATGGAAGTGACACAAGAAGCCGCGGTTTACGTCAGACGAGGTGTTCCCCACTGCCAAGTGCCTACGATGGAATTTGGCAGTGATGCACAGGATGTGGTAGCGGTGAGGATTTCTCTGGGCCGTCAAAAACTCTTAGTGGCGTCAGCTTACGATCAACCGGCTGATGGAGGCGCGGGTTTCGTGTGTATTCAGCAGGCTCTGTAACCTTTTCCGAAACGACATGCGCTGAAAACTCTTCTGCGCTGGGTCCTGTCTACGCCTCGTCCCTGTCCCTTTGCGCTGTTCCAAGAATGCTATACCAACACGCCCAAGCTTGTACTTTAGACATGGCAGTGTTTTGAGGTGATTTTATTGCGTTAAGCCAAGCGTTGGGATCTCGCTTCTCATCGGTTCGCGGTCGCAGACTGGAAAAGACGGCCAATACTGGACACTTAGTGCTGGTAAATGGAACGCTCGCAACCCGTCTATGCTAATGACCGTGTCAACGACACACAATCTGATTTGACAAGACCGGTAAACAAGCGGTGCCATTGGTGCGCTTCAATTACTGACTCGCATGGGGCAAGTGAACTCACTGCCCGGCATGCTGCTGTATCTAGACTAAGCCTGACTAAACTCAGCGTCACACGGCAACCATTAATTTGGCGTATTGGCGCATTCAAGGGAAGCTGCAGAATCGTTTTAAGTCTACCTGTCAATCGCCCATGCTAGAGTCCGCCTTGATCAATGTCATCACGCAACAAGTTACCCCTTTCTGCGTACGTATGGCGCACAAACGGAACAGCGAGGACACAAGCTTTTGCTTTTAAAGCTTCCCGTGCGGATCGACCTCGAGTCCGCTGGCGTTTGAGCCGCTCATCGATTGCTGCGTTTGAATGTGCGAAGGGAAGACGCTGTACCATTCGCGCCTGTGACACCACAAAGCCTGAACTAGCTACGGACTGCCGCAGTTGGTGTGGCCTCCGTTAAATGCTGTAGCCAATCAGCACATCCGGACTCATGTGGGTGAAACGCGTGCGTACAGAGCCATTTCCTCGATGTTCGTACGGCGCTCCTGCACCGGCAGCACGGCAGTACTGCACGGGAGCGCCAATCGTGCCGTAGAACGTCAACTGACCGGTGGCACGACTTGAATGTAGATCTTGTCGCATCTACGTTATACGACCTTAGACTGAGTTTTTGATCGATAGCGCGTCGTTTACAAAGCGTGTATAGGAACAACCGAAAAACACGGAGCAGCTTTCCTGACACAAACGCCCGCTACACGCGGGACGCGGCAAGCATCTGCCTGCACGGTCGGACAATGCAGACCCATGTGGATGCACATACTGGCATACACCTCAGAGCTAAAAGTTGCCATCTGCCCGCAAGCTCAGACTATTGCTGAAAATCAGATGGATCGTCGGCTCGTCGTCGACCCGCAAAGACGAGTGTCTCGATAACTGCGGCGATGCTGTGCTGTGCGAGGCTGTGCAGTCTCTTTGTGGTAGGGGACGCTGGGAAAAATGCTAACCAGTAGAAAAAGTCGCAACAAATTGGCAGGACAGTGCGAAGCCTGAAATTGAGTTATCCTCTTGGGAACGGCTAACTCTTATGACTGGGCTTGCGTATAATTAGATACAATGTGCAGGCTTCTTCGTCGACCACAGCAAAACGACGACGACGACGCGGTGACGTCGGCGTCTTAGTTGACGTACCGTGAAAAACGTAGTATTCCGCTGCGTCTTACATTTTCTTGTAGTGTAAATCGTGCGGGTGAGAGTCACGCCGAACGCAATTATAAGAACAAAAAAACTGAGTTTGGTCAGTGGTGGAGGCGAACGCATGTTACTGTTCTTTGTTGATGTCCATAAACTGTCATCGAACTTAAGATGGCTCACACGTTAACCGCAGCTTGCGTAGTCCGGTTCTGAACCTCACCAGCGATCCCACAAAATCCGGTAGGATTGGACACAGCGACGTGCGAAGAAATGCGACCCCCATTTTTCTCTTACAGCTGCCGTGTTTACCTTTGAAGCAAGAAAAATACTTTTCCTTTGTTGTACTATGGGCTTTCAAGAAAGGAGCAATGCAGAGCAGGGCCATGGCGGCCATCCTAGCGTTTTCATTAGGGAATAAAGTAAATATAATATTACAACTTCTCCGCCCAAGTCAACCGTGATATGTTTTTCGGAAAAGTGCCTCAACGGGAGAAGGGGTCAAAGCAAAGAGAACCGAGTTACGCTCCAGGGAGCATATACAAAGCAAGCGTTTACGCAATCTTAGAATATGCATATGACCTGCGAATCGGAAGAAGCAACAAAAAAAGAAAAGCAAAAAAGTAAGAAAAAACGTAGCTTGAGAGGGCGCGAAAAAAAGCGTCTTTGTTATATTCAGGAGCGCTTAGTAAACTTCAGCGACTGCTCATTCATTAAGCAGGCGGCGCTGGAGGAAGTTTGGGGATGAAGTTTAACAGAGTTGGAAAGAAGAACCAAAGGCACCCGGAGTTTAAAGCGGCAACGTTGAGCTTAGAGGTGAATGCAAAAATGAGGCACGGAAACTCCAGAGGGCCCGACCTGCGCTCGAAGGTGCTTATAAAGCCCGTAAAACCTCGAGATGAGTACAAGGGTGGGACCTTCGCAAAGGCGGATTCCCCTTGGGCGTGTGGCCCAAGCCTGTCCGCCGGTAAAAGAAGTTCATAGAGGAATCCGGCAAGAAGAGGAGGAGATAGTGACGGAAAAAATCCGCACATTTTATTTACTTGAACTGGGTCCCGTATGCGTCCTTTCTGCTTTGCTGCAAACGTGTTGTGTGTCGTTCTATTTCGAGTAGCGCTCTTCCCAAGAACGCAACTTTGAGATAAGTTTCTACTAATCTCTGAGTTCGATGCAGACGGCCTAGGAATAAGAAATTAGTGAAGACAGTGTCAGGGAAAGACACCGAGTAAACAAGAGGAAACTTCGCAATTCGCTGAATGGAATGTGTGACATTAAAGAGCAATGTTGTTTGGGCTGCCAATGCGTTTTATCTTGTTTGATGACTCAGCATATTATGTGATGCAAGAGGGGTTTGCTGTAGTCATTCCGCGTTCGGCTTTCTACACTGCTTGGAAAAGAACTCGCAAAGCTTACTACAAGCAGTCTTTTAGTAGAAGCAGCTTAAATGCACTCAAAAGTTTTCGCCTCCAGTTTCTCTCCAATGATCTGCACTCCTACATCTATTGTATATGTGCCTTGCAAAAATCATACCCAAACCTGGCAATATTATGTCTCTATCTCTGCCATGACGCCGACTTTCATCTTGAAATCAGTTCACATTGAAGTCGTAAACTTTCCAGAATTACCGCCTGCTGTCAATGTATAAGAAGAGATGAAACTTGATATGGTTGGTACATATATTTGAGTGTAAGGGACAGTGCAACAAACGGGGCGGAGTGACGGGAAACGAGACCAACACTTTCGAGAGAAAGAGAGCGGGTGTTTGTCACATCTCCGTTCCGTCCCGTTTGTTGCGCTGCGCCCCTTGCCCTCAATGTCTGGCCGTCTACTAAGGAAGTACAGTTAGAGAAAACGGCTGTAACTATTGCTTTCTTGGCAACATAAAGAAACAAGTAATATCAGAAATATTCACCAAGATGGCTTTTCGTAAAGCTTTTTTAATTATGTAGTTCGCAGTGAAAGTGCAAATTTTGAGGAATTTCAGTGTGCTGTCAAAACGTAGGCTGCTATAGGTGGGTAAAGGACAGACAAATGTTGTCCCCTCTAGAATAAATCTCTATCCCTTCCATGTTCTATGCAGATAGTTCAATAACAAGTATGCTCACTCGCAAATTATAACAAACGTGTTTTGTTTCGGGCACACATGTATCGATACAGCTAAAACGCACCATTGCTTCGCTGCTCGTCTTTTACAGATTGGACGGGATGATGAATGTCGGTGCGCAGAATTTGTCTCTGATTACATTACTTTGGTATCTTCCGTTTCCTTTGTGAAGGTTTCGGGGGAAAAACACGATTGATGCGGAAAATTTTAGGCGTTAAGTGTTGTTATATCTAATGAGCTGTAGCAGCACACAAAAAAATCTCGTTGCTTTTAATAGTTCGCCAAAATTACCCACGCGGGGATCGGTTTCAGTCACAGGCTTAAGCGGAGAGGATTTATCGAAGTTCAAAAACCTTATTTTGGTGCGAAAGCGCGTTTCTGCGAGGGAGCGATCGTACGCCCTTAAGTTCTCGCCTTGCGCCCACACTAAGTCAACACCAAAAAAGGTGTGAGAACACATGAACAGGGCTATTAGTACGAACCTTATAGCAGGCTCTCAGGGTTTTATATTTGTTGAGAGCTAAATAACATCGAAATTGATATATACCAAATAAGTTAGCACCAATCTTACCACAAAATGTTCAATCGTGAGCCGCATGCACGCAGGCCTTGTTTCGACTCAGTGCTGTCCAAGCACGTGTTGTGGGGGCGTTCGCGAAATCAATTTGTTTCAGCCTGCCCACGCATAGCACACATATAGCTCCTCCTACTCGACTTGGTCGACCACGGCAGCTCCACGTATGTCTCCCTCTCGTATCAGTCAAGGTGCAGGTTTCGACTTCTGAATTTCTAAACTTCGGCACTTATTAGCCATTCTTTAATATGTATCGTTCTAGCGCGTCAAGAATTTTGTCAGGCGTCCCACTACCCCAGTGTGGTCCGGCTACATCGAACTGCAATCCAACTGATCTAGCGGTTTTAGCCTTATGTTGTGGAGGATATATCCGTGATGAAAGAGGACTTAAAATTGGGGAGCTTTACGCACTGAAGCTACACATAGGGTATGAGGCGCGTTGTAGTGCAAGCCTCCGGATTAATTTCGACCACTTCGGGATCTTTAACGTTGGCTCAGTGGCTAAGGCGTTGCGCTGCTGAGCACGAGGTCGCGGGTTAGATTCCCGGCCGCGGCAGCCGCTTTTCTGATGGAGGCGAAAAGCAAAAACGCCCGTGTGTACGAGATTTCGGCGCACGTTAAAGATCCCCAGGTGGTCAAAATTAATCCGGAGCCCTCCACTACGGCGCGCCTCATCGCCTGCGTTGCATCGGCGCGTTAAACCCTACAATCAATCAAATCAATCTTTAACGTGTGCCGAAATGTCAACACACGGGCGTTTTCGTTTCTCCCCTCAATCTCAAAAGGGGTCATCGCGGGTTATGTCGAATCCACGCCCTTGGGCTGAACAGCACAACGCTTTAGCCACTGAACCACCGCGGCGGGTCTAAGAGGACTTACATCCATGCGGAAATAAGCAAGTAAGTAGACAGGCATGCAAGAGCTTCCAGACTTGACCGCGGCAAATATTTTATTACACGTGTCTTTTTCTTGCGCATGAGCCTCTTTGTCGTTGAAATTTTTGCATGCGTCGCATGTTGCATTGTAAACAATAGTGGAAAAATTATGCGAATGGCCGTACCATTACCACTTGGGGATCAGGCACAGAATCTGCAAAACAAATCAATTCTATTATCCAACATCTGACTCCTCGAATCTACAGCATCCAAGAAAAGGAGGATTAGAAGCCATACAAACGCAAATAGGCGTACTTTTAAAACCAGCACATTTGCTATATGGATGTTGACCATGCACAGTATATATATTGTCAGGTTGAAAATAAGGTGTATTTACGATATTTATACCATTTACAGGAGTAGGGAATACCACGAAACATAGGCGGAAGTTCGTATGCCGATAGATCAACGTCCTCTCCTCTTCCTTCGTGTTTGGCAGCCGGGTGACCTGCTGAAAAATTCGACGGGCCTTCGCCGGTTCGAAGCCTTTGGCACTCTCTCAAAACGGATTCGACGGGTCATGCATTCTTTACAAACGAGCAGATGGAAAGCGTCCTCAGCAATGACTTTCAGCACGCCAGAAACCTTGTCCGACTGGGTCATGTTGGGGTCTACCTTGTTACAAAGCTCAAGCACGCCCTGAATGTTAGCCTCTGCCAGAATATGAGAAACCAGAAAGGCAGTACTACTGTACATCATACGTATAGTGAGTACCTCAATTATGATAAGGAGAAAGGTTTCTAAGTCAGAGCGTTGTATAAGTGCTCTGTGGATAGAACATAGAACATTGTGTCTTTGAATTCATAGCTGTTTGATTTCGGATTTGTACACGTGGCTATAATTGCCTTACGTGATAGCATCACTGCAAATAAAGTAACACAAAAAAACGGTTGCGGTATCGTTACAACGGAAACTTTTTCTTCATCATCTAAAGTAACACCACCAGTCTAGTTCGCATGCAATAGTGGTGGTATATATTTTTTGCACGACCATCCATGATCACTGATATAGGGAAAACACTCTTAGTTGAAATAGCTGGCACTTATGAAGCATCACAGAGGAATTATACGCGAAAGATTATCGCTGCTCTAAGGCCCAAGATTCTAATCGTTCTGATTTCGCTTTACAAGGAACACAAAATGGGCCCCCTTGCAGGCATCGTGTGCACTCCATGGCGGGGCACGTCCGACCCGAAGAATAGGTTGTGAAAGAAAGCCCGAGTAGTATATTTTATTTTATTGCTAGGACAGGCATCAGCACACCTGGGCCACATAAAATATATATCCTATTGATGTGGTTTCGTGTGCTGAACGCAATAGAAATTATTATGCACGCTCCCTATATCGCCCAAAATTCTTTTTGTCCTTAAGACATTTGAAAAAAAAAAGAAACGAAAACAATACAGGTGTGTCTATTCCCCTAAGCCAAAAGGATGCCAGTTCAAGGTTCATGTTGCGTAGTATTTTCAGCGCATTGCCATCGGATGCCGTTGCGGCCACCATTTTTCTTGGAAACGAAGGGCAAGGCTGAATGTATAAATAAAAGAGAAAGGGCGGAGGGAGAGGTGTAGAAGAGGATTCTTGGAAGCGTAGGTCATAGCAAAGAACACAGCAGCATGAGTGCTGTCCGCTATCGACCAACCCTATTTCCCCCCGCACACTTTGCATTCCCCATATCTGATCGGTTTCGTAACGCTCGTAAAGCAACATGAGGTAGTGTTGGCTGGCTTCAGCATTGTGCCGGCGACACGTGTTTTGACGTATCCTGTGGCATCACGATTCGCAGACTGGCTACGTTGGTGGTTTACGGCGACTCGCGAGCAACAATGGAGCGATGGGATGGGAAGGGATGGGGGCCAAGAGGACAAGTACCGTGCGATGATCAAAATCTTTATGTGGTTTCTTCGATCTATAAAAATCTCAGCTCGGTTGCGACACTGCAAGCGAACTTCACAAGAGTTCGCTTTGATCGCTGCCGACGCTGTGAACACATTGCAACACTTTTCAAACACTCCGGAGCTATAGCCTTGATTGCTGTCGAGGGCTGTGGATTGATTCAAACCGTCTGAGAGGCCTCAGATTGCGTAGCAATCTCGCACACACGGGCATTTTTGTGTCCCGCCTTTCTCAGAAACAGGGCCTCAAGGCTCACGAACCGAAGCGCGATTTCACGCATCGAAACGCCTTAGCGCGCAAGGCATCGGACTTTGCCATGGGTGTGACACATTTCATGTGCTTTGGACCATGGCGGATAACCGAGAGTAAGAACCACCTGATGTTTCGCTTCCTTTAAATAAATCTGAAGCGGAATATAGCAAAAAAATGTGAACCATATATATCAATTATCAGCGAGAGAAGATGATGTCAGCCCATGTTGTGAGTTATGAATGATTGATTTTATTGATTGATTCGCGCCGTTGGCGATGATAGGCGATGATTCGCGGCGTAGCCGAAGGCTCCGGATTAATTTTGACCCCCTGGGCCCTTTAACGTGCGCCGATATCTGGTACACACGGGCATTTTTTGCTTTTCGCCTCCATCAGAAAAAGCGGCAGCCGCGCCCGGGAATCGAACCCGCATCCTCGTGCTCAGGAGCACAACGCCTTAGCCACTGAGCCACCGCGGCGGGTAACTTATGAATGAACATGTATTTCTGGTGAACTTAGCGTATTGGATAGCCTGGAAACAACAACAGACCCGACAGAAGGCTGACGGAGAACTCCGCTTCTCAGATTCGGTTGTAATACTCACGCGGCCATCCACAACTCGTTTGAACCACTCATTTTTAGGCGAAAGCATCAATTCATCCAATATTCGAGAAATCAGCGTCTTCCTCCAGTGCAGAAGATGGCCACTGCTGTATAGAGTAAAACAAAACTAACATTTTCTCCCATAGTGCGTATGTAGATAGATTTGGAAAATTAGATAAATTAGTTTGCGAGGAAATCTGACCGCATTGGATTTTGCACGTGAATCGAAGCCGTGTTTCCTTGAAGGGTAGGAGCCGAGCGCTTTTACATCACGCAGCACCAGCACGACTGCAGTGGCCGCGAAAGAGTTCGCCAAGTGCGTGCGGTAGGGACGCCCTACCGGGGAACAGGTGAACGTGACCGCACTTGAGCAGAACAGTTGGAAACAACCCCCAGAGAACTGTGATCCCGGAGAAGCTGTCGCGTGAAATGTCGCCTGTCTGCCTGCCGAGGTAATTCGCCTGAAAAGACGAAGAACAATTGGCCGCGTATCTGCTCTTTTCGTAGCCAATGAGGGTGCAAGACTATAGTCGACTGGTCCCTCTGTCAAGTAAATGCATCGCTTCTATTTCCCGCTCACCTCTCATGCTATTCCTCTCCCGTCTCGTTCCTCCCAAGATAACACGCTGGAGGTGTGCTCAAGTCAGTTTAAATTTACCGCGTTCCACTGCCCCAAGTCGGGTGCTTCGATGCCGGCACTGCCGTACCGCGGAGACGCGCGTGAATCGAAGCACCGGGCCGACTACAAATTTTATAGAACCACGTTTGCCCACTCTACGAGCGTTCCAAGAGAACGTATAGTGGAACCTTTCGTTGCTGCTACCATTTGATTATTTTTCAAATTCTCCCAGGTTTGCGCGGAAAACAGCAGGAAACAGTTCTGCAGAAAACTGCAGAAAACAGTTTTCTGCAGTTCATGTAGTATTTTATTTGCTATTGCAAAAAGCCAGGACTCGTAATTCCATGTATTCATTTTCTGCCTTATATTTCCGTAATGTCTTGTTCTTGTGCAACAATGTTCACAAGTAGAAACATTAAAACCGGGCTTAGACGTTCATATTTGGCTGTGAGTATATAAGACTATCGCGCAACATGTGTTCAGTTAGGGCGGCTGGCTGAATTGAGTGATAGACAGACAGGCCGACATACTGACAGACAGACCAATATTTTCCCCTTCAAGTGGCCGTCTTTAAAAAAGCGATGACAGAGTTCCCGCAAACACGGCGTTATATCGCCAGAGCGCTGGAGGCCACATTTCCTAAATGCTAGCGCTCAAACATATTGAATCCCCGCGAAGAAAGCGAAGAAAGAGAAGCAAAGACGATGCAACACTAAAGATGTTGTTAATAAGCACCTTAGAAGAACTGCACGTTGGTCTTATTGGGGCATGTGGCGCTCGAGATTGGGAAAGCGCTACTACCTGGCTGTAGGTGACCGCTCCTCACCCAGCTACAGCTCCTGACTAGGGCTCAAGATGCGCGCCTTCCCCAAAGGGACACTCGCTAGGACTGAGCCTCGTGTCTCTTCATTCGTCTTCGTGTTTAAGTAGCGCTTTGTCAATTATGAATTAGTATAGCCACTGTTTCGCCTTCCGGGCACGGACTTGGATGCCCCGAGAAATGTTTTAACGCGCTCATTATTTCGCTCTATATTCCCTGTGCAGGTAATAATTAACACAAAAACACTCTGACACATTCTTCAACCGCTCCGGCTCAACAAGCATCCAGATGAACTGTTATTTTAGAAGCTTTGGTCTTCCGCGCCTCTACTTCATAGCTCGCACTTAGTGAAATGATATGGACGCGCTCATTAGCTCTATATTCCCTGTGCAGGTAATACTTACACAACAACACTTTCAACCGCTGAAATATAAGGCTTCAACACACCTCCACATCATCAGACTGAACTGCTCTGCGTTTTCTTTGCCTCCGTCGACACTTTCATGCGAGCAACGCACTTAGAGAAATATTCTCTACAGGATGTTCATAGGGGGCTGACAGAGGAAGGTTTTTTGATCGTACTTATTTCCCATGCTTCGCCGCGAAGGTCTAGAATATAATCTTGAAACAAGTAACTTTTTGTCCTAGTTAGCGCAAAGAGGGCCGGAAAAACATGGCCCCGTATCTGCTCAATTCAGTGTCGTTTAAAGAGTCGTCCGCTCTCGTTGCAACTAAATGTCTCCCTTCTCTTTTCGGCTCACCCCTTATGCTCTCCTTACCCTTCTTGCCCCCCCCCCCCCTCCCCCGATGAGCAAGCTGGTGGTTTGCGAAAGTAGATTTTACTGTACCGCGTTTTACTGCTCCATGTGCGGTCCCGGTGGCACCTACTGGCACATTTCATTACTGTTCCTGTTTGACTTCATCGAATGCCGCCAGGACGGGTTAGTGAGGCGGATTGCCACTTTTTGTCATTTTTTGGGCCTATTTTATTAAGAAGGCATGTTTAATCAAGCACCCATGTACATTTATATAAAGGAACACTGTAAATATCACCTATGCTTTCATGTTTTGACTCAGATATGCGTAAGGTTATGTTTTTGCTCAACAATGTTGACAAGTATGAACATTGCCACCATATTTAGATGATTAAAAATCGATTTGTTTATGTATACGACTCGCTACACATCTGCTTTACATTGACCGGGTGGCTAAATCGAAGGCTAGACAGACATGCAGACCAAAATTTTCCCTTATAAGCAGCCCAAGAAACACTATCGTGTTTAAAAGTAGTAGGAAATTGTTGTATTCTGGACATGTCATGCGTCGAAAACATTTGTTGCTTGGCTGATAACTAGAGTTATATGCATCTGCTCTCGCGCATCTGTGACCAGGAAGCCACGAACCTCGCCTGACATTTTATTTTAGAAAAATAGAGAATACGAGCATTCAGGGACGGTAGCTTTGAAGTAGTGCTCGTCCAACTTGACAGAATGCAAATGACTGATTTAGTACAAATATTTCGGAGCATCTGTGGGCAAGAGAAGACTACAGAAAAACTCATCGGTGAAGAATAAATACTAGGAGTATGACACGCGGCTATACCAAATAAAGCGCTATAGGAGGTGCAAAACAAGCGAACCATTCCAACAAATTTGAAAATGCGTAACGGCTCCGATAGAAATGACACACGCAATGAAACACGGACAACCAAAGAATGTAGAACTATTCGGCTACAGGCGCAATTGATTACACAGCGAAAAAAATCCGTACAGGTATATACAGGTTCGCTCGAAGGACGAGAAGCTCGGAGTAAAATATGTAATAATCTGATTACAGCAATTACCAGCGACAGTTTAGGTAGCTCTAAACGAAACACGGCGGCACGTATTCACGTGAAAAGAATAGGATGGGAAAAAATGGCTAACAGCAGAGAAAGGGCAAAGCTAGTATGAAAATATGACATGAAAAGGTCCGAAAACAGACTGGAACGAATAAGGGCAAGGTCGAAAATGAAATTCAGAACTTCGTGTTTTGAATGCACAGGACATCACTGTTTCACCAAAGAGAAAAAGCTTTACGTCTACTAAAGTGTTCTGGTAAGCGACTGTAAGGTTGAGCAAGACTTTTTGCGATCGGCGAGCTTTGCAGGGGAGTATAGGTAAAGTGATCCACATGTTCCGCGTATAGAAAAGAAACGGTATCCATACAAACGATTCTACGGAGCTGCCAACTGTTATAAAAAAAAACATTTTTTTATCCTTCCACTGAAAGTCTGGTACTGTGGAGATATAGTAGTTCTCCTCAAATAACATGCAACATCCCGTCGATATAAAGAGGACACCGAAACAGTCACCGTCAACAGTTATCGTCATCATCAGCGAAGACAGGTATGGATGTTCTGATGTCGTTCGCGCGGAAATTTCTATCCGTTCGAAAATTTTATGCTTGTTGTCCTATTTTCCACGAAAAGAGTATTTTGCCGGTGTGTAAGGAGATTCTTGTTTGCGGTTGAAATTATCACGTCTTGTTTATAGAAGTTGTGACACCATAAAGTGCTCATAAAGACAAAATACAACTTTGTTTTATTCCAACTATTTTGTGTTTTGTAGTTTTTTCACCGCTTGTCCTGCTGCGAACGAGGCTTTATTTACTGGGCTATTAAACAGTTTATGCCAAAATATGAATTCTCCCGCCACATCGTGGTTTTCGTGACTTCGACAAGGCGTCTAAAGGGAAGTTTGTGCAACAATCGTAAGTATGTTTACTAACGCTGCCCCAACGGCAAAGACGGCTTTTTTGATAACCAGGTACCGCTTGCCTCCGTATATGGCAGAACAATACCGCTCGAAAGGCCGCTGTGCGCACACGGTTTTTCTTCAGGTAGGACTCGTACCTGACTCATTGCTACGCTTGATAGTAATGGCAGCGTGAAATAATGTGTACGACTCGAAAGGAATGGCCATGTAAGTGCAGTGTCGCTTGTGGCAGTTGGAAAGTGTCGTGTCAGAGAAGCCCAACGCGCTGGACGGCTGTGCAGCGTCGACAGGCATAGTGCGCGCCGTACGCCATAGTGCTTCTATGTTTGCGTTCTCGTAAATTATGTTGCTTAGCCCAACAATAGTACGCTATAAAAAGAGTGTGCACTACATTTAAGCGCCAATGGGTCTTCTGAAAGCTTAAAATCCCTGTTTAACGTGCCTAACTTGCGTTAGATTTTGTCGGTTTCAGCCGAATGCAACAAACTGCAGAGAAGACGTCATAGCTTCTATGGGGAAGACGTAGCTAGGGATTCTCATGCCTATTCTCTGTTTCTGGAATTATACAGCCTAGTTGAGTGAAGTTTGCATTAAATGCGCCGTCAGTGTTGTTATAACAAGACAATCTTTCGACTCAACCATACATGCATTTTGTGTTCATGGCCCCTTTAAATAAAGCGTCCTTCCGCAATGCACACGCCCAAGTGTTTAACTTGCTGTCCTCGGAGAAGTTATAGATAATGGTGGCGAATAGCGAAAACGACCGTGCGCGTACGAGGTACCAACACCATAAACAACAACTGGTGCAATAAATTCATTTCCAGCCATCCACAATGGCGTGCCTCGTAGACAAGCGCCTGCATGTAAAATACCTCCTTTAAGTTACGTCTGCACTACAGAAGGTTCATTCGGACGGGAGACTACGTCTGCGGAAAGTAAAGTCGGAAGGAGAGAAGGAACTCGAGCAGCGCCGGACGAGAGTGGCTGGAGGTCACTGGGAGAGGCCTTCGTCCTGCGGTGCACCTAACTATGCTGCTGCTGCTGCTGCTGACGGAAACTTTTATTTATTTATTTTATTTATTTAATACATACTGCAGACCACAGTTGTGGTCCGGGCAGGACGAGCATTTGAATGTCACAATATTACAAAAAGAGATAAAGGACAAAAAATGAAACGGCGAAAATTTCATTGACAATCCAAGACACAAACAATAACAAAAAACAGGACTATAGAGTATCTAACGAGTATGGATCAGTACTGGAATTTCACACAGCGACGGTACGTGGCAAAAATGAAAACTTGTATCAGTCCGAGCGTGGTATGGTGTTAGCGATCTAGGGTGGTAGTGCCGCGTGTGTCATGTAGTCAGGGCGGAAATATACAGGGAGGGGTCGGTAGCCAATTCATGGCTAGCAAAGTGAGCAGAGTTAATCGAGACGAAGTTTCTGTCTTCTTAACTGAAGCTTGGGAATGTTATTGGCAATCAATAATTCATAGGGGGAATCCGTGCGACGAAATTGAGAAAAAATGAACCTAATAGCTTTCCTCTGAACCTTTTCCAACTTATCGATGTTATTTTTGGTATACGGGTCCCATACTACAGCAGCATAGTCAAGTTTTGGTCTAACGTATGAATGGTAGCAAAGAAGTTCAACACTTGGAGGCGAGGCGAATTACGAAGTTTGTGTCCTAAGAAACACAGTTTTCGAAAAAGCGGAGGAGCAGATATTGTCTATGTGCAAGTTCCAGGAAAGATTATGAGTAAACGTTACGCCTAAGTATTCATTGCAACACCAAAAAATTGTTACGTTACGATCCTAGCATAATACCCCTTTGCTTTCAAATCATGGTACAACGGGATTACTCCGCCTTGTTTACGACCATTGTGTAGATTACTTTTGTTTCCGAAATGGCTTTTATGCAAAGAGGGTCCTGGCGGGAGGCAGCGATGTTGTATTAGCAGCATTTAAGCTTAACAGCAAAAAAATCACCCGCGTATCTGCTCGCTTCGCGGCACATGTAGTCTAACAACGATAGTTCTCTGCAGCCTCTGCTACCTAACTTCTTCTATTATCTCCACTGCTCATCTGTCCCGCTTTCCCCTCTCGTCTTGTTAATCGAACGATAAACACGGAGAAAATTTCCACTATTCAACTCAAATTTCCTGAGTTACAGTACTCGCCTGCTATCCATTGAATTTTTTCTTCACTTGAAATGCCGCCACGAGGTCTGGGTTCGCGCGAAAGCTTTTTGTGTATTGCGGGGTCAAAATCTATTTTTTCAAGTCGTACTTTTATTGGGTATTGCGAACAGTAATCACACACCTATTTTCAATTAAAGTAACGCTGCCTAGTACCATTTATGTCGTGATGTTTTGCCTCAACTATCCCTTTTTCTTTCTTGGGGCTCCACAGTGTCCACAAATATGCATTATATTGCCAGATTTACGACTTTGGGAAGGTTTTGCCTATATACATCGGTTGTAATAATTCTGTTAACTTTTGGCCCGACGGTATAATCGAGGGACGTACTGAGAGGGACACGAAATGTTCGAGTGTATACGGCCAAAGACTGACCACTGTCTTTGAAATCCAAGTGAGTAGCAAACAAAGATCCCTCATGCTCCCAGCCCTTCGTGACGTTGTGTTGACTAACTCCGTTTGCCTCTTCTCCTTAATAAGGTCCAACGTATTAGCCCAAAAACAGGAATAAAAAGCCGGAGACAAGCTTTGATGCAGAGTGGCTGTTCTCGTTCAAGACGAAGGCCCCGCATCCAGGAACGTCCCCCGCGCTGTCGTTGTCGCACGTTTTTCCTTGTTTTATGAGCGCCAGGCATCTTCGCCCTCCTGATTGCCTCCAACTTGGGTTCTCTTCCTAATCCTTGACTTTATCTTCCTTCTTTCGGTCTGGAACTTTGTCGGCACACTTAAGCCGGCCTAATGAATGAGAGGTCGCTGAAGTTCGCCGACCGCATCTTTGTTGTGAACACCTTTCGTTCCACGTTACCTTTCCTTTAACTTTTTCCTTCACGCCCTTGTTCATCCCTTCCACTCGGGCTTATGAATATTCCACGTATACGAAAACGCTGTCTCGTGAGTTTCACTGCTCGCAAAGCTCCCATCTTTCATCGCTCTTTTCTACCTCGAGGCACTTTTCTGAATAACTACCTTTGGTCGAATGCGAACGGGATGACGCAATATTTTCTTTCGGCACTTTGGTTTCAGTAATGATGTTGGACGGGTTACGATGGCTGCGTGGTCTGCGTTCTTCCCCAGAAAATATATCCTGAGAAAAAAGTACGGCGTTTTAAGCATTACGCGTAAATATGGCAGCGGTAGAACGAAGCGGCCGCTGCATCCTTATCTTTTTTGGAGCAGTAATTAGGAGTGTCTTAATATCAACACAAAACAAAAAAAATTTAGAGCATTTCCTCTAGCAAGAAGGTGTAAGACCAGCGAAGCTGTATTGGTGGATAGCTATACTAAAATATGAATGGTGACTTACTATAATTTTCACCTTCGCGCTGCTCCCGCGGCATCTGTTGCGACAGCGCAAAGGTATGCTTTGCTTCTTATTGTGGCTTGTGAAGCAAGGGCGGGAGCTCTCTTCCTTTTGTGCTTGCTCTTGCAGGAACTGGAGCCTCTGCCAGCAATTTTTCACGCGTTTGTTTTTCACTTGCTATTGTGAAAACCATCCCAACGTATATTCTTAACCAGAAAAACGTGTGTTCTCCCGGTTACGTACACACATTTTGCCTCAAATGTGCCTGACGTTTACTTTCCGCTAAATTAAAGGGACATGTATAACTTAGGCCAGCACTTTCTTGAGTTTCAAACGGTTCTGCCTATTTAAACTTCTTGGCAAATTGTTTCAACTTTTGGCCGAAAGCTGAATCAAAAGACAGACAGACAGACAGACAGACAGACAGACAGACAGACAGACAGACAGACAGACAGACAGACAGACAGACAGACAGACAGACAGACAGACAGACACGCTCTATGTGACTGAGTGCAATGAAGAATATGCAATGCATAGACAAATTTGATGCCAAGAACATGTAAAATGCCTGGACCATTCCGACAATCCACCGGTTCAGCGGATTTAAAGCCTGTGCGAAAGTGCAAAGAGACTCCTCAATTCGACCACTCAAATAACAGGCGCTGTGTCGGTAGGAGTCCACTGGAACGTCCAGATATTTTGGCTGCACACACTGCGATTAGATGCAGGCATAGTCGGTTGGTGTTATTGACTTCAAGCCGAACCTAAGTCCACAGCTCTTCAAAAGGAAGACTTTAACACCCCAGCATCCTAACCTAACCGTGCTGGGTTCAGTACAGCCTTTCTGGTTATGTCCAAGACTACGCTATCCCAACACGTTTCAAGTAGTAAAACAAAATTTGTCGTTGTCGCTCCTTTCTTCTCAGCACATGTCCACTTGGGGTATTGGTCCGATATCGGGACCTCTGACGGTATGATGCTCCCGCTTTACAAAATTCTAAAAACTGTGAATAATAAACGTAAAACCAAAAGTGCATATCGCGTGACATCGAATCGTAATAGCGCTCGAGTAGAACAGGCACACCCCAGCCGCGCAGAATCCTGTTTCTAGAGGGGCTGTGGCGAGTACCAGTCTGCTGGCGGAAGAAATGCGTATCAGACGAAGAAATGAAATCGAAGAAAGAGATGCAAACGTGGTGCTGCAGAAAAGTGGCTGGTCGTATAATTCGTGCCAGAAGACGAAGAAACTTTCTTAATGGCGATAATATGCCCATTGGCACAAGAATAACATATTCACAGATACAGATCCGCACCCGTCTCGGAGGAAGGCAAGAAGGGAGCGGTGGTTAGGTTCCTAGCCCCACCGCTGGAAATCGCGGGGTCTTCGAGGGTGTCGCCTTCCCGCTGCGTCCAACGAGGGACACACCCACATTAGATGATACGCTTCAGCTTGTTCGGCCGGAGCTGTGAAGATGGGCAGGTGTCATCGAACGGGGCATGGTAGCGTGGTGACCACGCCCTGGTCACAGCAGGTGAAAGAGCCACTCCAAAGGGAAGTCTGCGCAACAAAACCTTTTAACCTTTTACCAGCAAGCACGTCTAATGGGAAGGTCCGTTCCACACGGTGGGAGAGGGCACGTCTGGCGTGACGCAGATTTTCTTTCCGCTAGGGAAAGTTTTCTAGTGGGCCGGTTGGCAGCATTGACAGCGGCCTAGGAATAGAAGTAGGGTGGCAAGCTCTATCCGCTCTAATGCGGGCGGGGAGCGTATCCCGCGGAACCCACAACCGCCGGAAAGTGCAGGGGTGCGTGTATAGTAAGGTGTGGATGTCCGTGTGTGTGTGTGTTTCTTCTACACTGCGTCCCGTTAACTCGCGCTGTTTCTCACGTTTTCAACATGCACCACTCGCTCCCCGTTTTGTGGATGTCCCTTGAAATAGTGCAGTTGTTGGCTACATGGCGTAAATCTCGTATCTCCGCCGTGGAGTCCGTATAAAGATGCACAATGGAACCCCCTCGGGCCCTCTATGCCGGAGCGCTCTAGGGCCTATAGGCCATTCCCACATTGCTTTGAGCTCCACAGTAGAGATACCAGGGTGCGGATTGTTTGGTAGAGGCAAGTTTGAAAGGCATGTGGGTAGACGGGACACTGCATCACAGTAGATAAAATAACATCTTGGGCGCCAGCGTCCATGAAGGCCTCTTTCACCTGGTACTGTGTCTCAGCTTGCAGTAGCCTTCCTCTCGCACCTGCTTTTCCGGTCGATGGAGTATGAAGTCGAATAGGGGTTCGATTGTAGGTAACCTGGTGATGCAGTCATGGCGGCCTGGTTACCGGCTGCTTTGTTAAAGCTGGCAGGGAACAACCCACGTAGCTAGCTAAGGCCACTTTCTCTGCAACAAAAGTATGTTTGTGCATTCGGGCTGAGCCATGTTGTTCAACCATTTCATCCAGCTTGCTTAGCTGAGCCCCAGCCTGGAGAGATTGTATCGGAATCATTCTAGGGAGGCAGGAAATGGTGCGCATTGTGGCTGCCTTAACAGACGCACGTCGGTACCACTCCGCCTGAGTCATGTACTGGAACTGCGCCTGATAAACCAGTCAAGGGTGAAGTACTGACCTACCCAAGATACGGGTCATCTTGGAGCACGAGCCAGTAGACTTCTGCGAGGTGTGTCGGATCAGATGAAGTATCTGGCCTACTTTTTTGTGCCGCAGATCAAGGCCACATGCAGCTGAACCAAACGCAGAAATTTTCAATCCTAACACGCGAAAAAAGGGGACAGTGTGCATAGGTTGGCCGGAAAGTACGATTGAAGTATGATTGCAAAAACGCCGAGGTAGTGACGGCCTTAAGCACAGGCCACCGGCAGAGCGGCTGTCTTTTCCACTGAAAGTGTCATTCCAGCGTATTGACATGGTTTCTGTGTGTCTGGAAAGTCTTTTTGAAGGCACACGCTTTGCGGATGCAGGTCGGGGTGAATTGTTTATACCGTTACGCCGTCCGCCTAGAAAAGGAACTACAGGTGCAGTATGGAGCCAAGATGCCAGGCAAGCGGAAGCATCATAATAGTTAAAATGAGGCGCGAAATAACTGAGCCTTGAGGCACTCCACGAACTGGGTCGAAGTGGCTATAGCTTCCCCACCTTTTCGTATGGAATGGAATGGATGACTTTTTTAGGAGGAGGCCAATAGGCCCTGTTGTGGGACATAAGAAAAGGGGAGAGGAAGATGGTTCATATCAATATTTTCACTGCACTGTGAACGTTCAAGTTATGTCTGGTTACCCCTATAGGGATACCATACGCACAGTTGAAGAAGTGGACACTCTAGTACGACGATCATCCGGGTATCCAAAAGGAGCCGTTCGGGAGCCAGAATGGGTGCGTTTGGGGGTCATCCAGAGAGGGGGTGACGATCCATCGTCATACTACTTTATAAAGACATGTTCTTAGACAAAATTCTGTAATTTGTTGTAACATTTGAGGTTGTTTGTGACATTTGGACGTGTTCTTCAGAAGTTGCCGGGCGTACTTGCGTTATGAGTAACTGGTCGCGGTCAGTCGAGTAAGCTGAACATGCCCAGATGAGGCGGAAAAGGTTCGGTGTATTGTTGCTGCCGCAGTTGGGGCACCGAGGATTAGCAGGGTGCCTGGGCGTTGTCCATTTGGAGATGACGTCCGGAGTGTAGGTTGAGTCAGCGTAGACTTTATTTCCGAAAATTTCTCCTGTTCTTGGCAGAGACTGCAGAGGAAAAAACTTTTTTAGTAAGAAAGGTCTGAATACAAGAGCACAGCTTGTCTGGGAGAACAAGGCTTCGGAAAGTTTAAGTGTAACGTCACCCCACGGCTGGAGTTATTGTAAGTCTTGTGGATGTCCATGGCAAGCACTGTCCGCAGTTTGTGTGGACGACCACCAACTAGCACCAGTGACGACAGATGGGCAAACTCATCCGCCGCACCCAGACAAGGTCTGAACCAAACCTTGGCCGGGTGGCACCACGGGAAGGTGTCCAAACACCATTGAAGGCGGGCTGCCACCATGCGTTCCAAAAGCTTCCAAAGCATGACATTCAAAGCGATTGGGCGCAAATTGGGCAGATGGTCGGGTCGCTTCCCAGGCTTCCGTATATGCACGATATCAGCGTGAAGTCACGGCTCTGGTATTTGGGCAGAGAGCCAAGCCTCGTTGATGTAGCCGAGGAGACGGCTAAGCATTGGTTCATTGAGGTTCTTTTAAACCTCATATGTAACGCCGTCCGGTCTCGCAGCCGCCCGAAGTTTAGCGTGGTCAATCGCAGATAGGAACTCAGTCATGGTGAAAGGTAATTGAATTCCATGAGCCGCGTCGTCACAGGGCGGGGAACCGACCCGGTGTGACAGAGGAAACGGAAAAGGGCTACCGGCTCGAAGGATGTCAAAGGCAGGGTACAAGGCTTGGGCAAAAACGGTGGCATATTGGTCGGAATGCTTCTTGCCCGATGTCACACATGTAATGGCTGCCGAATCTGGAATGTGTCCACCAGTTTCCATCGCCCGAAATGTGCGCCAGATGGATGCTGTGATGGAACGATGGGCCGAGCGACTCACACCAGCTAAGCCATGGCTGCCTTGACTGGCGTTTTTCATTCCGTCTGGCAGCCGCTGTCAAGCCCTATAAACGTATTCGAGCCGTTACAGACGAGGGATCTCGTGAGGTAGCCACTTAAGCTTGCCTGCGCTGCGCCCATAGCTGCAAAAGTCGGAGGTCAAGCTTTGGCCGGGACCCCTCTACCCAAGGTTTCTGAGGGGCGTCATTCAGAGCTTGCGTAATAAGTGATGGGATCCAGGCTGAGCGCCGTGAGGTTAGGGTTGATGTAACCCAGAATGTCATCCCGACTCACCATCGTGCAGCCACACCGAAGGCGACGCGTCGAGCTCGGTGTAATGACAAGCCTATTAGGGTGATGGTCACTGCCCCAGCAGTCAGCCTCTCGCTGCCATGATTCCGTATCACCCCCTAGCCACCATGTCAATTCGGGTGAGTGCGGAGGCATCCGGGATGAATACATCGGCGCCTAGGGCACGAAGTGACCTTAAATAGAGTAGAGTTAGCATTACTAAAGGGGTCCAGTAACACCCTCCCATGTTCACTTGAAGTGGGGTAACCGCGCTCACAATGAGGATCGTTGAAGTCCCCAGTCACAAGTACTGCACAGGCTGAGTTCGAACCGGCGCATAGAAGATAGCCAGCGCAATTGTAGCCGAGGTGCACGTCCGCAGTGTGGGCGCATGTAATATTACACGAGAACTATGGCGCACCGGGGCAGTTGCATCTTATCCGCAACCCCTTCCTGCCATGCGGTGCACCACGTTGGTAAGGAGGTCAGAGTTTGTGGATAATACGTTAGTACCTAAATGGTGCCTTTGCCTAGCGGAGAGGAGCGACAGCGCCGATCAAGTATGGGCGGAGTAGCGTAAGTGGCAAAATTGGGACGGCAGAGAGTTTGTCCCAAGTGGCAGAAAAGTCCAAGCACGAAGTTTTCCCAGGCAAAGACGTTCACGAAGCCCTACAACTTTTGTGGTCAGCCCGCGACAATTTCACTGCACTAAATACGAAGAAACGAAAACGAAGAAAGCGAAGCAACTAATATGTAGCAGTAAAGAAGTTGTTAACAATTATCTCAAGGCTTTCGCCTTCAAAGCCTCTAAACAGGCTTAAATACGCCGAGGAAATTGTTTCTCTGGCCATTCCTAATTGCTCTTTTTAATGTTGAATTTTGAGCTAGGTGGTCAGGAGACATTGAATACATAATAATACGTGCTAAAAGACAGGAATCGAGAGAACATACGCAGGCCGAACGCCAGTTTGTCCCGCGCATTTCTCAAGATTTTGTGGAGGCATTCCTACACCTACTTTGAGCGTTTGTTTATGGTACCTTTGCCTGTGGGCCTTGGTGTGGTTTCTGTGGTTGTGTGGTTTTTATTCGGGTACTGTCGCTAGGTGCCGAGGCACACAAGATTTCCCCCCCCGTATGTGCCTGTGCATGTTAGTGTGGGCTCGGGCGTACCAGTAAATATTTGATTGTGTCTCTAGGTTGTTCGGCGCATAATCGTCAAAGCAATTTACGTAAAAGACGATGAGCAAAAACTGTTTTCTGCAACTCAAACAGCTCCCTAACGCGTACAGCTCCTGTCCGGTGTCACGTGCTGTTGCTTTCATCCAACATTATATTCCATACCATCCCAAACTTCAGCTTTCTTGACGTGGTGGGTGTTTCGGCAGCATGGCTACAATGGAGCAACAAAATCCTACAGAAGGAATCGAAGAACCGGAAGAGCAACAATACATATTTGTAAGCTACTGAAGCTCTTATAGGCAACTTGCGTGTGATAGGCCACTAGCTTCATTACCTACACTTGCGCATGTTTTGAGCGCAAACTACCGCGCGAGAGCCCTTTGGAAAGAAGACCTTACGTCGCCTCTCTCGTCTAACCTGAAATGGGCGGATTTAAAATGTGGGGTAGTGCGGAGTCGTCCTATGTATATACTCTTCGCTTTCTTCCGCTTCTCTTTCCGAGGTTGTTTCAATCGTACCTCGTCCATATTTACTGTTTCGGCCTATAAATTGGTTTGTGCGATTGAGCGCTTGTCGCAGTCACAAGTTCTTTTCGTACATACATTTTTAAAGCGTTACGGATTAGCAAGCCAATCAGTGCATTTTCGTGAACAGAACGGCGGCAGTCAACTTTGTGGCACTGAGCGCGTTTCAACAGTACCTGGGGGCCCGGGATATTGAGCCTTCACACGCACGCATAGGCGTCAACAGCAACAGGGTCTTCTCATACACTAAGACGTCGTGAGTCGACATTGATGACGCTTCATAGAGGTCGTCCAACCCTGCTAACTTTTCTATGCCCGGTATAGATCTCTCCATGAAGACACGAACCCTATTTCTACCGAGGCAGGCGTTACTCATAAAGAAATGACGGAGGAATGAACCCGAAATAAAAGAACTGGTTTGTGTCGATGTAGGTTGCAAGGCCTCAGCAAAGCCGCCGCCAAAGCGAAAACAAACCGTCCCCTTTTCCTTTTACCTTCGTCGCGGTGTGTCGTCTGAAGAGCATTGATCAATGCAGTCGTCTTCCCAATTAGAGGGGTAAGCTACCGACCAGCGTCCCTGTACATTTACCTACTTCTCTTGGCCACATCACTTTCCTACCCGAACAAATCTTTATCGATCCAGGTTGATTTTGACTTTCCTCCTCTGGCGAAGCGGCTTTGGCATAGATTGCAGCTCTGTATTTCCTTCTGCGGGGGTCTACCGATCTTCGGCCTTCGCGAGGCGCCGGCATGTGAAACTGGAGATTAAACCTCTTCGCGGGTTGCTGGGCCCACCCCTTTTGTTGTGGTTTGTTAATGGTAAAAATGCATAAATAGGGTGAAGCTTTGTCTTCGTCGTCACGGCAGTCGGTCCTGAGTGGCAAGCATCCGGCTTGAGTTGGTCCTTCCTTTCTACATTTCTCAAAGCGTGCCATATACAGTCACTGTTACCCCGGGCTTTACACAAACGAGTGTAAGATATGTGTCCGGGCAGGGCACACCGAATTCATATTACTTTAAAAATGGCCCCAGAAAAGGAACGTTTAGGTGCTTCTTTGCTAACTGATACCCAGAAGCAGTGGGAGACCAGGTACGTTGTGCCGGTGCGGGATTAAAACGTGCCGTGACGTCTAACGGCACCATGCCACCTGGCTGCTGTCCTTCGAGATCGAGCGGTCTTGAATGCTGTGGTACGCACACAGTTGGACGCCTACGACGCGTGAGGATAATAAACATGCTTGTCTTCTGAAATAGGCATCTATTCCTTCCAGGTTTCATTCACTAGTTGGGTAGGAAGTATACTGAATTGAGCAATTACAAACAAATGCGTTTCTCCTTGTACTCCACATGGCTTGTCGCGTCAGCTTTCTTCTCAGAGTTGGAGGGCAATGAACGTTTAGTGCTCAAGCTACTGGTTTTGCTCCCCTATTATAGTAGTGGTACGTCGATAACATCCACAACTTCGTGCTTGGCGGCCTCGACCGGGGGGAGGGGGGTCTGTCCGAATAGCTTTGCAAATGATGGGCTAGAAATTGTTCATTTCGATTCGTGCCTTGCAGCCATAGACTTCTTAACCACGCCATGGGTACGTTTCCCTGATTATCGCACAGCGCTTTCATTTCTATTATAACATCAGGTCCGTTCTCGGCTGTTTGTCCGTTCTCGGCTGTAACTTTTATCAAAGAGAAATAATCGTGACCATGTGTCAGCCGCTTCTGGCATTCGCCTGAAATTAAGGTATGTGAAACGATATTCGCCCGCCGTTAACGGAACTTGATGACTATCCGATGGGGTGCTCCACCGTAAGCAGCCGCAAGGATTGTGTCCCATGACGTTGTAGGTACCCCGGCGGCCTCCATTTAGAGGGAGTTACAATGTAAGTTGTGGACTTGCTGTAAGCCACTAACATCAGCGCCGGCAGGCAGGCAAGCAGACGTGTGTGCAAGCTTGGACGGACGGACTGACAGGAGCCCGTGTCCGAGCACTACGCCAACATTTTCCTGCTCTTTGTACAGTTACTGGCCGTGTGCTGCCTTCTATTTCTTTTACTGTCTCCAGTCGCCAGAAAGCCGTCGGTTCCGGTTATAAATATTTCCCGTAATCAAATAAGTAAATAAATATACCCGGTATGCTGAATAATTTAGCTCTTTATCATTCATGACCTCGCAACTCTGCGCATCTAAATACACTGGAGATCATTTTCTGTCAAAGGAAAACCATTTGTTTTCAACTGATTGGCGCCGTCGCTTTTTGCTCCTATTTCCGTTTATTTCCGCGCGCTTTCGGCAATGTCTTTAGAGTTAACCTTAGCCTTGCCTGTATTGATTCAATTGCGCGCTGATAAGCAATCTTCCGTTCAGGAAACGTCCCTCGCCGGGCGCCGAAGCCAATCGATGTTAGCAACCCTCACGCCTACAACATCAAAAATGAACACCTCTCAAACAACATGCTTGTCGCAGGGTTGCCTCACCGAAGATTCCCCTTACAGTGTTTTATTCTTCATTGACCACGTCTACATTTCGCACCGGAGGACGAACTAAGTAAACAATGAGCTGACAAGACGTGAACAACATGAGATAAAACAATTTTCTAGCGTTTGTCACCTCAGAGGTGTTCTCTGACCATGCCCATATCTGGAGGACTGTGCACCGTCTATTACTTTTTTGGTTGTACTTTTTCCTCAATAATCGCCCTTGATCGGACGATGGCGCTTTTGCGACGGCTGCTAAGAGGATTGGCCGGCTTGAAAAAGCCCATAAGAGGACGGCATGCTGCCATTGAAGTTTCTGCACCGGCCCCGTGATGTGTCCCGCTCAATCTCATCTGGTAGTGGGGCTGTTAGTGAGGTGCAGACGAAGAAAAAAAGACGATGCCTTAGTACAATCCCAACAGTTAAAATTCCCCTTTCCTGTCCTTGCCTTTGCCTTGCGCTCTAAAAAGTAAGCGCAGAAGGGACAGTAGAACCGGATTTCACTGAAAAAGGATAAAGAGGGCTTCGAAAGGCACTGCACGTTTTTTTGAGACGAAGGAAGAAAAGGCCGCTCTTTCTGTGCTTCCAGGAGAACGACGAAAGGGCCAAGCTATTTCGTCCCCGGCATTCCAATCTTACCGCTTTTTCTCCGCGTGACCTGACTTATCACCGCCTAGGCAGCAATGGCTGTTAACTTCTTTCCGTTATGTTTGTTTGTAACAGCTGGTTGATATTCCATGGTCGTTCGTAATGTCTTTAAATGGCAGCGAATTCTAACGGTCCCAGCGTGCAGGCGATAAAGAAGTTTATGTTCGCGCAAAGCGCAAGCCTTCTCGGTACGGTGTGTCAGCTGGTGCAACATGGAGGCCAGAGGAATCTACACAACACGAGGAACAAAAAATGTGGTCACTTTTTCTCATGCCGAGTGATGCTTGACCGGAATCTCCACCCCGGCGGCATTGTCAGCTGAAGCGTGCCTCTGGGCTCGCGACCTGGGCTGTCGCAAGCCACGATTTGACATATTGACAGGTCGTTGGATGACGCGATTTTTACTTCATTGGCACCTTCGTTGTTTAAGAGCCTCTTGTGTCAGCCGTCTTTTGTTGTGAAACGTAGACTGCACGACTACATGTGTTTGTGTTGGCGGATAGAATTTATATCGTAAAAGGGGAAGCCTCTTTTCTAGGAGGAAGTTTTCATGGCCTGGGCTCCGTACTGTTTTGCTGTAGTAATAAAAATGAATTCGGCAAAGCCAACTTTATAGTGAATGCTGCGTAGAAAACGTAGAAATCCCTAAAAAATATTTATATACAACTTTCCCGCTAATACGGCGTTATTATTACCCCGAGTCTAATTTTGTTGCCATAATTAGTTATTGCCCACAGATTTTGTAAGCGGGGCAGAATTCTCGCGTGCTGTCATTAGTAGTTTCTGGGACGAGCATAGCTACAAAAACCGGCTGCGACGCGTGCCGTCGTGACATTAAGAGCATACCTGTTGATGCCGACACCAATACATCCGTCGCACTAAAAAATTATCGAGAAATTCAGAGAATTATCTACCAATTCGTAGAATTCTTATGCCGCTTGCCTTGAGTGTGAGTTTTTACAATCAAAGTTTTTGGTTTTTCTAAGAGCTCGTCCGACCAATTATCTCCATTTACGCTGTTATGACGATTACAAGTGGAACATTCGCGAAATCTGCATTATTGCGGAAAAGCATGGCGTTATACACCTTTCGCCGTTTTCCTTAATTTTTTATATTTTTTCTTAATTTTTAGTTTTTCAAAAATTCGTCCGACCAATTATCTCCATTTACGTGATTATAACGATTACATTCGAAACTGTTGCGAAATCTGCATTATTCTGGAAATGAAGAGCGTTACGCCTTTCGCCAGTTTTCGTAATTATTTTAGATTTTTCTTATTTGTTTAGTTTTTCAAAACTTTGGTTCGACAATTATCTTCATTACCGCCATTATAACGATTGCACGTGGAACTTTCGCAATATCTGCATTATTGTGGAAATGCTAAGCGTTATACGTTTTCACATTTTCCGGTAGTTTTGTAATATTTTTCTTTTTTGGGGGGTTTCATGATTTCGTTCGACCAAATATCTCCATTTACGTTAGTATAACGATTACATTGGATCTCTCCCGAAATCTGCATTGTTGTGGAAATGCAGGGCGCTACACGGTTGGCCAGTTTTTGAAATTATTTTATATTTTTCTTACTTTTTAGCTTTTCAAAATTTTATTTAACCAATTATCCACATTTACGTAATTATAATCATTACAGGTGGAACTTTCGCGAAATCTGCATTATTCTGGAATTGCAGGGCGTTGCACGTTTCACCATTTTCCGTAATTTTTGAAGGCAAAACTCTCTACCTCTAACTGCCAACGGTTCTTTCGTGGCGTGCGGGACAAGTAACTCCCAGCGCGGCTGGTGATGGGGAGGGTGTTTTTCGCTCACGGAGCACCGTGTAGATGTTGCGGCGATATTGCACTATTACCCAGGATTCCCTGCACGCAGAAGACTGCTCGCACCGGTGGGTGCGTCGGCCGGACCGCTTTGTCGTCTGCTTTAGCGGCAGTTGTTTTGTGCCTGTTTTGTCGCTGCTTCGCGTCCATTGTGCCCTTTTTCGTACAGTTTGATTAACTTTTTTGACAGCACCGGCTGGTAACCCGGACCATACGGAATTAAGTCAGCGTACGGCGAAGATACGTTAAGGATTGGTTTGCCGGGTCGGAAAGCAAATTGTGGACACCACATACAGGCAACTGGCCGCTAGAGAAACGCTACCTTTTGCGTACTGCTTGTCACGAATGGGGCTGCGTTTTCTAAATTGTTTTATGCCAATTCGGTTGTGTTTTAAGAGGTACACAAAAGACGAGTGGCGCGACTAGTTCTGATAAATACCGACTATAAAAGTTCCGTAAGCGTTCTCGCAACTCCGATACTTACTAAACTCACTAGTCCAAATCGGTATAAATGGGACTCACTAAGCTCGCATGCCACATTGTTTCGGTGTCTGCGCTTGTTTCGCCCGGTGATGTAGCCCCGAGCTAACACATCAGGATGGCTAGGTTATGCTGTCTCACCCTTCGAAGGACGCTCCTCTCCGTTGTCTTTCCGCCGACGCACGGCAGGGCGACAGCGGCGGCGTCCGCCGCTCTAGCCCGGCCGTGCACGACGCTGCTGTGTTCGGGACCGCGAATCCCGGGTAACGGCTGGCAGAATCTCTGGTTTCACTCTTTGTATAACCACTTGTGTGAATTCAAGTGATGTCGCTTGGGCAATTGTTGTGGGTGTCGTTTAAAGTTTTGCTTTCCAAGCACCTTCGCAGCGTGGATTGGAGCCTTTTTTTGTATTTTTCTTATTTTTTTAGTTTTTCAAAATTGCGTACGACCAGTTATCTCTATTTACGCCATTATTGCGATTGCAGGTTGGACTTTCACGATATCTGCATTTTTGTGGAAATGCTGGGGGCTACACGGTCCTGGCTGTGGAGGTAGTCGGCAAAGACGCTGTGTGGGTACAAAGAATGTGTGGGGGGCTGTTTTGGTGCTCGGAATTTAAACGACTAAGCCTAACAAAATGTTGGTAGGTACGTTTACGCCTCGAAACCGGCAACCGAACCACTAGGCCAGCCCACTGGCCCGAGGGGAACGAGGTGTTAGCAGCGGCGGGGAACAATAACATGCTCTGCCGATTGGAAAGAAAAAGAACCGCTTCCCGAGGACGCAATCGGACCTGGGTCCATCGCATTATGAAACAGGCTTCTATCCGTTTGAGCCATCACCGCATACCGGCACACGGCATTTAATTTGGTTTCCTAGAGCGGGCCCTGGCTTGACCGCGGGTTATAGCGCGTGCTAAGGCGGTCCATCTTGGGAGAGATGTCAAAGCCTGCGGACGAAACGATCCGGGCCTGCCGGTCACGGAGAACTTTAAGAGGCAAGTTCGTAAATAAATGTGAGGTGATTACACATGGAGCGGAAACGATGCTTTACTGAGCAACTTGAAGGCAAACTTAGGTCGGCTGAGGGGGTCATGGAACGAATAACCATCGGAGTACGACTTAAATACAGGAAACGAGCTTCCTGGATAACAGAACCAACTAGAGTAGCACATATTATAGTTGAAATAACGAAAAAAAATAAACTTGGGCTGGAAACGTAATTACGTGGAACGACAGTCAGTGGAGTACAAGGGTGAAGAGTGGACACCGGTAGGCGAGTTTCAAAACAGGAAGTCCATGAAGGGACGAAATAAGGATATTCGGAGGCAAACAATGAAACAAGAATCCGAGGGAGGTTCCACAGAACACACTTCCTTTACTGACATCTGAGGCGCATGATTAGGGTGCTATTATTTCACATTGAATGTGTTGGCAACTGATAACTTTGTACGCGCAAGATGCACGAGCTCGTGAGCCTTATTAAGACTCGCTGATTTTCCAATCTCTCAAAGGCAATGGATAGCCTATGTACCATTGTACTTTTTACAAGACTCTCTGATGTAGCTCCCGTGTGCATTTTCCAATGCACCGTATCAAAGAATGAGGAACACTCTCTTCGGTCGTCAAAGGTACTGCGTCTTCCACTGCACGATGATCTGCGATGTTACCCTCTCCATTTAGGGAGTCCCTGCTGGACGCATCGGCAAAATCGTCGGCAATGAGAATTCATCGCCGCCTCGTCAGCCCATCGCCTCGGTCGCCTTTGGTAGCACCACCGTGGATCTGAACATAAAAAAGGGTCCATCGAGGGCATCGCAGGGGCCCTCATTGAAAAAGCCGAAGTTCGGAAGACTTAGAATATTAGAAGAGCCTTCATCCAAGGTTTCAACACCAAAATGCAAAATAATAGGAGAGACCAAGGGCCGAGACGTCCAGGCGGTACGGCGGAGGTTTTAAGTACAATACAGGGATGCGACGAAGATAAAGCAGTTCGAGCTGTACTGTTCACGGTATGACGAGCGCCGATAATTATGCTCACATCAGTGCTGCTATGATGATTATATAGTTTCTACAGCGTCTATTAGCTTTTGCAGACGAACCTGCACGCGTTGACACCTGTATACAGCCTTCCTTGATACAGCATCAGATCGCACCGCAGAAGTAACTTATAAACTTTAGATAACGTGGCCACGTTCATGCACATCTAGCCTTGCCTGCCTCGTTAATCCCCACATATATGCAGGTGTATTTACATATGTCATCCGTACGAGCCACCTGCCCATCATTATTCACAGAAAATACAACCAGCAACTTGTACCGCGTAATCGAAATGGAGTTGACACTCCTAATGTTTAAAGCGAAGCTGTCTTGCGCTGGGCTCTGACCGAAATTTTCTGCGTCTACCGGGCAGCATCCAAAAAAAAAAACATTGGACACGCTCGCTCCAGGGCTAGTTTAAAATGCTCAATAGCTCGCAATTTATTGTAGTTATTTTACAAAAAGATTTATGCCGAGATTGGCTTTTAGGACGACCGTACCATTTTACCGAGTTATATACTTGCTATAATTAGTTCGTTCACTTTGAAGTTGTAAACCTTATTGCCGTCTGCGGTAACTTCATAGCCGTAATGATAGGCACTATGTTTGTATAATGCTGCTGTGACTCTTGTTTTATGGAAACTAGCCCTCAATAAATTCTATTGGAATAATTTAGAATTAATTCAAAGCAAGTTATGTCTGCGTGTTTTTATTCGATCAATATAGCAAGTCACCATACAAAACTTAACGTTGTTTTTCACCATTACCACTTCGCTGTTCTGTCATCCTCACAGTAGTGGATGGGCTGTAATTTTTTAGGGGCGAAGCGCGTTAGGGGCTGAGGCTGTTGGTGTCTTGTGTCGCCGTCGTCGTCGCCGTAATCGTCGTTCAACTCATGCGGTCCCGGTACTAAAACACCGGGAAACGCGTTTGTGCCTCGCACTAGAACGTAACGCTTAATAAAAAATGGCAGCATCTCCACTCCGCGGATGATGGCGAGGGTGCGGAGTACGGGGACTCGGAACTGAAGTCCAAGTTGTGCTTCGAGTGACATCCGATTTGCGCCCCGACCGTCATTCGATTTGAGCCGTGAGTTGACCCTTGATTATTCCTTAAAAGAAACTCGAACTGACGGCTCAAATCGAATTTCACTTGATTTTCGCTTGATGGTGGCGTGCGCACGGATGGACGCGGACGGACATTGGGAGTTCCTAAGGTACTCCGCACCCTTACAGGCGAGCGAGTACGCCCGTTTGACTCTCGCGTACTAACTCACGGTCGTAGCCCAATGGGAAAGACGACTGACACTAACTCTGTCTGGTCTTCCAGACACAGGCTTGAATGCTGGCGGTGCCTGTGTGATTTTTTGCGGTTGTAAATGCTATGCGCACGGACGCGGAAGGACATTGTGCGGTACTGAGGTACTCCGCACCTAAAAAGCACCGGGACACTCGTTTACGCCTCGCGCTAGAGAGCTTCGCGCCTCAAATACAAGATGCTTTTACAACAAAACTGTTTTCCTCTACCCCACCCCCGCACCCCCCGGTTTCATTTCCTTTGGCAAAAACGCCAAGGCGCCGAGAATACACTTATCCATTGCATGCTTCACCCCTCATCAGGTTGTACGTTAGTGGAGATGGCCCGGGATTTTTTTTGTGGTTGTTTTTGTTGTAGTTTCGCGAGTCCTGCACTGATGAACAAGGCGCAAAGTACCCAATACCTGAATGAGCATATTGGCCAAGGCTTTGAAGTATCCCTCTATGCCGATGATATATGCATCTGGAGATCTGGCCGCAACAGGCGTGTTTTTTGAGCTCGCCTTCAAAAAGTCTTCTATTCAATAGCAGACTTTTTTCAAGACACGGCTTCGAAATCTCGGCTCGGAAGTGTGCGGCAATAGCCTTCAACAGGCGTGATGTCTCCCGCTTTCATCTTTCAGCGGGAGGGGTCCCCATACCTTTCTGGACTCGCATCAATTCCTCGGTGTAACACTTGACAGGTCGATAACGGGGCCCCCCACGTTCGTCTCCTGAAGGAGAAGCTTGGCTCCTTTGCTCAGGTGCTACGCATGCTGACCAGTGTCTCAGGAGGCTGTTCTGTTTGGCCCCTCCTACGTCTCTACGTAGCACTCTGCGAAGGACTGCTCCGATATAGCCTCCCAGTACTCGGCCCTCTTTCCAAGACCAACACAGGGATGTTAGAAAGTATGCAGGCCCAAGCTCTGCGGTTTGGCTTGGTCTTCCGAAGACAACTTCTGCGCTGGAAACCATACGAGAGTCGAGGCGCTTCTTACCCAGTGTATTGGTGAAAGAGAAGCAGCTTCGCCTACATCTGCGGCTGGCGACTAGGGCCCTTGGACATCCGTTGAGTACTAGCTCCGCCTTAGAGGTACAAGGCACTCTACCTCCTTTGTGTTAGAAGTCCCCTGCTCCGCTTTATCTAATGCCCTCGATGTACTTTCCCAGCGAATTGTCACCAGAACACCAGGCATCAGCAGTAAATCCACGATGCCGATTCCAGCCCTAAAGTACTTTACTCTAGAGCACATTTGGAATTGCTATCCTAACCATAAGCATATTGCACCGATGCCTCGGTGACGGCCACCTCATCTACGGTCAGAATCTGGGTTCCATCGACGCGGACCACAAGTGCGGCCAGGTTAAACCACAAAACAACGTCGACGACCTCTGAACTTGCTGCTTTGCGCTCTGCTTTGCAGTATATTCTTGGGCAAGAAGCTTCTGTGTGGGTGATTTTCATGGATTCACGGGCGGCGCTTCAACAGCTAACCTCATTTCCGCGGGAACAACTGGACCCAGGAAATACACACTCTGCATACACACGCTGCAATCTTGTTTCATGACATCGTGGTACAGTGGCTACCTGGACATTGTGGGGCGAGGGGCAATGCTGTGGCCGACAAAACAGCTTGCGCGGCTCACAACCAATCTAGCGTTATCATCCCGATTCCTTTCTCTCAACGTGATGCTGGGACGCTTGTGTACTCTGTGGCGCGGCACTCACAATTTCCATATGGAAGGACGGATCAAAACATTATCACCCATTCTACAGAATTGATCCCGCCTGCACTTTCTGAATGCCGTGTGGCCTGGGAAAACGCGACGAAGCAGTTGTTCACCGCATTAGCCTCAAAGTCGCTTCTACCGGCCACTACTTCCACAAGACCCGCCGAGTTGCTTCCCCTGACTGTCACGCTTGCTGTGTTCGTGAGGACATAGAACATGTACTGTGTCCCGCTATCACACCCCACGGCAAACCTTGAAGAAAACTTTGGGACTACATGCCGATGCATCACTGAAACTTTACAACGTCATCGGTCCATGGCACTCCACTGCCGCGGCAATACGGAGTACAAGGGCCTTGGTGACAATTCTCCGTGAGTCCGGCCTGAACGAAACTCTGTGAAAGTTTGCTTTAACTTTACTATTGTGCGTGTGCTGTGTGTGTGTTTCTGGGTTTGTCGGTTTCTGTGGGATTTTTTGCATTTGTTAGTGTTTGTGTGAGTTTTTGTGTGTTCGCTTCCTTTGCTCACTTTCACCCCTCGCATGTTCACTTGGAGTACCAAGCCAAGCTCGCTGCAAGGCTGACTTTCCTTCATCATTAATGTTACCTATCCACAGAGTAACATGTAACCGCGGTCGTGTGTTCGCAAATACCTGGACTGTACATTTTTGTATGAATGAAAATATCCCCTAATGTTGCCAACAGAACGCTACATGGTCTAACCGCCTATACATTTGCCGCCACCTTCGCTACATCTTGGCTTAGCCCTGCATTTTTTGTTAAATATAGCTACAGAGTTCATTTCCATTTATTACATATCCAACCTCTTATGTAGCTAGTAAATGAAATACGTTTAATCCAATTTTAGTGGAAATTCAGGAGCCTATATATATTCAAGCCCATTTAGCTGTAGCTCTCCACTGTCTGTGCTTTGCGGGCATGATAAAACTTGACCAAATGCTTTTTTTTTGTCTCCAATCAAGAACGTATGCTCAGTTTCAACTTGGTCCACGGGAATTTGTGCAGAATAGGCGCGTTCTTCCTTCAACCAAAGTGTCTAACTTCAAATAATAAACTTCCGTGTTTTACATAGTCCATTATTAGCAACGGAGCACTAAGCTAAACGACATAACTTTTCCATCCCGGAAGCAGGTTTTATGTTTAAAGCCGGTAGTTTTTCACAGTTGTTTTATGTTTCCCCTCAGCACCACCTGGGAAACGTTTTGTCTTCATACTGCGAAAGCCCTGTCAATTTTTCCTGACCCTCGAGAGGAAAGCTTAAAACGAAAAAGTTGTATCTCCGACTTTAAAGCACACATTCACGGATTTTTAAAATTTTCCATTATCTTAAAAATATCGTGATTTTGCAGGAGGTGTAAGGGGGAAGCTATACGCATCCTTTAGGAAAAGCCGCTTCTTACAACGCGCTTTCTTGTCAGCAGCAGTGGACGGTGCCTTAAGGCGTCAGCTGTCGCACGAAGCGCTTCGCGAAGTAAGTGTTCTTTCAGCTCGAGTGTGGTTAGTGAGATACCTTCTTCTTATTTTCTCTATCCCTTGTTTAGCGCTTATATATATAACCTTCGGAACCATATGTGTGGTCTACAATCTTGAGAAAAATTTCGCCTTGTAATCTGCTCTCGCTGCCACCCCTCGTTCAGTTCTTGCCAACATCACTAAGTTGTTCTTCTAACTTCTTCTAAGTTCAAAATCTAATTATTCTCTGGCGTCGCTACTGGTATTTTTGTTTCAGACTCGTCTTTTGACTAAATGTTATTCGGAAGGTTTGGTGTAACGTAAAATTAATAGGCTACAACCGGCGTCCGGTGAGGCATGTAGCGCGATTAGTATTCTTGGTGTAGTTGGAAAGCACTCAAGCATCACACAACTTCGCACGGAGTAGCGAGTCAAAAAAGAAAAAAAAAAGATTTCTTTTTCGACGGTATACACGTAGCCTTGGCGGAGGAAAAAGGGGGCTTACTGCGAGACTTTTGCGTGCGTGCTTGTTTTTACAAAAGGGCCACGACAGCTTGAACGCTTGCAAGAGGTAGAATGACTTGTAGTAGTGCTCCCTTAAAGCGCATTTCATTCACCAATTAGCAAGCAACTATACAAAAATATTCACATGATGACCATTGGTGTGCTTATACCCAAGGTTTTCGACATGGCAATCTAATTTATGTTATATGCTCGAGTACGTTTTCTGGTTTGTGATGGTTACTGATGCGATATTTTGAACACGTCCGGATTAGCCTAGGTTTTCCAAGGGCACTCAGGGTCTTCCACAATTCAGCCCAGCGTTATACCTGATCACCTTGTCTGATCTTAACTCAGAAATATAAAGAAAAATGTACATCCCACTGCTCACTAAAGCGATCGAAATGAGAATGGGATCTTCCTTGTCCTCAGCGCGATGATTGGGTCAAGTGGTAATTCTCGTGAATAACAGTGCGTTTGGTCCCACACCTCCTGAACGCTAAATTGTGGCAAGAGGGTCATGTTATCTTTTTCTAACAACGTAAACTATGTTTCTACTTGCTCCTCGTGTACTGTAGCGATTGGAATGTTCATTAGGGTCATCAGCTCGTCACCATGCGAGAAGGGGACATCAATTCAACCCTGGCATGAAGCCTTTCACGTGATCGTAAAGGCTGAATGGTATGTACTGGAAACAAGGAACGTTTTTTAGTGGTTTGGGTTTAAGATGAAAAGCGTTCCTCATGGCAATGCACACATGAAGAAAAATAGACGAGTTCCCAAAACTTCGGGATGCGTTCGTGGCCAAGAATCACAGCGTGACCGCTTTCATGCACCATAGGAAATGAAACAGTAACTTGTTGGCCGCTGATAGTAACTCGAGAAGTGCGCATGTGAGGGAAGCTGTAACTCCCCTGTCAACAGCACCAATGCGGAAAAAGGCAGCTGGGGGGATCGGACGTCGCAAGAAGGGACCACAGGCTCAGCACAGAGTTCCCAGCCCCAGTATCGATTATGGTACTAACATGAAAGACCGCAGGGCACATCTATGCCTTCCCAAGACCCAGCTTCCAAGCATGCGTACCAACAGCCCATGCGAACGGGTTTCGTACCTTGCACATGCGTAATGCAATCGCGGAGGCAAATTTGGCACGGATTAGTCAGATCTTTCATTGTTAATGAAGATTTCGGCTGATAGTAGGCGGTACTGTCGTTTCTCTTTATTGCCTTTGTTTTCAATTTGTTTTTATATGCATTGGTAGTTAGTGCGGTCCTGAAATATTCAATAATTCTGCACACATTTCAGTGCCCCCTGTACACTATGGTATGTGACGCAATGGATAATCGCTCAAATTAGCCCGTAATGCGAGAACTAGTAGCTGAAGCTGGGGTAGATACTTTTAATGGCTAGTTCTCTAATATAGGGCCGTCCCTTGCAGCGCAGTTCCCTTCGTACCAAGGACCTTCGTACACCAACCCTATGATACTGAATTGCGTGAATGGTCCTTAAAGTGAATTCCCTTTGGTGAAAATTGCCCGGTAGGCGAAAATCTAGTGAACTGTGATCATCAGCAGTTTCATATTGAAAAAGAGAATGGTACAGCGTGAATGATTACTGGGCACCCCCTTGCCTGAATCTGGTGGTAGGTTGCGATACATACTTGATATGTAAGGTAGTGTAAATCCTTTCTGTAATTAAGGCGGCGGCACTAGGTGGAATTCTCAGCAGGTATATGAAAAATAACGTAGATATATTAGGTATTCAGCTGCTGTATAGATTTAATCACTCCTTGGAAGCGGAACAATACCCTTATACCCTTAAAGCAGCAAATTAAGTGCTAGTTTCGCGTAGGAGATCTTTGCGGCCCCCGGGCAGTGTGGACCATATCTGTTCTGAGCATATTTAATTCTTTGTTGGAGAAAATAGTTTGTACATGAATTCAGCATTTTCAGGAAAACATTATAATATGCGTCATAATTTTCGTACGTTTCGTCCGCACAGGGCCACATTATTTGTAGTTTTTGTACATACAGCATTGATGTATACAGCTTTACATCATAACAAGATCGCCGTTGTTGTTTTTCTAGAACTGAAAAAAGCTTTTCATGCGGTTGATCGTCTTACAATATCGAAACTAAATTGTATATTTACTGCTTGAGGGGAGAATATGAGATCTGAGGAATTGTTATCTCTGTCCTTAATATCTTTAATAGTCATTATAACTTCACGTCACTCTCACACTGGGTCACGATGGGCGTTCCGCAACCCCCATCCTTGGTCCGGTTTTCTGTTTTCTATACGTCAACTACCTTTCCTCGATGTTAACGCGCTCCGAAAATTTTTTAGACGCGAACCATACAGATTTATTTTTTGTTGGCGACACCATTGAAGAACCGCAGTGCAAATCACAGTATTTATTTCTTCGGCACGAAGCACGAGGGAAGCTAACTTACCACTACGTCACACTGTACATAGACAGAGATTCCTGGAGTTAAACGGTGCTATGATATGGAACGCCCTCCCAGATAGCGGAAGACTAGCCAAATTTATGTAAAAATGCTTAAAATCTTATTTTATGAATGCTGGCATGGTTTCTTTTTATTTGTATCCCCTGTTAGAATATCTTACTCTCTTTCCTTTTTTTTACTTGCCTGGTAAAAATCGCTATACAGCTCGTGTTTAATTTGTCTCGTACACTACGCAGGCTGTTCTTCTTATGTCCGCTTGGTTATTAGACCCCAAACTAGCCACCTAGGCTATGGGTCCAAACAGTGTTGCATAATGTTTAGTTGAAATGAATCTGATATAGGAAAAATACCTTTCACCGAAATCGCAACAGAGCCAACCGGCGTGGTCCGCAAGGAAACTTTTTTTGATATACTTTGTACCTGTCTGTCACGGGCTAAGATTGATTTGCCTTATTCATTTGCTCTAAATCTTCACTCTACTCTGAGTTTTCTTAATTAGAGTTATAATGTGTATACTTAATTCCCCGCGCAGTATCTGCATGCCAGACTATCAGCTGCCTTCCTGTAAAGGATGCAACTCGGCTCAGATTTCCGTATGGCGGTGAAACAAACGATGATATTATTCTGTAGAATATATTTACAAGTCACGCTGGTTTCAACATACTTCACGTGAAAAAATTGCAAGGCGGTATTTATTTTCGGCGATGCCCAGGCTACATTTTTTTAAAGTACCTGTAGGCAGTGTCAGCTAAAACCCTGGCTAAAGCATATTTCCTGTATGAAGAGGATCAACGATTATGCGTCGTCTGTGGCGTCGTTTGTTAAGGATCCGTGTTTTTTGAGTGATGTGGTCGTTTGCGTTTTTCTTTCCGCATTGATCTTTCCTGTCGGGAAAATTCACTAGCGCCTTCTATGCGGCATGCATATTAGCGAGCCTGAAGACGAAGCATACAGAGGCAATATCATTCGGATCTACTACCATTTGTATAAAGAATTATACATGTAAACGCTGCTTAGCGCGGGGCTGAGCCTTGGCATTTTCAGCATAAAACCGAACTACCTTAACAAAAATTACGGCGTTCTGTTAGCGGAAGTCTCGTTAGCTTGGTTTGGCTAAAATAAATACAGGAGCATAGGGCGAAACAGCGTCGTATATAGGTGACGAGCAGCAAAAGTGAGTGAGTGAGTGAGTGATTGAGTGAGTGAGTGAGTGAGTGAGTGAGTGAGTGAGTGAGTGAGTGAGTGAGTGAGTGAGTGAGTGAGTGAGTGAGTGAGTGAGTGAGTGAGTGAGTGAGTGAGTGAGTGAGTGAGTGAGAAAAATGTGTTGCTTGAATTGAACGAAAAAATGGCAGCACCTCCACTCCGTGGATGATGGTGAGGGTGCGGAGTACGGGAAATCGAAATGCATCCCAGTTGCGCCCCGAGTGACACCCGATTTGCGCCCCGACCGTCATTCGATTTCCGCCGTGAGTTGCACCTTGATTATTCCC